>WOVY01011067.1:490000-500000 GCA_013436015.1 Rhipicephalus annulatus | reverse complement strand
GTCTGTCTGTCTGTCTGTCTGTCTGTCTGTCTGTCTGTCTAGCCGCCTACGACTTCAGCTCTCCTGGCCGTTTCGATATTGGTATCAATACCGTAATCGGTGTAGCATAACATGACTGTATGACGATCATAAGGGACTAGTCATAACACGAAAATCATGACGTGTATGTCATGAATGACATGATTTACATGTCAAGGTCTTGCTGCTCTTTTGGTGGTTTCGTTCACATGACATATTAAAAACTAGTATGGTATGACACGACTGTTTGCCGAACATAAGTAACAGGCCCTCACGTGGAATTCAGGATATGCTTGTCATGTGAGAACATGACTACATGTCACGTTCATGATGCGCTCACGGTTGTTTCGCTACCTTCACATGAATCAATCTTGGTATACGTGACGTGAAAGAATGATGAATCTATAAGACTGGTGCAAACATGATAATCATCACATGCGTGTCTTGTAAGAACATGACTACATGCCACGCTCATGATGCGCTCGCGGTCGTTTCGCTCGCTTACATATAAGAATTTTCGTATTACGTGACGTGAATAGAAGATCAAGGTATATCAGTGATGCAAACAGGACGATTGTGACATGCATGTCATTTGCGAACATGATTACATATGCTATGCTCGTCATGCCCTCGTGGCTGTTTGCTAGCTTCACATATACCACATGTCGTATTACGTGACGCGTACGGACGACGAAGATAAATGACACGTCCAAGCATGCTAATCATGACATGCGTGTCACGTAATACACGACCTCATGCTACGCCTATAGTGCGCCAACGGCCATTTCACTAGCTTCACATATACCAAATTTGGCGTTACGTGACGCGAGTGTATGACGAAGGTATATGACTGGTGCAAACATGATAATCATGATATGCGTGTCATGTAAGAACATGACTACATACCATGCTCATTATGAGCTCGCGGCCGTTCTGATAGCTTGAAATATACGAAATTTGGTATCACGTGACTTGAGTTTGGTTGATATGTGGGGTTTACCGTCCCAAAACCACCATATGATTATGAGAGAGGCCGTAGTGGAGGGCTCCGAAATTTCGACCACCTCGGGTTCTTTAACGTGCACCCTAATCTGAGCACACGGGTCTATATTTCCGCCTCCATCGGAAATGCAGCCGCCGCCGCCGGGATTCGAACCCGCGACCTACGGGTCAGCAGCCGAGTACCTTAGCCACTAAAACACCACGGCGGGGCACGTGACTTGAGTAGACGACGAAGGTAAATTACACGTTCAAATATGATGATCGCGACATGCGTGTCATGTGAAACATGGCTTCATGCTACGCACATAGCCTGCTCGTGGCTGTTTCCCTAGCTGCAGATATTCAAGTTTGGTATTACGTGACTTGAATGTCGACGAGCACCTAATAACAGGCGCAAACTTGATAATCACGACGTGGAAGCCATGTATGGCATATTTTACGTCCACCTCGTGAAGTGCTGATTGAATGTGACAATTCAACCTTCCTTATTTGTGCTTCGCATTTTATCGATTCCCACAGTACGTAGAATCTACCAATTTTTTTTTTCATTGTGAAGAAGAACAGCGTCGTTGGCAAGCAACATCGCCACCGCTTGGGTACTGGGTGCTGGGCTTGGCTCGCTCGGCTCGTGCTGATCATCGCCGGCATCTGCTTGACCGTTGCTCTTGCACGATCGTGTTTCTTCGTAGGACCACCGTCGCAACAGTCGTCAATAAACCCCCTTTCAATTGGTGGAAGGTGCTGACATTCCCCGTCGCCTGAACCTGGGTGCTGCCATTCGCCGTCACCTCAACCTGGAGCTGCGCAACCGAACGCTACCTCCCATCATGGCTACCAACAACGCGCAACCTGGCTCTTCCACTCCATCCCCCAGCAACCCCGGCGTTCTTCGTTTGCGAGAGCCCAAGGTCTTTAGCGGAGTTGATGAGACCGACGTGGAAGACTGGTTCGCTAACTATGAACTGGTGAGCGCTAACAACAAGTGGGATGACGCGGACAAATTGACTTACGTCATCTTTTACCTCACTGACGTGGCCGAAATGTGGTATAATAACCACAAAAACGACATCACGACGTGGTCCATCTTTAAAACCTTGTTTGCTGACGTTTTTGGCCGACCCGCAGTCCGCAAGTCCAGAGCCGAACAACGCTTGCGGACTCGCGCACAAAAGCCAACAGAATCTTTCACAAGCTACATCGAAGACATTATTGGTCTTTGCAACCGTGTGAACACCACCATGCCCGAGTCGGAGAAGATTCAACACATCCTCAAAGGGATAAATGACGGTGCATATCAGCTGCTCCTGGCCCGTAATCCTGCGACCGTTGCGGAACTTGTCACTTTGTGTCAAAGTTTCGACGAGTTGAGCAAGCAGCGCGCCCTGACTCGCCCATTTTCCTCACACGCCGACTCGCTCTCCAGTCTCACTTCTGTTCCCGACCACTCACCAACCCTGCAAGAGATTAAAGACTTTGTGCGTGAAGAAGTAGCTCGGCAACTGTCGTTGATTCCCTTCACGCAGCAGCCGCCGTCCTCTCCTCTGCCCTCACCACTCCGCGACGTTATTGCCGAAGAGGTAGCTCAGGCTGTTCCCGTCGCTGCCCACCAGCAGCCTGTGGCCATACCTGTTGCCCATGCGCCGGCTATGCAGCCCGTGGCCGCGCCCCTTACGTATGCCCAGGTGGTACGTAGCAGACCCCGACAGCAGCATTTGCCACCCATGTCTTCAGTCGCTCCCCACTCCACCCCATTTTCGACACCTTGGGCCGCACAACGAGTCAGCAATTCCTGGCGCACTCCTGACAATCGACCGATCTGCTACGCCTGCGGTACTCCAGGACACGTGGCACGATATTGTCGCCGTCGCTTCCAACCACTCCGCGACGCTACTCGGCCGTTACCGTATGACCCACAGCCCATGCACATACCTGCTCCCTATCCCTCACCGCAGTATGGATGCACTAACTTTCCTGAGTCTCGGTCACACCAGCCTCAAACTCACTCTCCCCGCTCCCCATCTCCTCGCAGGCGATCACTGTCCCCAATGCGCCCTAGACCCGCTTCCTCCAACCGGGAAAACTGAACGCCGCAGTTCCAGAGGCAAGAACTGCGCCGTCGTCGAAATGCTCAAGTCCTCGCACTTCACCAGCTAACGTCGTCGCTATATCTGTCGATGGTGTTTCTACCTTTGCCCTCGTCGACACAGGTGCTGCCGTTTCTGTTATAGCCGCCCAGCTCTGCCGCTCCCTACGCAAAGTGACCACGCCGCTCTCTGGACTATCACTTCGTACAGCTAGCGCACAACAAGTTCGACCTCTTGGCACCTGTACGGCCCGCATATTCATCCAAGGCTCTATGTACGTTGTCGAGTTCATCGTCCTTTCGGTGTGCTCGCATGACGTTATCCTAGGGTGGGACTTTCTCTCAAATCATCATGCCATCATCGACTGCGCACGCGCTGAAGTTCAATTTTCGCACCTGTGTGACGAACCTTTGCACGAAACCCTTGAGCGGTCGCCAAAACTTGTCGTGCGTGAGGACACTGAAATTCCGCCAGCCTCTCTTGCCGTTGTCCCGGTTTGCTGCGATGACTATAACGATGCTACAGTAATGTTTACACCTTTCGACATTTTCATGAGCCGCAGAGCAGTTTCCTTGCCTTTCGCTACACTCGACGTCACTGCGGGCCGAAGCAATATTTTCGTCCACAACCCCCTTTCTGCACCGCTTACGCTACTTGCCGGCGAATGTCTCGGTCGAGTGGAGTACCTCGATTCCTGTTTATTCCTTAATATGCCAGACGAATCGTGCAGTAGCGCCTCGACCGAACTTCATGCCCTTTCCCCACTGGAGTGCTCATCGAGTGACACCTTCTCGAGTTCCATCGCCGACACCTTAAGTGCCCATGAACGCGCCGAGCTTCTTAATCTCCTCCAGCACTTCGCGAATTCATTCGACGTTTCTCAGCCGCAATTGGGTCGGACTTCCGCAGTGCACCACTACATTGACACCGGTTCGCACCAGCCATTGCGTCAAAGACCGTACCGTGTCTCTGCTGCAGAACGTCACGTCATCAACGACCAGGTCGAAGAGATGCTACGTAGTCGCGTTATTCGACCATCGCACAGTCCTTGGGCATCTCCTGTCGTTCTAGTTCGAAAAAAAGATGGATCGATTCGATTTTGCGTCGACTACCGGCGATTAAACAAGGTGACGCGGAAAGACGTCTATCCATTACCGCGCATAGACGACGCCCTTGACAGCCTACAAGGAGCCGAATTCTTCTCCTCCTTAGACTTACGATCTGGATACTGGCAGGTTCCTATGGCAGAAGCTGATCGCCAGAAAACTGCGTTCATTACACCAGATGGCCTGTACGAATTTAACGTAATGCCATTTGGTCTTTGTAATGCTCCTGCCACGTTTGAACGGCTCATGGACAACACACTGCGTGGACTGAAGTGGTCTGTGTGTCTATGCTACCTCGACGACATTGTCGTTTTCTCTCCCGATTTTCCTACGCATCTGCTTCGGCTCCAACTGGTTCTGACGTGTTTAACCAACGCTGGGCTCCAACTGAACCTTAAAAAGTGCCGTTTCGCCGCGCGAGAGCTGTCCATCTTAGGGCACATCGTCTCCAAGCATGGTGTTCGACCCGACCCTGCAAAACTGCGAGCAGTCGCTGAGTTCCCGAAACCTACAACACTGAAAGAATTACGCAGTTTTGTCGGACTATGTTCGTACTTCCGGCGCTTCGTGCGAAATTTTGCATCGATCATGTCACCACTGACCAACCTCCTACGCGGTGATGCAGACCTTTCATCATGGTCTCCTGACTGCGACGTCGCGTTTGCCACGCTCCGTAGTCTGCTAACATCTCCTCCAATTCTTCGGCATTTCGACCCAACAGCCGCAACGGAAGTTCACACAGACGCTAGTGGGGTTGGTCTAGGCGCCGTTCTCGCCCAACGCAAGCCGGGCTACTCCGAATACGTCGTCGCTTATGCGAGTCGCACACTTACTAAAGCTGAGGCCAATTACAGCGTCACTGAAAAAGAGTGCTTGGCGCTAGTGTGGGCGCTTCGCAAGTTCCGCCCTTATTTGTACGGTCGCCCATTCGACCTAGTAACGGACCACCATGCACTTTGTTGGCTCGCCACATTGAAAGACCCTTCTGGCCGCCTAGCTCGGTGGGCACTGCAAATCCAGGAGTACGACATTCGTGTCATCTATCGCAGCGGACGCAAGCATTCTGACGCCGACGCCCTGTCGCGTTCGCCTTTACCTCCCGACTCGGCCTGCGGAACCACTGGTATCTCCATCGCATCTCTCGACCTCGACTCCTTTACCAGTGAACAACACAAGGACCCGTGGATCGCTTCCCTTTTTAACTGTCTTTCTGGATCGTCAACCACTGCGGTACCACGATCTCTCCGACGTCAAGCTGCTCATTTCGCCATTCGTGATCGGCTACTACACCGACGCAACTACGCCCCCGAAGGTCGTAAGTGGCTCTTGGTTGTCCCGCGCAGCTTGCGATCACAAATCTGCGCCTCCTTTCACGACGATCCCCAATGTGGTCATGCCGGAGTTTTCAAAACTTACGAACGCATTCGCCATCGCTTCTACTGGCGCGGAATGTATAATTTCGTTCGAAAATTCGTTATGGGCTGTCCTGACTGTCAACGTCGCAAATCACCGCCTTTCCACTCGTCCGGTGCGCTTCAACCGCTTCCGTGCCCTACCAAACCTTTCGATCGGATCGGAATTGATCTCTATGGCCCTCTACCGACAACATCAGATGAAAATCGGTGGATTATAGTCGCTGTGGACCATTTAACACGCTACGCTGAGACCGCCGCCCTTCCAAGTGCCACTGCGCGGGACGTAGCATCCTTCATCCTTCATCGCTTCATATTACGACATGGTGCACCTCGAGAACTACTAAGCGATCGAGGTCGAGCCTTCCTATCAGAAGTCGTCACGTCTCTGCTTTCTGAATGCCATGTTGTTCATCGCAAGACCACGGCATACCACCCGCAGACTAACGGGCTCACGGAGAGATTTAACCGCACACTTGGCGATATGCTCGCCATGTATGTGACATCCGATCATACTAACTGGGATCGCATTCTTCCATTCATTACGTTCGCATATAACACCGCGGCACAGTCTACCACTGGATTTTCACCTTTCTTTCTTCTTTATGGACGCGAACCATCCCACACCATCGATACTCTCCTTCCATACCGTCCTGACGCATCCGAATGCCCATCTGTGTCCGAAGCTGCTCGAAATGCGGAAGAGTGCCGTGAACTCGCACGCACCTTTACGTCTCGAGAACAACAGCGCCAGAAAGAAAACAACGCCGACTCTTCACAAAGCCCCAGCTATTCCCCGGGATCACTTGTATGGCTGGCTGTTCCTTACCAAACCCCCGGCATTTCCTCAAAACTCGTTCCAAAGTACGAGGGCCCATACCGCGTTTTGGAGCAAACCTCGCCGGTGAATTTTCTCATCGAGCCACTTTCCCCATCTGACGACATGCGCCGGCGTGGACGTGACATCGTCCACGTCGCCCGCCTTAAGCCATATTATAGCCCTCTGCCTCCAGACTCTTAGGTCGCCAGGATGGCTCTTTTTCGGCGGGGGCAAATTGTGAAGAAGAAACAGCGTCGTTGGCAAGCAACATCGCCACCGCTTGGGTACTGGGTGCTGGGCTTGGCTCGCTCGGCTCGTGCTGATCATCGCCGGCATCTGCTTGACCGTTGCTCTTGCACGATCGTGTTTCTTCGTAGGACCACCGTCGCAACAGTCGTCAATAAACCCCCTTTCATCATTAATAAGAGACAATTCATCGCTCGACACCACGTTTGAAGCTGTTGCTACGAGTAGGTTATCCTTGCTCGTTTAGCTAAATAAATAGTATCTATTTCTACAGCTAAATAACTTCACATACAGTGGGCTTCCAATTATACGATGGTAAGGAAAAGTGAGACAAGGCGACGCACATTTAAATGCGAAGCGTTTCTTGGCAAATTTAGGTGACTTTGAGCGTATCTATCTATCTATCTATCTATCTATCTATCTATCTATCTATCTATCTATCTATCTATCTATCTATCTATCTATCTATCTATCTATCTATCTATCTATCTATCTATCTATCTATCTATCTATCTATCTATCTATCTATCTATCTATCTATCTATCTATCTATCTGTCTGTCTGTCTGTCTGTCTGTCTGTCTGTCTGTCTGTCTGTCTGTCTGTCTGTCTGTCTGTCTGTCTGTCTGTCTGTCTGTCTGTCTGTCATGTAAATCCCTTGAACGGTTGACGTCATTTTTAGCCAACCGCAGCATTCGCAGTGCATTCTCCCTTGTTGGTGCGTGGTATGTTTTATATTTATCATCGTCATCATCGCCATGCTCATCGCCCTTGAGCCACCATCACTGTTTCCACGGTTATGGGGATTAGTAAATGCATGGAGAAACGTAGCCATATTGTGACGAATAATTGCTGTAAAAGTGTATAACTCTTGTTCACTCAGCAGCATTATTCATTTTAAACCGACCATCCCGTTGTTAGCTTCACTTTACCAACTTCCATGAGCCATTCGAACGGGTTACCTCAATGACTACTAAACCTATATTTGCTAATAAGCAGCCAATTGTGGCGGCGAATCCATCACCACGTGCATGACTCCAGTGACAGCATACATGACTCCATGGGAACCATCCCTTTGATCGTCGTTGGGTGCGATGTGCGCACCGTTTCCGTGCATGGTAACGGCGATTCTCTCGACGGAGAAGCGTGAGAAGCGTTCTCCTGACGCGGACAAGCAAGAAACAAATAAGAAAGGGCAGCGAGCGGCTCGCATATAGAGTTGCGTCTGCCGTCGGGCAATTGAGAAGCTCGCATTTGTAGGACGTACATCTGCTATTATTTCCTTTTGTTGTTGGCAAGCCGGGGTGCACTGCGGGCTTCCGAGTGCGCCAGGCAGGTTCACGTTCTTTTTGGTTGGCGTATGAATTTCCTGTCAGTCTGGTGTATTTCCGTAACAATAGAAAACATGGATGGCGGTCGTGGCGTCTCCAAGCTACAACCATCGTCTGCCACCGGAGCGGTGTCGAACCGTCATGGGAACAGTGCACAGCATCCGCCTTCTGAGCTCTAATCTCACGCTCTCACGCCAGAGTGTTGCCATCCGTAGTATGATTACCCTACTTGTGTGGTAATCTTGTGATGTTTTGGCGTGGTTAGCGTAGTAAGGCGGTAATGCAATTTTCTTACAAAGCATAGGGCAGTTTCCACATTTTGCTCATCGTCAATCAGGTAAAAATGTACACGATCCGCGTGAAAGTTTTGAGTGTTCTATCTATCTATCTATCTATCTATCTATCTATCTATCTATCTATCTATCTATCTATCTATCTATCTATCTATCTATCTATCTATCTATCTATCTATCTATCTGTCTGTCTGTCTGTCTGTCTGTCTGTCTGTCTGTCTGTCTGTGTATCTATCTATCTATCTATCTATCTATCTATCTATCTATCTATCTATCTATCTATCTATCTATCTATCTATCTATCTATCTATCTATCTATCTATCTATCTATCTATCTATCTATCTATCTATCTATCTATCTATCTATCTATCTATCTATCTATCTGTCTGTCTGTCTGTTTTCTACATATCTATCTATCTATCTATCTATCTATCTATCTATCTATCTATCTATCTATCTATTTATCTATCTATCTATCTATTTATCTATCTATCTATCTATCTATCTATCTATATATCTATCTATCTGTCTGTCTGTCTGTCTGTCTGTCTGTCTGTCTGTCTAGCCGCCTACGACTTCAGCTCTCCTGGCCGTTTCGATATTGGTATCAATACCGTAATCGGTGTAGCATAACATGACTGTATGACGATCATAAGGGACTAGTCATAACACGAAAATCATGACGTGTATGTCATGAATGACATGATTTACATGTCAAGGTCTTGCTGCTCTTTTGGTGGTTTCGTTCACATGACATATTAAAAACTAGTATGGTATGACACGACTGTTTGCCGAACATAAGTAACAGGCCCTCACGTGGAATTCAGGATATGCTTGTCATGTGAGAACATGACTACATGTCACGTTCATGATGCGCTCACGGTTGTTTCGCTACCTTCACATGAATCAATCTTGGTATACGTGACGTGAAAGAATGATGAATCTATAAGACTGGTGCAAACATGATAATCATCACATGCGTGTCTTGTAAGAACATGACTACATGCCACGCTCATGATGCACTCGCGGTCGTTTCGCTCGCTTACATATAAGAATTTTCGTATTACGTGACGTGAATGGAAGATCAAGGTATATCAGTGATGCAAACAGGACGATTGTGACATGCATGTCATTTGCGAACATGATTACATATGCTATGCTCGTCATGCCCTCGTGGCTGTTTGCTAGCTTCACATATACCACATGTCGTATTACGTGACGCGTACGGACGACGAAGATAAATGACACGTCCAAGCATGCTAATCATGACATGCGTGTCACGTAATACACGACCTCATGCTACGCCTATAGTGCGCCAACGGCCATTTCACTAGCTTCACATATACCAAATTTGGCGTTACGTGACGCGAGTGTATGACGAAGGTATATGACTGGTGCAAACATGATAATCATGATATGCGTGTCATGTAAGAACATGACTACATACCATGCTCATTATGAGCTCGCGGCCGTTCTGATAGCTTGAAATATACGAAATTTGGTATCACGTGACTTGAGTTTGGTTGATATGTGGGGTTTACCGTCCCAAAACCACCATATGATTATGAGAGAGGCCGTAGTGGAGGGCTCCGAAAATTTCGACCACCTCGGGTTCTTTAACGTGCACCCTAATCTGAGCACACGGGTCTATATTTCCGCCTCCATCGGAAATGCAGCCGCCGCCGCCG
>WOVY01011067.1:0-485000 GCA_013436015.1 Rhipicephalus annulatus | reverse complement strand
TGTGGCGGCGAATCCATCACCACGTGCATGACTCCAGTGACAGTATACATGACTCCATGGGAACCATCCCTTTGATCGTCGTTGGGTGCGATGTGCGCACCGTTTCGTGCATGGTAACGGCGATTCTCTCGACGGAGAAGCGTGAGAAGCGTTCTCCTGACGCGGACAAGCAAGAAACAAATAAGAAAGGGCAGCGAGCGGCTCGCATATAGAGTTGCGTCTGCCGTCGGGAAATTGAGAAGCTCGCATTTGTAGGACGTACATCTGCTATTATTTCCTTTTGTTGTTGGCAAGCCGGGGTGCACTGCGGGCTTCCGAGTGCGCCAGGCAGGTTCATGTTCTTTTTGGTTGGCGCATGAATTTCCTGTCAGTCTGGTGTATTTCCGTAACAATAGAAAACATGGTTGGTGGTCGTGGCGTCTCCAAGCTACAACCATCGTCTGCCACCGGAGCGGTGTCGAACCGTCATGGGAACAGTGCACAGCATCCGCCTTCTGAGCTCTAATCTCACGCTCTCACGACAGAGTATTGCCATCCGTAGTATGATTACCCTACTTGTGTGGTAATTTTGTCATGTTTTGGCGTGGTTAGCGTAGTAAGGCGGTAATGCAATTTTCTTACAAAGCATAGGGCAGTTTCCACGTTTTGCTCATCGTCAATCGGGTAAAAATGTACACGATCCGCGTGAAAGTTTTGAGTGTTCTATCTATCTATCTATCTATCTATCTATCTATCTATCTATCTATCTATCTATCTATCTATCTATCTATCTATCTATCTATCTATCTATCTATCTATCTATCTATCTATCTATCTATCTATCTATCTATCTATCTATCTATCTATCTATCTATCTATCTATTTATCTATCTATCTGTTTGTCTGTCTGTCTGTCTGTCTAGCCGCCTACGACTTCAACTCTCCTGGTCGTTTCGATAATGGTATCAATACCATAATTGGTGTAGCATAACATGACTGTATGACGATCATAAGTGATTAGTCATAACACGAAAATCCTGACGTGTATGTCATGAATGACATGATTTACATGTCAAGGTCTTGCTGCTCTTTTGGTGGTTTCGTTCACATGACATATTAAAAACTAGTATGGTATGACATGACTGTTTGCCGAACATAAGTAACAGGCCCTCACGTGGAAATCAGGATATGCTTGTCATGTGAGAACATGACTACATGTCGTGTTCATGATGCGCTCACGGTTGTTTCGCTACCTTCACATGAATCAAACTTGGTATACGTGACGTGAAAGAATGATGAATCTATAAGACTGGTGCAAACATGATAATCATCACATGCGTGTCTTTTAAGAACATGACTACATGCCACGCTCATGATGCGCTCGCGGTCGTTTCGCTCACTTACATATAAGAATTTTCGTATTACGTGACGTGAATGGAAGATCAAGGTATATCAGTGATGCAAACAGGACGATTGTGACATGCATGTCATTTGCGAACATGATTACATATGCTATGCTCGTCATGCCCTCGTGGCTGTTTGCTAGCTTCACATATACCACATGTATTACGTGACGCGTACGGACGACGAAGATAAATGACACGTCCAAGCATGCTAATCATGACATGCGTGTCATGTAATACACGACCTCATGCTACGCCTATAGTGCGCCAACGGCCATTTCACTAGCTTCACATATACCAAATTTGGCGTTACGTGACGCGAGTGTATGACGAAGGTATATGACTGGTGCAAACATGATAATCATGATATGCGTGTCATGTAAGAACATGACTACATACCATGCTCATTATGAGCTTGCGGCCGTTTTGATAGCTTGAAATATACAAAAGTTGGTATCACGTGACTTGAGTTTGATTGATATGTGGGGTTTAACGTCCCAAAACCACCATATGATTATGAGAGAGGCCGTAGTGGAGGGCTCCGAAAATTTCGACCACCTCGGGTTCTTTAACGTGCACCCTAATCTGAGCACACGAGTCTATATTTCCGCCTCCATCGGAAATGCAGGCCGCCGCCGCCGGGGTTCGAACCCGCGACCTACGGGTCAGCAGCCGAGTACCTTAGCCACTAAAACACCACGGCGGGGCACGTGACTTGAGTAGACGACGAAGGTAAATTACACGTTCAAATATGATGATCGCGACATGCGTGTCATGTGAAACATGGCTTCATGCTACGCACATAGCCTGCTCGCGGCTGTTTCGCTAGCTGCAGATATTCAAGTTTGGTATTACGTGACTTGAATGTCGACGAGCACCTAATAACAGGCGCAAACTTGATAATCACGACGTGGAAGCCATGTATGGCATATTTTACGTGCACCGCGTGAAGTGCTGATTTTAAGTTGACAATTCAACCTTCCTTAATTGTGCTTCGCATTTTATCGATTCCCACAGTACGTAAAATCTACCAATTTTCTTCATTAATAAGAGACAATTCATCGCTCGACACCACGTTGGAAGCTATTGCTACAATTAGGTTATCCTTGCTCGTTCAGCTAAATAAATAGTATCTATTTCTACAGCAAAAATTACTTCACACACAGGTGGCTTTCAATTCTAGAATGGTAAGGAAAAATGAGACAAGGCGACGCACATTTAAATGCGAAGCGTTTCTTAGCAAATTCAGGTGACTTTGAGCATATCTATCTATCTATCTATCTATCTATCTATCTATCTATCTATCTATCTATCTATCTATCTATCTATCTATCTATCTATCTATCTATCTATCTATCTATCTATCTATCTATCTATCTATCTATCTATCTGTCTGTCTGTCTGTCTGTCTGTCTGTCTGTCTGTCTGTCTGTCTGTCTGTCTGTCTGTCTGTCTGTCTGTCTGTCTGTCTATCTATCTATCTATCTATCTCTCCTCCTACGACTTCTAGCTCTCCTGGCTATTTAGATGACGAGATCGATACCAAATTTGTATGGCTTAACATGATTGTATGACGAGCATAAGTGACTTGTCATAACACGAAAATCCTGATGTGTATGTCATGAATGTCATGATTTACATGCCAAGGTCTTGCTGCTCTTGCGGTGGTTTCGTTCACATGACATATTGCAAAACATGTATGGTATGACATGACTGCATGGCGAACATAAGTGACAGACCTTAACGTAGAAATAATAGCATGCATGTCATGTAAATAATGACAACACGCCACGCTCATGGTGCGCTCGCGGTCGTTTCGTTAGCTTCACAATATACCGAATTTGGTTTTACGTGACGCGAACGGACGATGAAGGTAAATGACACGTCGAAACATGATAGTATGATATTTGTGCCATGTAAAAGATGACTACATGCTACGCTCATGATGCGTTCGCGGCCTCTACGATAGCCCCACATATAGCAAATTTGGTGTTACGTGACGTAAATGGATGACGAAAGTATATGGCTGGTGCAAACATAATAATCATGACATACTTGCCATATAAAGCATGACGACATGACACGCTCTTGATGCGCTCGCGGCCATTTCGCTGTCTTCACATATACCAAATTCGCTATTACGTGACCTGAATAGATGACGAGCGTAAATGACACGTTCAAACATGATAATCATGACATGCGTGTCATGTAAAACATGACTACATGCTCCAAGCATGCCCATAGTGCTCACGGCCGTTTCACTATAGCTCCACATATACGAAATTTCGCATCTCATGTCGTGAACAGACTACGCAGGTAAATGACACGTTCAAACATGATAATCATGACATGGAAGTCGTGTAAGGCATGATTTACATCTGCTACGTAACGTTGTGCTGCTTTTGAAGTTACATATCAACCTTCCTCATTCTCGCTTCGCATGTCACCGATTCCCACTGCACATGGGATATGCCAATTTTTTCAAAACCATACAGTGAGTGTCCATGTGATCTTCATTGTTATTGTCTATAACGATGCTTCAAGCGAAGCTGAAGCGTCGTTGTATGTGACTTTCGCGAGGTTTCTCCTTCAAATCCCAGTGAAGCATGCGAATGACAGGCGTGGCCCCGCATGAATTTCGCACACGTGTGCCGCTTTTGTAGTAACGCACGCAACACTGAACTCGTCCTTTGATATACAACACGCACATCCAGAGGCATCCTTTTTACCACCGTCCGCATTCATTGGCAAAAATGAATGGAATCAGGAAAGAAATAATGTTACCTGCTCTTACATTTGGAAATGCACTTCTATTCTCAAAATCGAAAGTTGCGTTGGGGTTGGCAGTTAGCCAAAGGCCAGTGCATCGATTGGGTTTCAATACCATACAGAAAACCGGAAATAACGCAGTGAAAGTTGATATGATTTCAGTTCCTTCTAAAGAGAAGGAAGAAGAACGCAAGCCTACGTTTCGAGAATGACTAATATGAATAGCGGCTCCAGTGAACACATATGTGCCTTAAAAGCAAGGACACGGAATGTGAGAGCAGACCAAGAAAGTGTTCAGCCATATGAGGAGTAATCGAAAGGGAACATGCAAAATCAGGGTTTTTAAAAGAACTTGAGCAAAAAAAGGCCCAATATCTGCATGTTACACTGCAAATTACGTCAAAAGACGATAGTCTTGCGTCTGGAGGGAGTGGACAAAATGTTTATTTGATCTTCTGCGCAAGAAAACTGGTGAATGGTATTCTGAAGGTGCTGCGTTAGAGTGCCTCGAGCGTGCAGCGAGGCGAAGGAGTACATCAAGTCACTTCACACGTGAGACATGAGCGCTATCTGGCAGTTATCCTAGAAAACGAAGCGCGTGGCGTGCATGCCCATCTCGGAGGTGGTAAGGTGTAGAACGCAAGGCGACGGGTAAATTCCACCACTCTGTCTTAGGAAAGCATCTGAAACACTTTCTTTTTCGTCGAGCGTTGCATGGTCAGCGCAGCGTGATAAACGCTAGGGCCCTTAGAATTACCTATGTATGCATTTTCTAGTAAAAGATACACATACAGAATATTCACGTGTTCTTATGCTGCCTCAGATACGCACAACATTTGCGTTTTAATTGACAAGTGTACAAGTATGAACGGTGAATCTTGAGCAATATTGGTGGGTGCTGCGGATGAGGTCGGCGATTAGGAGTATCGTTTGGCTACTTTGGTGCCGTTTAGGGTACCGTTAAGGGTCGACAAACAGACATAAGTACAGACAGACAGACAAAAATTGTTGCATCGAAGGTCCCCAAGAAAGGCTATCGTCTTAAAAAAAACCAACGATTACGACAATGCCTAATGCGAATTCTGGGGTGCTATGCAGGATGGCCCGACCTTCTCGGGCAGACGAGTTTGCCCCGAGCTCGCTCTGCAGCGGCTATGGCAGGAAGATAGTGCGGAGCACGTGATACGAGCATTGATAAAAATGGCTACAGAAACGCGCGTGGCGTTGGACACACATGTGGGACATTTGCGGCGGTTATCAAAGAAACACCATGTGCGAACACTTCAGCGTCGCCACTAAGTCAACATTTTAACAGTGGTTGCCGTGCTTTTTTTTTGTCAAATCAACACGCACCTCCTACGGGCGTGTTCGTGGGCGTTTGTCCTCTTTCGGATAGGTTCTTTCGTTCCACCTGCCGCATGAAAATTTTCACTCCCTGAGGCAGCAGGGGTGCACCCGTAGCAATCTTGTGCTGCTTGTTTCACTCCTATCAAATATTTCCGATAAATATAAGAACAGGCGGTCAGGAGGGAAGCCTGCATCATGGCGGCAATGTGGCTCTGATTTGATACGTCGTGAGCGCGGTGAAATTGAATTCAAAACATCGTAGTCACTTGGTGATACCGCTTTCACTTCTGCGTGCGTGTGTGCATAGTCTGAGCGATAAAGCTAGTAGATAAATCGTGCCACTCGACGTGAGCACTGCTCCTCGGCAAAAGCAAACGCGTGGGGGGGGGGGGGGGGTACTCGATTTTCTCCGCGGGCACCGTCAATCAAACTAATTGACGCGTGAACTCGGTTACAAACTCGTTGCCAACGAGTTAGATTCTGAGAAGGCCTGAGTTCAACTCGGGACTGTGATGGCGCCGGGGCAACTGTCGAACGTTTGGTGCGATCAACGCTATGCGGCAGCGTCTTGGCATATAAAATAATTTGGTGAGCTTACCCTACTTGTGCAAGGCTAGAGCCATGGAGGGGCTTGTGATAATCTAGCTTCTTGCAGCTTTTAAAGTTGGTCGGCTACTCATGTGCGTGCCCCGCCGCGGTGGTCTAGTGGCTAAGGTACTCGGCTGCTGATCCGCAGGTCGCGGGTTCTATTCCCGGCTGCGGCGGCTGCATTTCCGATGGAGGCGGAAATGTTGTAGGCCCGTGTACTCAGATTTGGGTGCACGTTAAAGAACCCCAAGTGGTCGAAATTTCCGGAGCCCTCCACTACGGCGTCTCTCATAATCAAATGGTGGTTTTGGGACGTTGAACCCCACAATTCAATCAATTAATTGCTCATGTGCGTGATCAACTTCGAAGTGAAGACCGCATTAGCTCTGTCTTAAAATTTATTGAACTAATTGACAGAGGCTCAATCACCCTTATACTAAGCTGTGTTATCTTCATTATTAAGGCTTTAATTGAACGGCAATTATCTCAGGCGTATTTAGCAAGGCCGTAACCAATACGAAGCTATTGAATATAATTCTGATTAACAGGATACTAATTTTCATAATAATAATAGTAAAGGATAATTAGCATGGTTTTACTTAGCGTGCTCATGATGAATGTCACATTAATTAGCATGGTTAAGTTAGTTCATCAACTTGCATGCTTTAGTAGCCCGGTTCTAGCTTTACATGGCTTCATCAGCATGGTCTTCTTAAGGTGTGGCCTAATGACCTCGGTCTCAACATGACTTGGCGTAATTAGCTTGGTCATAGCATCTGCTGGCCTAACTAGCGAAGTATACCGTCTGTCCAAATAGCTAATTAGCCAGCCGCACGTGCTCGGGTCCTAGCGGGTGATCACAACAAAGACGACGCGCACCAACTGAACAGCGCGCTTGAATGTACAGGCTGACACGTGGCCTCGGATTTAGCTGCGGTCGCGATGTCGTAAGACGCTCGGCCGGTACTAATCTCAGATGCCACTATACTGATTATTCTAAAACAGACTTAGTACAGGGATTAAAAGTTTCAACATAAATTTAAACCCCCCCTGCTTCTAAAAATATCATCACGAAAACTTTCTAACATTTTTATTGCATGTGTGCCCTTCTGCACTCAGTGGAACGACAAACAAATGAAAGAAGATGCCTCTGGTTTGAAAACACCACCCACCTTAGTCGAACACTTTTGAGGCGGTGACTGGTTTCATCGTAACCAACGAAACGCGGAGCACTGAGGCAGCTCTGAGGCGTGGATTTGACGTTTTCGTCCTGTTGGCTCGTTCATAAGGGGGTGTCGCCAGAGCTCGGGAATATCCCGAGTGTCGCCAAACTAGTCCGATCCTGCATAGCACCCCTGAGCGCACCTTCGTCATGGCTCAACGTAAACTGTGTTTGAAGTTTTGGCTATCCGCAGTGGCAGAACTGCAACATTCGTTAATGCCACATAAACTGCCACCGGTCGACGGCTACGCACTTAGTGCACTCAGTGCTGTAGATGCGTCGCGTACCAAGCTTAACGCTTACAGCCATTTCCTTCAAGTGAAGTCAGCTGCAGTGCATGTGCCAGCTCTGCATGCGCGTGAACTCCGACCGTGGCGCCAGCGCGCGGGACGGATGTATAAAACGAGGCTAGAGGCCTCGTGTTATTTACAGGTTCTGTGTTTCTTCTCTTTCGTCTTCGTTCGCTCTCAGCGCATGAATGGTTGCTGAAGAGGTGTGCTTTGAAAAATGAAGAGATGATAAACTGTATGCGAATGCTTATCTGCTTAGCAATAGAAATTTTCACTGGAGTGAGGTATTGGTGTGAATATGAACAGCTTAGGGGGTGACTGGCGGCACGTGGACAGCGTTGTACAAAGGTGCCAAGTGCCTCAGAGAGCTGGCTTGCGCTACAGAAATTCATCGGGAAATCATATCAGCGTTAGGAAAAACACGTCAGATGTCTGAACACTCTTGCTTGTATGCGGGACATTATTAAAGACTTTCAACTTTGCCTGCGTAATGAGGCATGCGGCTTTGACGTGAAAATTCGATCATCGGTCTTCAGAACTGGGTGCCCAGAGTGAAAATCTCGCTGTCATTAGGTAGTTAACAATCTGATTGGCGGCTTTTGTGCTTATCCTGTGTACATACCGTCACAGCGAGCTGTGATGAAATGGTTTTATTTACGGGAGGTGAACGTTGGTCGTTCACGGCAGCGCACTGCGATCGTGTCAAGACTCTTCGTCTTCCTCTCCTTCTCTTTTCTACCTTTTACTTGTCCGTTACATTCCCACGCAAGCAGACGAAGCCCGTAGGGCGAGTTATGATGCACAAGGAGGGTAGGAAGGTGTCAGGCGAGCAACGTGAGTGAGCTGCGTTCTGCTCGATCGCCGACCATTGGACAAAAGACGAGCTATTACGTAAGTCAGCTCTCTGAAACGCTCCGAAACTACAAATGGGTAGTGTTAATGGCTGAAGGGGACCTGGTGTAGTGGTGGCCGGGCGCTTGTGACGTTCCCACGTCTCGCAGCTAGCGACGTAAGGCTTTGTTGTTTCGTACATCTTGGGCCAGTAAAAGCGTTCGTGCGTGCGGTTCAGGGTTCGTATGAAGCCGAAATGACCGGGCGTCGCATCGTCATGCATAGCACATAGAACATCGGAGCGAAGGCTCTCGGGGACAACCAGAAGAAAACGTGCTCCAGGCCTGGAGTAGTTAGTTTCATAGAGCAACTTGTCTCGGACCGTAAAACGACCGCTGTGTTGGGAGGCACATGCGGCGGCAAAAAGAGGATCCAAGTTGCGATCGTTGCGTTGTTCTCTCTGGAAATCAGCCGCGTTGGGGAACGTGCTTGTAACAGCAGCAAGGCAGTCGTCAAAATTCTCAGCATCGCAGTCGGTAGTCGCAAGAGGAAGCCGGGAGAGGCAGTCTGCGTCAGTGTGACGACGGCCACTCTTGTACGACACCATAAAGTCGTATTCATGAAGTCGCAGGGCCCAACGTGCGAGGTGGCCAGAGAGGTCACGCAAACCGACCAGCCAGCATAACGAATGGTGATCGGTAATTATCTTAAATGGCCTCCCGTAAAACAACAAAACTTCTGTACGGCGAAAACAGCTGCCAGACATTCCTGTTTCGTAACTGTGTAAATGCGTTCAGATTTGCTCAGGCAACTGATGGCATATGCCACGACATGCTCTGCGCCATTGTGACGTTGTACAAGCACCGCTCCTACACCGATACCACTAGCGTCCGTGTGAACCTCAGTCGGGCAAGATGGATCGAAGGGACGCAACAGTGGTGCTGAAGTAGTACAAACTTAAGTTGTGAGAATGCGGCGTCACACTCTGGTGTCTATGTAAGGTTGCATCCTGTCGCAAGATTTTTGTCAGCGGGTACACGATCTCCGCAAATCGTGGAACAAAACGACGAAAATTTGAGCATAGGCCGACAAATTAGCGAAGTTCTGGTGCGGACTGCGGCGAGTTAAAAGAGCTCGCTGCTTCTATCTTGCGAGGATTGGGTCTGACGCCATTCTTGTTGACCAAGTGCCCCAGCACGAGAGTTTGACATTCGTCAAAGCGACATTTTTTAGAATTCAGAACCAGCCCAGCTTTTTCGATGCAGTTGAGAACAAGACTGAGACGGTTGGTATGTTCCTCAAACGTACGGCCAATGATCACAACATTGTCAAGGTAGCACATGCATATCTCCCATTTTAGACCAGAGAATACTGTGTGCATAAATCTTTCAAAGGTGGCTGGAGCATTACAAAGGCCAAAAGGCATCACATTAAATTTAAATAAGCCATCCGGAGTTACGAAAGCAGTCTTTTATTTGTCGCCGGGTTCCATAGGTATTTACCAATAACCTGACCGCACATCGAGCGTTGAAAAACAGGAAGCAGCATGCATGCAATCTTTCACGTAATCAATCCGCGGTAAGGGATATACATCTTTCTTCATCACAGTGTTTAGACGCCTGTAATCTACGCAGAATCTCCAGGAACCATCCTTTTTCCTGACAAGAATTACCGGGGCTGCCCACGAGCTGGACGACTCTTGCATGACACCTTTGTTCAGCATGTCTTTTACTTGTTCGGCGATAACTTTGCGCTCAGAGGATGACACTCGGTAGGGCTTTTGGCAGATGGGGTGTGCAGAGCCAGTGTCTATTCTGTAACGAGCGCAGGACGAGGGTAACTGAAGGGGTGCATCGCTATGTTTGAAGTCAAAAGCAGCAACATGCCGGCAAAAGACCTGCACCAGCGCTTGCCGTTCCGTCGTACTGAAGGTCTTGCTGATCATAGCGAGCATTAGATCTTCATTATGGCGAATATCACAAAGAGAGGAAGAGGTGATGAGGTCCGTAGCTAGTGCTGCTATCGAGCTGCATGAGGCTTCATCAAAGAGAGCTATCTTCATCTAGCGAGGAAGCACAACCGGCGTGGCAGAACAGTTCGGCGCCCACAGTGTTGCTACTCATTTTGCCATGCACACAAAAGAACAGGGCACAAGTATGTCCTTCTTAGAACAGTTCTTGCGTAGAGGCCCCACTACGAGGTCAACACAGCCATCATCAACCGCTAGGGAAGAGACTCGAACAGGTGTCAGGCACCAAGATGGTGCTATCGCTTCATCACTCACACTAAGTGTGTTCCTGTCTTCGCCACGGTAGTCTTCTTCGGAAAGTGACGGTAGAAACAAATTGTTTAATAATTTTCCACCACTACCACAATCAACGGAAGCACCGCATTGCTGCAGAAAATCTATACCAAGAATGACATCGTGCGAACAATAAGATAGAACCAGAAATTCGGATACAATAACTTTTCCAGCCAATGAAACACTGACAACACATACAGCAAGAGGACGAAGCCACTCGCCGCCTACACCACGAAAGGAGATTGTATCGTCCCATGAAAACATAACTTTGCAACCTAAGCGGTTTCTGAAGGCGAGGCTCATCACAGACACAGTCGCCCCAGTGTCAACTAACGCCATCGTCGGTATTCCATCAATCAACACATTCACTTTGTTTTTGATCATAACAATAGGCAGAGGTATATCTTGAAAAGACCGTCCGGCGACCTCACCTCTATTGGCCGCGGATGCTAGTTTCCCGGCGGCGGAGAAGAACGACGCAGAGGAGACGGCGAGCGACGAGAACGGTTGGATGGTGGTGTCAAACTCCGCTCGGATGCTGGCGAATCACTGCGTCTGGTCTCGCGCAAAAAACTGTCCCTTGGAAACAAGTCGGTTGTCCGCAGGTCATATGACTCACCGGGTCTTGGTGGCGAAGATATGGCTGGTGTCCTTCGTGATTGGCGGCGTTGTTGGCGGCAATACCGAGCAATATGTCCAGTGAAACCACAGTTGTAGCACACGGGAGGGTCACGGTTTATACTATATTCAATGGAACGAATCCTGGGCCGCTGCTGTCGGCGAGGAAGTTCGTTATCACACGAAGAACGGGTTTCTGCCACTCTCTGGAATTCATTGTATTCGTCGTAAGTTACATCTTGGTAGTAGGGTTGGTACTGTCCTTGCCGCAGCGGGACGCAGTCCGGCTGAGAGCCCTGAGTATAAGAATGTGGCTGTGCTCGTCGTGATTGTGTGTCATAGGCAGGGCCTCTATCGTATAGACGTGGCTGATACTGAGGTGTGGCATCAGAATCCTCAAAGCCCCCCGCCACTCGGTGCGAGGAGAATGAAGCAACGTTTCGCTCGAACTCTGGTGGCTGATAGGGGGGATGAGTGCTTGGGCGGTTTGCCACTTGCGCGTACAGGCCGAGTTCTTCACGTGCTATCTGCCGGATTGTTGTTGCAAGATCAAGCGCGTGGTTGCTGTCTATGCTCGCGATGGTCGTCACATTGGGTAGCCTGCTGAACTTTGGCGTGATGCGCCTCGTCTTTAGTTGCTCGAAATTGCGGCAATGACAAATGACATCGGTGACAGATGTCAAGGTGTCTTTCGCGATGAGGAAACTGTAAGCATCCTCGGCGATTCCTTTTAGAATGTGCCCGGCTTTGTCTTCCTGAGACATTCCGGAGTCAATGGTCACATAGCTTTATGACTTCCTCAATGTAGGTCGTGCAAGTTTCACCTGGCACTTGAGCGCGTTGCATTAGCGTCTGTTCTGCTCTTTTCTTTATCGTTGTTGGGTCGCCGAAACGCTCTTTGATTTCAGAAACAAATCTGTCCCATGTCGTTAGCGTTTCCTCCCGATTCTCGTACCACATTAATGCAGTATCCGTCAGAAAGAACGTGACGTACAAAAGTTGAGAAGCGGCATCTCTTTTGTTAGCGGCGCTCACCCGTTTGTAAAAGATGAGCTAAGCCTCGACGTCTTCATCTTGTCCGCCGGCGAAGGGACGAGCATCTCTCAGTTGTGGAGCCGAACTGGTCGGCGCAGAAGTCTCTCGAGAGGGGTCGGTGTTCATCTGCGTTGTGGGACATGTGCAGCCCAGATAGATTCGGTGGAAGTCCAGCAATGTGACGGCTCCATCGAAGAACTTGCGGTTCAACCTCCGTCTTCGGGTGTCGACTATCCAGTACGTCCACCACAACTGTTACAGCGAGATGTGATAAAATGGTTTTATTTACAGGAGGTGAACGAAGGTCATTCGCGGCAGCGCACTGCGATCGTGCTAAGACTCTTCGTCTTCCTCTCCTTCTCTTGTCTACATTTTACTAGTCTGTTACAATATGAATACGATGTGCAAATGTCACCAACGCACGAACGAGGGCTAAAGCGTGCGTGTGTGTGCGTACACACACACACACACACACACACACACACACACACACACACACACACACACGCACACACACACGCACACACACACACACACGCACATATATATATATAAATATTGAATGAACTTGCAGATAGCACATTTGAAAAGGAAATTGTATTTACTAACGTTTCGGCCGTGGCACGGCCTTCGTCAGAGTAACACTCTGACGTTGTTACTTTGATGAAGGCTGTGCCACGGCCGAAACGTTAGTAAATACAATATCCTTTTCAAATGTGCTATCTACAAGTTCATTCAACATAGAAAATGCCCGGCCCTGTCGTGCCTTCCCTTCAATTTCTTATATATATATATATATATATATATATATATATATATATATATATATATATATATATATATATATATATATATATATATATATGTGTGTGTGTGTGTGTGTGTGTGTGTGTGTGTGTGTGTGTGTTTATATGAAACAGAATAAGGCATTTGTTCATTGCTACAAATGATCAGAAATTGCGAAGTGCATTATAATATAGTGTAGGGATACTGAAAGGGCCCAGCAAGACCCGCAGAAGACATTAATCTTTGAAGAGCACTGGGCCTCGAGTATTTGGAAGTATTCACTGTGCTTGAGATAAGCAATACAGAGTTAGATAGAGTACAGCTGAAAAAAAAATAGGTGACCTTAGAGGTTCATTTAAGTTTTTTTTAATGTCGTGCATATCCTGGACATCCAATATAAGTCAACGAGATCTGGTGGTCAATACTGGGGGGAGGCGAGGGGTCAACTACCTTTTATGTAGGCTCGTGCATGTGTGATGGTGCTTTAACCCTCCTAACCCTCGCGTACGCCACTGATGAGCATAACAGCGGTAACAAAAAATGCGGACGCGGAACATTGTCGCGCTGCGGCAGACAACAACATTGGCCTACCACTTACGGCGTATCGTTGGTCACCAACACCTACATTCCCGGGTCCCATGGATGTTGTCACTAAAACGGCCATTTTGCTCAACTTGCCTGATTCGCATCCTAGTTGGTAGTTGATCTCAACATGACCTTCGAAGTCGGCAGCCGGGAGCACATGGACTCAATCGTGATATAGAATGAATAAAGAGAGCAAGAGAGAAGGAGGTAGAAAAAAAATGTCGGAGCGGAAACTTTAGTGGAGGATTTTCCGATGAAGCGTCATCGTGATGTTAAGCAGGGTAACGTACACATGGCAAATTCTCTAGAACTTGCTAAAAGACTGTTTTCGGCCAATAATCTGTGCCCCATTGTGTCATGCGAGTCCCAGTATCTAGCATCCGTCTGCACAGCCCCACACTGAAACCACATTCAAATATGGTATTTGACTACCGCCATTTGTATTCCCCGTAAGGCAGGCGACATGAACCATTATTTAGCTAACATTGCGAAGCACTAGCCTCCAATTGCCAATGTGAACACTAGACAATACTAGCCATCATTTATCCAACTCTCGCGACCATTTATGGGTAATAACCAGTGTTGGTAACATGCTAGTAAATACGGTAGGCTAGCACATCGGCCTCGCCGAAACGGTAGCGGCCTACTTTCTTTCTGCACCAACTGCTTTTGTTACGCCACCACGCTCTTGCAATGCAGACTTATATACGCAACCCCTGATGCATGTTTTTCATGAAGAGCGATAAGAAGAATCACAACGTGAATCAAATCCTTTCATTGACGTCAAAGCTCATTTTAAGGAGACACAAAACGGCATAACAATTTTTCTTGGGTCAGTAAATTGCTCCTTCATAGTAGCAAAAGCACCGCTTCAGGCCGGAAGACGCTTGGTATACAAGAAAACGCGCAAATAGAAAACGTAGATGGTGACGGCACCTTTAGGTTCTCCCACCATTTGCCGTGACGTCATATACTCCTCACGAGGCTGCAAAATGCGCAAAGCCGCAAAGTGAAATAATAATAAAAATAAAAATAAGAAATAAGTGCTTGGAACTTGTGCTGGCAAGCCTGAAGGAACTACTGACTGGCGTCTTTCCCTATTTTTATTTTTTCTTTCTTACATTTTCATTCCTCGTTATCCCTGTTTGTTTTTTAAGAGCGCACAGCACATTAGGAACCCGGGCTGTCGTATGCTGTCGTCGTCTCATGTAGCCTGGCTTAACGCAGGCGAAACTGCGTGTAGCATAGCCATCTGTAGCATATTAGGCACGCGCTAAGGAGAGGCCATCTTTCTCTTGTTGCGCCTCGATGATTATATCAAGTGCGTAAAACTTTAGGGGCTCGGGCTGTCGTATTCTGAAATATATGCTGTCCTCCCTTGGCGTAGGGCAGGCGAAACCACGTCTGAAATTATAGAGAAAGGAAGTGAGCGAGGAATGGGAAGAGAAATAGATGGAAGGGAGAAATAGATAAAAAATAGAAAAAAGACAACAAACTCTAAAACAGAAAAAAAGAAAAAAAAGAGAGGAAATAGGCAGAAAAGAAAACCGGAGAAAAAAAGGCTTCCCAGCTCCGCCCTTCCTTCAGGCTTGCCACCATTGCGGGGCGAAGCTCCCGTACTTACTTTTATATGTTTCTGTCTCCTAACACGAGCGTCAGGTGCTAATGCTACAGGCGCAAAGCAGGCGATGAAGGAGAGGACGAAGTGAGATCGCATCGGTCGAGGTATTGCGTTGCACACACTTTTCATCTTCCTCTTCGTCATATCTATGGTACGCTTCCTGAGCACTTGTGTCCGGCACGCGCTCAACCAAATCCGCTTCTTTGAGTAAGCATAGCTTCATCGAATAAATTAAGTGACACTCACCTTTTTCTTTCACAACCAACATCGCATTGCACGCGCCGCCTTTTCTCACGCTCGAGGCTATCGAGAACACCGCGTGATCTGCGAAAAGAAAGACAACTCCACGTGTTGAGCACTGGCTCCGTAATTCTCTCGGCTCGCATTACATTTACTGGTCATGAACGTTCGGCGAAAGTAAGATATAGAGAAAGGAGCAACCACTAAGGGTGCCTTCACCCACGACAGGGTAGAGTTACTATAAAGGTAGACTATACAGTAACTATATACGACGGGGCTTCAGAGCGGCCGCGGTGGTTCAGTTGTACGGCACACGCCGTAACTGTTAAACGTTATTAAATATAGGCGGGAAAAACGTAATACATCCTCAGGGTGATGTTAGCTTCAAGTAAATTTGGGAAAGCTCTAATACAGTGAAATTTAGCACTGAATGAGGCCTTGAAGTTAGAAATTCAACGGCAAGCCGATTCCACTGTAAGATATTGCTGCAACAGGTTCGCCACGTTCAAGTAGCCCGCCACAATGATTGTGGCACCAGCACCAGCAAGACCCGGCTCGGCTGGCACGCGCCACGCGTTCGTGCGCTCCAACAACGAGGAAGAGGAAGATAGTTGGATCTGGACTCGGCTACTCGGACTTGACGACCATAGTCTTTAGATTCGTCGGCACAAGTTCGCCCTAATAAAGACGCTTGTTTCTTTAACCTGTCTGCCTCAGCATCGCTACATTTCTGGTGGAGGCGCTGGGTTATGAATCGAAGCCCCGCGAGCTCAAGACAGTGTAGCCCCGACGACCAGCGTATCAACCCCGTGGAAGTGACTCCTGTACACCAGAGGGCAAGTCGCCGTCTTCGAGGTGACTCACCTGAGTTCGATCCTCTTCACTTCACACCAAGGGGAATTCAAATGATGGATGCCACCACTATGACTAGCCAGGTAACACCAGCACAAGTGTTCATTAACCAACCACCACCAGCCGCCAGCCACGGCGACTCGTACGAGGATGTTAAAGATTGGTTGGACCTGTACGAGCGAGTGGCGAGATTGAATGGATGGGACGAAAGAGAGAAGCTCCGTCGCGTATACTTCGCCCTGGAAGACTTCGCAAAGACATGGTTTGAGAATAATGAAACCTTGTTGTCTACCTGGGAGGTATTTCGACGACAAGCGGTGGCTACGTTCGCGAACATAGACCGGAAACAAAAGGCGGAAGCTGCTCTTCAATCCAGGAACCAGCTCACAAACGAGAGTCCTGCTATGTACATTAAGGACATGGTCCGTCTGTTCAAGCGTGCGGAATATAACATGGCTGGGGATAAGAAGGTGCGCCATCTAATGCGCGGAGTGAAGCAAGAGCTGTTCGCCGTTCTCGTCCACAACCCTCCAAGCACAGTTGCTGAGTTTTACTCGGAAGCGACGGTTATCAAAAAAAAAAACACTGGAACAGCGGGCTCGGCAGTAAAACCGGAATCTTAACTGCGCATCTGCACAGGTATTCTTCGGAGGCGTGCGAAATGACGTTGAAGCCCTGCGAGAGCTCATTAGATCAGTTATTAGAAAAGAACTGAGCAGACTGCAAATGCCCCAGACTCCAACTTCACTATGTGTTACGGACGTTCGTGACGAACTGAGGCAGGTGATACGAGAACCAGAGCATGAGCTGCAGCCGGTTCGACCTATCCGAACGTACTCTGAAGTTCTCCGACAACCCACAGTACACAACAATGCAGCAGTTGCGATGGCAGCGACTCCTCTCCCATCTACAGCACGCAGCGCACCTCGTCCACGGGAACCAACGGCTACTTATCTGCCCCCAGGAGCACGTAGCACGCATCGCTATGTGGAGCCTAGGCCCAGGAAAAGTGACGTCTGGCGCGATCACGAGCGCAGGCCTCTGTGTTTTCATTGTGGGGAAGCGGGTCATCTGTACAGATTCTGTCCTTACCGACAGGCTGGATTAAGAGGCTTCCCGTCGTATGCACCGTGCCCCCGAAACGGCGAACGACCAGCGGAGATTGAGGAGTACTTGTCCACGCGCCAGAACTCGCCACCTCTACGCCAACACCGGTCACGGCCGCCATCGCCTATGCGCTACCGGTCATCCAGCCCACGTGCACCTTCAAGGCAGCCTGGTCATCGCTCTCCAAGTCCACACCCGGAAAACTGAAGCAAGCGACCTGTGGAGGTGAGGCCGCTGATAACGCCAGTTACGAAGATCCTCCAATATGGTTTGAGGGTGATGACGGTGTATTTCCGGTAGATGGGTGCAGCAACGAAAACGTTACTTCAGATTTGCGGTTGAGAATGGAAGGATGGGAGCTGAATGCCTTAGTCGACACCGGTGCTGATTATTCAGTGATAAGTCACAAGATGGTGAAAAAGCTAAACAAAGTTGTGGCACAGTGGAGTAGATCGCAGATACGCATGGCAGGTGGTCACACTATTACACCCCTTGGCGGATGCACTGCGAGACTTGAAATACGGGGCTTTATTTACGTGGCCGATTTCATTGTGCTGCCAGAATGTTCAAGGGAACTCCTTATAGGAATGAATTTTTTGCGAGCTAATGGCGCCGTAATTAACCTGCGTAGGTCCAGCGTGTCGTTTTCGACTGAACGAGCTATACCTGTGGAGGAATCTGAGGAACGACGCCTAACTGCTCTACGCGTTGTTCATGATGACGTAACTGTGCCGCCACGCTGCAGTATAATGGTGCTCGTAGAAAATGACGCATTGTACAACCGCGAAGGCATAGCGGATACAAATGTAGGGTTGTTTTTGAACAAATGTGTCTGCGTAGCTAGAAGTCTTGTTCACTTGACGAATGACCATGCAGATATCCTACTAACAAATTTCTCCAACGAACTTCAACACATCGCTCAAGGCACGGCTATTGCCTATTTACACGACTTCTGTATGGCGACTGAACTATGCAGCTTAACGACATCAACTACTCGAGCAGTGGCCTGCAACATCGACACATCCGTGACCGTCAATCAGAGCCTTCCGTACAGTCAAAAGAAACAGATTTACGCCTTGGTAAAAGAATTCTGCGATTGATTTTCAAGTGCCTCGAAGGTCCAGCGCACGTCAATCACGAAACACAAAATTATAACGCAAGACGACACGAGGCCTATATGCCAGCATCCATATCGGGTGTAACAGAAAGAACGGGAAATTATCAAGAAGCAAGTGGAGGAGATGCTTTCGGATGATGTCATGCAGCCTTCGAATAGTCCATGGGCGTCCCCCGTAGTGCTCGTTAAGAAGAAAGAGAACACGCTTAGATTCTGTGTCGACTACAGAAAACTGAACAGTGTAACTAAACGAGATGTCTACCCCTTGCCACGTATCGACAATACACTAGATCGGTTGCGATCCGCAAAGTTTTTCTCCTCATTAGATCTGAAAAGCGGATATTGGCAAATAGAGGTCGACGAGCGGGATCGTGAAAAAACGGCATTCGTAACATCAGATGGCCTCTACGAATTCAAAGCGCTTCCATTTGGCCTCTGTTCCGCACCAGCGACATTCCAGCGAATGATGAACACTGTCCTCGCCGGATTGAAATGGCAGTCATGCCTAGTGTATTTGGATGACGTGGTGGTATTCTCTGCAACGTTCGACAAACATCTAGAGCGACTACGCACAGTATTGGAAGCCATCCGGTCAGCAAAATAGACAATAAAACCCGAAAAATGCCACTTTGGCTTCGAAGAGCTGCGATTCCTTGGACTTATCATTGGTTCCGATGGTGTTCGTCCTGATCCCGAAAAGACAACCGCTGTTCAGAGGTTCCCTACACCCAGAGACAAAAAGTCAGTGCGTCGATTTTTGGGTTTATGTGCCAACTATAGGCGATTTGCGGAAAACTTCTCAAAGATTGCGGAACCTCTTACAAAACTGACAAAAGACGATGTGCCCTACACATGGGAAAGCGAACAACAGAAAGCTTTTGACGAATTAGGAAAACGACTACAGGGTTCACCAATACTTGCCCATTTTGATGGGACAGCCGACACTGAAGTCCATACCGATGCCAGCAATGTCGGCCTCGGCGCCATCCTTGTCCAGTGGCAATATGGCGCCGAGCATCGCTACAATACGCTATACCGCTATAAAAGCATGCTTATTTTGTCTTCCTGAAGCATCTAATCAATATTTGTGTACAGACCAGTGTTTTTCGACGAGTCTGGTGGTTTTTAAGGCGTCACAGAAGTGCAGTGGTTGCAACTTTTGACAGCGCATATCCAACCCTCAAGGATATATATATATATATTCAGTGTTTCCACATACGAAAATATTCATCTTAAAATTGCCTCGCATTTATTGAACCAACGGCCACTTTGAATAAATTATTGCTTTTAATTTAGCAAGTTATTAATGATTGATATGTATAGTTTAACGTCCCAAAACTACCATATTATTATGAGAGACGCCGTAGTGGACGGCTCCGGAAATTTCGACCACTTAGGGTTCTTTGACGTGCACCCAAATCTGAGCACACTGGCCTCAGCATTTTCGCCTTCATCGAAAATGCAGCTGCCACAGCCGGAATTCGATCCCGCGACCTGCGGGTTAGCAGCCGAGTACCTTAGCCACTAGACCACCGCGGTGGGGCAGCATGTAATGAGGATCAAGCGATACTTCATATAACGTTCGCCTTGTTTTCATGTTTTGTTTTGCGTTATTTATCAATACGCTGTTGTAGCGCGTTCTAAGATCGGTGGGTCATGCAATAGAGTTTATCTGTCCTTTACAATGCTGTGTAGGTTACTCATGCTGTGTTTTCTCTGTTTTACCTAATTGTTGTTACTGTAAAGGCGAAAAGCTTACATGACTCCTCAAACGTGAAAATTGACCGACTGCGTTCCCTATCCAACGCGTGAACATGTGACGCAAAATGTTATCTTCTCATGCTCATGACGCATTGATATCGAAAACTAACTTTGCACGCTTCCACAGATTTCGCAAGTTTTGAACTACAATGTGGTGCAATCTCTCTTGTGCCCTCACCCTAGGAAACATTTATTAGAATCGCTTAAGTCTCTGTTGCATGCATCGGATGTGTGCTTTGATTTTTTCAAGCTGTGAGAAGCTGCATGTAGCGCCGCCTGTTCGGCATATCACCTCTTCATGTTTGGTCATTTCAGTGCCTAGTATAAACGAAAACGGTGAGCATTTTACTCATCCTGCTTCTGCATGCGGCTGGTGTGCTCACATTCATTAACTATGTCGTTATCCATCGCAGCTATGTCAAGAGGGCTCACGCACAGTTCAATGCTGCCTACTCAGTCTTGAGCTCATTGATGGTTCCTGTCGACACTTGGTAGGTGGCGAGCTATGCATCGTTGACGAGAAAGTGCTTAACAGCGCAAACGAGATGATGGAATAGAAGAGATGAGAACAGAGCGCTGAACAGTGCTGAGCGCACTTCAGAGCTGAGCGCGTCTCTTCTATCCCCTCCTGTCGTTTGCCCTGTTAAGCACTTTCTTCGTCTACCAAGCAGAACACACCAGCAAAATCAAGTGCTTTGTATGAGCTATGTACCTTTTTGCACTATACACATACGTCGTGAGGCCGTGGAAAATCCTCGGCACAGCGTCGCCAAAAGTTTGGGAACGTCACGCGGCGACTTGACAACAATGCCTCCAATTAGTCTCTGGTCCATGCGAATGATGTCAGTCTCATCGAAGTGCTTTTCGAACACGTGCACACTCGGGGAAACAAATGCGAAACCACCAGTTTCTTGTCGCGCCATTGCGTGCTTCCACTTTTCCCAGCGATCACTATAGGCAACAAGAACTCGAAATATTTTTCGTCATTTCATTTGTAACAGATCGCCAACCAAGGACCCAGCAGGTATACGGTATTCTTCCCGAAATTCAGGCACAGCAAACTAGGCACAATAGTAATCGAACGGTAAAACACTACGTGAGGGCACACCAGGATGTTATGCATTGACCCCATAGAGGCACAAGTAGCCAGCTACCCTCCAGTCTGCCCCATGCCGCGCGAGGTGATGAAACGCGTCCCGCGGTCCACTCGCAGCGCACAAAGCTCTCCCATAAAGATACGGTGAAGCTTCACGACCATTAAGAGTATTGAAAAACTTTGGTAGTAGTAGCAGCAGCAGTAGTAGTAGTAGTAATAGTAGTAGTAGTAGTAGTAGGTAGCTACTTCTCTTTTATTCCTTGGAATATCCGCTGGATGGCGGTGCTTGAATGTAATTAATACTCGATCAAAAGATGTGTTATGGCGATACTTGAATTATTCAGTAGATTGACGGACAGATGGACAGACAGACAGATGCAAAAGGAGACGGACGGACGCACGGACAGAGAAACAGAGAGACAGACACATTGACGGACTGCCGCACAGATGGATGCTCACATGGACGGACGGACGGTTGGACAAACAGACAAAGGCACGGATGAACGGACGCATGAATGGATGCACGAATGGACGGACAGATGGATGGACGGACGCATGGGTGGACGCTCGGACAGATGCACGGATGTACGTACCGACAAATGGACGCACGAATGGATGCCCGGATGGACGGAAGCACGGACGGACTGACATACGTTTCGCCCCCTCATCATCATACACTCCATGGATATGCTGTGTTTTTAAATGCGAACGCATTTCTTAGTCAGGCTATGTCAGGCGTCCGTCGGCCTACGTCCACCGCCCTCTCCCGTAGTAACAGCTGCGGGCTCGCGTATCCCTAGCAACCGGAGCCCCCATGATTTCAAGCTTCAGCGTCGGCAGCTCTCAGCAACACCTTCGGGGGCGCGCGCTTATCCGTGCTCTAGCAGCTGGAGTCCCCACTTCATTTACTTGAACGTGGCTTAGAAGAGAACGAAGTGAGATTTCGCCGGTCGAGGTATTGCGTTGCACACGTTTTTCATCTTCCACTTCATCATGTGCATGCTACGCTTGCTGAACACTTGTGTCCGGCGCGCGCTCTCCAACTGCACCGAGTGGTTCGGCGTGGCATTTTCGCTAACGCTACACGACGGAACCAAAAGCTTACACAGGTACACTTTTAAAACAGAAACGTGCATAATACGCCTTAAGTCTTAAAGCTTTCTCGTTCGCAGTTAAACTTTGTTGAAATCTCGCATTTTTCTTGACTAGTAACAATAGTAACACTAGGCATGGGTGTTAGCAATATGTGTAGAAACCCCAATACCAATTCCTGCATATATCTTCAATCAACACGCATTACCTGCGCTGTATATATACAATGTGTTTAAGAGAAATAAACAAAGAACTGTCCTACAGTCGTAAACAGCAAAAGTAAACTCACAAGTATTTTTATTGTCGTATAAGCTGTATTCAGAACTTACAAACAGGCGATCACTGTACAGTCAATCGAACGAAGCGTGAGCTTCAGCCAGGGTGGTATTGCAAAGACACTGCGCGCTTGGCACAAAGCTTCGCATCATACAGTTAGCTTTGGGAGACCTATAGATTACTTACACCCTTACAGCTTAGCTTGCATCAAGCCTAAGCCGTATAGCTGAGGCTTCTACTTTTCGTCATAAATGTGGCCAGGGAAACTTAAGTGAAGCCGCCAACCACACACTTTTTTCCATGAGAACTACAACAAACACAGGCTCTAAAAATTGGTTCTTGTCACATAAACAACGGATAAATAAATAAATAAGTTCACGGGGAGAAAGTTCCACATCCTCGGCCCAAACTACAGGGCTCTAACTTATCCGTATTCAATCACTTACTGACCCTTAAATCTCACGCTTTAGTCCTGGCTGTGTTCTGGGGCTGCGGAGATGGGGGAGGCGGGGGTGGTGCCACAAATGAAGGCACGGCTTCTTGCCCCGGTGGCGGCATGTTGAACTCACCGATATTGCAAGCAACAAAGCAGTAGGGTGGGGCGTAGTCCGATACGGGCAAACGAGGATTCTCGACGACACCATTTTCACACTTGGGCCAGGAACAGGAAATGGAAGCAACCATGGCTCCTTTCGTGGTGGCGTAAAACGTACCAGATACCCAACGACTGAAGCCAGACGATAAGCTCGACAGTTAATATAGACGCTCACTTGTTCACACGGGTGACCCATAATGATGTGGCCTAGCACAGGGCTGGGCGCAAACGTACAGTGCCTTGGGGTAAGAAACAGCAGCCACGAGCTGAAATACTAACGTTTGAAGAACGTTCTCCTTCGTGGGACGTGCAAATGGACCACACTATGAACAAATACCAAGACGATGACATCTTCTTCGTCATCGTCTCCAGGTTTCAGCGCCAAGAAAAGCAGCCAACCGAAATGACAAAACAGAAGAACATGAAACGTTTTGCGTTTCCTCTGCTACATATTTTTACAATGTTTTTTTATTGTAAGTGATAAATCCATCTCTCTGTCTCTCTCTCTGGTGGTTCAATTAAGTAATTTGTCAAATCAACCTAATCCATTTAATTAAGTTGCATGGCTCCATCGAATAAAATAAGTGACGCTCACCTTTTTTCTTTCACAACCAACATCGCATTGCACGCGCCGCCTTTTCACACGCTCGAGGCTATCGAGAACACCGCTTGCTCTGCGCAGTGAAAGAGAGCTCCACGTGTTGGGCACGGGCTCCGTTATTCTCTCGGCTCTCATTGACTCGAACGAATCTTCCGGTTTTAGGGGTGAAGCTCCTTAAGCCGTGGGTCATCCGCCTCCGATGTATGTATGTATGTATGTATGTATGTATGTATGTATGTATGTATGTATGTATGTATGTATGTATGTATGTATGTATGTATGTATGTATGTATGTATGTATGTATGTATGTATGTATGTATGTATGTATGTATGTATGTATGTATGTATGTATGTATGTATGTATGTATGTATGTATGTATGTATGTATGTATGTATGTGTGCGTGTGTGTATGTAGTAGCATTAGTAGTAGTAGTAGTAGTAGTATCAGAGTGATTCAATACCTTTACTCGTCATGAAGCTTCGGCAAAAGTGTGATATAGAGGCAGGAGGAGCCACTAGGGGCTCCTTCAGCCACGACAGGGCATCGGAGTGGCCGCGGCGGTGGAATTGCACACCCTGCGCCGGAGCTGTGAAACGTTAATAAATATAGCCGTGAAAATTGAATACGTCTTTAGAGTGATGTTAGCTTTAAGTAAATTCGGGAAAGGTCTAATACAGTAAAATTTAGCGTCAAATGAGGCCTTGAAGTTAGAAATTCGACGGCAAGCTGATTCCACTGTAAGAGATGCTAAAACTCTAAAAGCATGCTCATTTTGTCTTCCTGAAGCATATAGTGAACTTTTGTGTACAATCCAGAGTTTTTCAACAATTGTAGTGGTTCTTAGGGCGCCGAAAAAGTGCAGTGGTTGCAACTTTTGACAGCGCATGTGCAACTTTTCAAGCTGTATATACATGGGGTGTTTCCATATACAAGATTTATATCTCTTAAAATGATCTCGCACTGATTTAACTAACAAGCACTTTGAATGAATTATTTCGTTTTATTGAGGATGTAATGAGGATACAGCAATACTTTATATGACGTTTGCCTCGTTTTCGTGTTTTGTTTTGCGTTAATATAAAACTACGGTGCCATAGTGCGTTCTAAGTTCGGTTGGGCATGCAATGTAGTTTATCTGCCGTTGACTCTGCTGTGTAGCTTATTCATGCTGTGTTTTCCCTCTCCTTCTTTATTGTTGTTACTGTACATGCGAAAGGCCTACATGACTCCTTAAACGTGAATATTTGCCGAGTTCGTCCCGTGCCGAACGCGTGAACATGTGACTAAACACGTTATCTTCTCGCGCTCATGACGCATTGATACCGAAAACTAAATTTGCACGCTTTCACAGATTTCGTAAGTTTTTAACTTCATTTTGTTGCAATATTTCTTGCGCCGTAACCCTAGCAAACATCTATTGGTAGCGCTGAAGTCTCTGTTGCATGCAACGGATGGGTGCTTTGATTCTTTCAAGCTGTGGGATGTTTCATGTAGCTCCGCCTGTTCCGCATATCACCTCTACACTTTTGGTTATTTCAGTGCCTAGTATAAACGAAAACGGTGAGCATTTTACTCATAGCGCTTCTGTATTACCTGCTGGCATGGAATGAGAAAAAGGCGGCTGGTATGCTCACCTACATTGACTACGTCATTATCCATTACTGCTATGTCAAGAGGGCTCATGCACAGTTCAATGCTGCCTCAACAGTTTCGAACTCACTGACCGTTCCATTCGACGCTTGGTAGGCAGGCCAGCTATGCATTTTTTGCACATACAAATACGTCGTGAGGCCGAGGAAAATCTTCGGCCCAGTGTCGCCAAAAGTTTTGGAACGTCGCGCGGAGTCTTCACAACACCTCCGATTAGCCACTGGCCTAGCGAACGACGTCACTCTGATAGAAGTGCTTTTCGCACACATGCACATTCGGAAGAACAAACTGGAAACCACCAGTTTCTTGTCGTGGCATTGCGTGCCTCCAGTTTTCTCGCTGATCACCAGAGGTAGCGAGAAGTCGGAGACTTTTTCATTTCTTTTGCAATAGGTCGGCAACCAGGTACCCAGTAGGTATACGGTATCCTTCCCGATGTTCAGACACAGCACACTATAGGCACAATAGTAATCATATGGTGAAAAACTATGTGGGGACATGCCAGGATATCATGTATTTACCCCATAGCGGCACAAGTAGCCAGCTTACTTCCAGTCTGCCCGATGCCCCTCGCGTTGATGCAGCGCAGCCTCGCGGCCCCGCTCGCAGCGCACAAAGCTCTCCCATAAAGTTTCGGCGAAGCTTCACGACCAGTAAGTGTAGTGAAGGACTCCGGTAGTGCGAGATGGCGGTACTTGGAGTGTTCACTGGATGGGTGGACGGACGGACGCATGGACGGACAGTCAGCCAGTCAGACAGACAGACAGACAGACAGACAGACAGACAGACAGACAGACATACAGACGCACGGATGGACGGACGCACTCACGGACAGCCAAAAGCACGGACGGACTGACAGACGATTCGCCCCACTCATCAACGTTCACTCCGTGGATATTCTGTGATTATTAAATGCGAATGCATTTCTTAGTCGGGCTTTGTCAGGCGTCCGTCGGGATCCGTCCACCGCCCTGTAGCATAGCAACAGCTGAAGGCGCATGGGTCGCTAGAAACAGGAACCCAAACATGTCACGCTTCAGGGTCGGCAGCTGTCAGCAAAGCAACAGCTGCGGGTGTGTGCGCTTATGCTCGCCTATTAGCCCCGAGAACGAACACTGGCGACGCTGTGGTCGCTGTGATGTGACGTCATGGCCAGGTTGATATGTGGGGTTTAACGTCCCAAAACCACCATATGATTATGAGAGACGTGGTAGTGGAGGCCTCCGGAAATTTCGACCACCTGGGGTTCTTTACCATGCACCAAAATCTGAGCACACGGGCCTAGAACATTTCCGCCTCCATCGGAAATGCAGCCGCCGCAGTCGGGATTACATCCCGCGACCTGCAGGTCAGCAGCCGAGTACCTTAGCCACTAGATCACCGCGGCGGGGCCACGTCACGGCAAGAATTCGCCTCCTTCGCCGGCGCTCGTCACCTTTTTCTGCGCCGCCGTGTAAACGCTCCTTAGCGATACGTTGGTGATTGCTCCTCAATTTCGTGAACCAAACTTCTCAAGACACAAGATGCAAGGTTTCACAACTAGTGAAAAAATTTAAAACTGTACGATGTTTCCATATTTAGCTTAGGATTGGCAGACTACCGTCCGAACAGAAGATTGATTGTGATTATGATGATGTAGGAAAAGGCGTTCGTTGTTTTTATCACACACACAACAGAATTGGTGCTAAGAAAGCATGGTAAGTGGTACTAACATGGTTACAACTAGTCATAAACTCCGGAATTAAAACATATCATTGCCGAAGTAGCAGAAATGAAATTGGGACGTTTTGAATTACCTAATTAATACCTTGCACTATATCGTGCAAGCTGCACCTGCATCTGGGAATAATTTAAATAATTTGACAGAACTGCGCTTTTTCCAGCAGGAGACATTACGTGAATATGGCTGTCATAAGCACTCTTTCAACATATTTGTCAAACAAACAAAGTAATATGGCCGCACACACAACGATTTCGGAAATAATTAGATAGTTTTGTTTACTCTGATCATATGTAAAGGTTTCCTTTCAACAGTCGGGAGGGATTATGTAGTCGTATACCCCGATTTGCACTGCATGACGAGGCGTTGATCAAGCAAACAGCAAACGCTAGATGATGTGCTGTCATCTGTGAGGCATTGTGATATTCTTCGTGGTCTCCCAGATGACAAGCGCGTGGCGTGTATCTTGGAGGCCACGCGATTATTTCTTTTGATCAAAAACCTGTACGTACCATTCATGCGCGCGCGCGCGCGTGTGTGTGTTTCTGTGTGCCATCTTTGAGGCATTGTGAAATTCGAGTCTCGACTACAACAGAGCGCCGTTCTAGCAGAGGGAAGAGACCACGCTGCACAGTCTTGCTCATCAATGGAGCAATGAGTCACGCCTACGCACAGTTCATAAAACAGGACCATGTGACTATCACTGTACAATATTTTCAAGAAGTTGTTATAAAAGTGCTGTTAAACAGATCGAAAACTTGTGCCATTACGACAGATACGTCGCATTTGCACGCACTCGCGTTTGCGTGTGTGCGTGTGATTGTGCGAGTGTGTGTGTGTGTGTGTGTGTGTGTGTGTGTAACAAAACATATAATAAGTATGCACATAGCGGTTGAAGGACGCACTAGAGCCGGATTTCGCTATCGCATTCAAGTGTTCAAGGCGAAGCTTCTTGGGCCCCCAATTTTTGTGAGCTTTATTAATAACAATATCTGGGGTTTTACGTCCCGAAACGAAGAAAAATTGAGATATGTTCCTGAGAGACGCAGTAGTGCAGGGCTCCGAAAGTCTTTACCATCTGGTGTTCTTTAACGTGCTCTGACATCGCATAGTACATAGGCCTCTAACATTTCGCCTCCATCGAAATGCGACCGCCACGGTCGAGATCGAACCCACGATCTTTGGGTCAGCAGCCGAGCACCTCGGCCCCTGTTCCACCGAAGCGGACATTTTGTAAACTTTAAGCTATGTGCAATGCTCAAGGAAAGAATTTTTAAAATTGAAGTTAAGTACCTTTGTTTCTGTCTTAATTAGTTTGTGCTACATAGGCGTGATCTTGGTTCATCACCTTTAGTGACCACCAATCCATTTAGTGACCATTGGCCACATTCTCAAAATTCTCTTACGAATCAATTTTCCTGTTAGACACATTGCAAAATGATTGAAAGGTGGGCTATTTAGCTGTTCATAATAATTCAGCGAAGTTTAAATGTACGCCTCAGAGAACATAAAAGGTCGTTGAAACGTACTCCATATTTCTACTTAGCGTCGCATTGCGATTCGTGCAAAGGGCAACCACTCTTTGAAAAAAAAGTCGTGTGCTCTTTCGACATCCTCTTCAAACTACGCGCGAAAATTTTAAAGAGCATCACATTCCTAGGAATGCAGATCAGTGTATCAGCCATCGATCATTATCACTACATGACTCCGAGCTTAACTACATCGATAATCAATAGACAAAAGCCTGGTATAAACACTTCGCATGCTGTTTGTGTTCACGTCATGTCTTTTTTGACATGCGCACTTTTATGTACAAATGTGCTTTTCTAAAACTAATAAAAAAACAGTGATTAGTCAGTGCTCGTGCCTTGTGGTTCTTCTTTAGTCTGTTGTTCTTCCGTGCTCCCAGTTCACTTATCGCGTAAAAGACATTGTGCAGCATAAGTGCACTTCCGAAACAACAACAACGACGTATAAGGTGCTTACATGTTCTCCCATCAGGTGCCGTGCTGAGGCGCACTGCGAATGTCCAGTAATATGTCAGTGACTGCAACGCAGTTGCTATACTGGGTTTCAGCGTAACCAAAAAATGCCTGTCTATGGATTCCAGAAGCAGTAACATTAAAAAAATGGTGTGCCCACCCACAAATCCTCAAAATGGCCCGGGCCACTTTTACGAGCAACGCCATGATGATTGAACTCCGAACATCGGTGTGGTGTTAGTTTTCATGACAGCTATATATCAACTGCGCCCACAAAGGCCTGCATAAAAATAGTCAATATTGGCTATGCTTTCAATCTCAGGACACCTTGAGTTTCCTGCTTCAGGTTTCTTTTTCCATAGCAGCGCACAATACTTCAGATTTTATGAATTGTTGCAATAAGCTCAGTGTGTGACATGAGTAGGGAATCTTGCCGTTTGACATGCATTGAGTATTTAAAGAAAACAAAATACGTAACCCCATTCGTATGGTTGAATGTATATATTACGCACGCGAATTGTCCATCACAGTCTAATGTGTTGCGCATCATAATGTTTTTATTGCTTGCGTTTCGTGCCACTTAATAATGCAATGTTCTATCCAACATAGGGCATATAACCCGTCATGTAGTATTGATTTAACGTACCAGCAACTGCATCGCATTTGACGGAAAGAAAATTGTACGCAACATTTCACTCAGCGGTCACTGCATTGATGAAGTGATGTCATGGCTTCTTTAGGTGGATTGGCGTTAACTGTCCAACGACCACACGCCCCCTGTAAAGCAGCTTCCCCTAAACAGTTTGATAGAAAGGCGAAAAAGACGATGTTCTTGTGTAGGCTTTTGTGTCGCTTCCTGCTGAATCAGCGCTCTCATTTTCACGCAACAGTATTAAGCATAGACAATTACCTTAGACAAACTGCTGCCACTTTCACAAAGAACACCCCCCCCTCCAAGTTTTCTTAGCATCACATCGTCCCCTCTCCGCATATTTTCCATTCGAATTTTTATGTAGATGTTACAATGAGTGATACAAGTTACCCTTTGGTACTATCAGGACAAAAAAAAAACACCAAAGATATTGTGTGGGCGCAGGCTCTGATGTAGTCTGAGTGCGTAGCACTTTAAGGGAACGGCTTGTCGTCCACCATCGCATGGTCACGCTGTGTTCAATACAGCTTTACAGAGGGGTGGTAGCTTGGGCTAGTTGGTATGGCATGACGAGAGTTATAGCGCGAGAACAAAACGACGACACAGAGACAAGACGGCGTGTCTTCATGTCCTTCGTGTCCTTCTTGTCTCTGTGTCGTCGTTTTGTTCTCGCGCTATAACTATCGTCTACAGAGAGGCGTAGGCAGAAATTTGTTTCGGGGGGGGGGGGGGAGGCAGCTCTTCGAATTTAGGAGCGGGGCATCTTTTTCAAATCACTATTTTCAACACTGTATGCCCTGACAAAAAAAAAACCTTTTGGTAAGGGGGGGGGGGGGGCTGGTGTTTTTCCCCCTGGCTATGCCTTACGGTATAAGGACGAAATTATGCTCAAAACCAGTGTACAAAATAAGTTAACAATGTTTCAAATGATATCAAAATTTAGACGTACACCAAGCCCTAAACAGGGACGACATATCTATTTTATTTTGGGTGGCGTATAACACCCCCGATAAATATTCTTCCCCATGCGAACAGCCATATTTTGCGAGGCACTTCAACTGACCTGCAAGTTATCGCGCAACTGTATCGAAAGCTACGCTTGGTATTGGGTCGTAATAATAATTTATGGAGCCTTAGGTGCCAAAACCATAATATGATTAGAATACACGCCGTAGTAAAGATTCACCGCATTGATTCCGACTATTTGGAGCTCTGTAATGTGCTCGTAAGTCTTAAAGAGCGCCTACATCACACTGAGTTCATAAGCGATACAGTATACAGTATCACCTTCACATTCGCATACGACCGTTATCCCCTCCCCGCCACTTATTTCTTGACAAAACACGTGAAATGCCAGCACAAAGCCAGTCAGGATTTAGCGCTTTTCTACTACACGCTCCTACTTCTGCTTGCGCTGGCGCAAACGCTGAAAACCAAGTGAAATCAGTTTATCGCGCATGGTAGCCACGCGAGTCCAGCCAGACCGTGCATGCGACTGCATATCGCAAAGCAGGGTACGCGAAAGTTCTCAACAGATTTCTATTGTACGCCGACCAATAGAGAGCTTATTCCATCCTGACGTCACGTGAACAGACTGCTGGCGCCACAGATTGTGCCGCAAAGACCGGAAGTGGCATAAAGAGAATAATGCGCTTTTTGTTCGTATTTTCAAAGGTGGTTTAGGGAAGTGTGGGATGAGGCTAGTCGGTATTCCATTAAACTGCTCAGCGCGGAAGTTTTCACAACGCACACAGAAAATACGAAGACGAGCGGTGGTTTTCATCTTTTCTGTGTGCATTGTACAAATGTTGGCGCTGAGCAGTTGAATAATAGTTTGGGGCCCTTTAAAACACGGAAATCTTGCGCTATGGCGAAGCATCCGTGTTCATTTTTCTAAGCTTCTGTCTCCTCACACGCACGTCAGACACTCGTGTACGGGTGCAAAGCAGGCGATGAAGAAGAGGACGAAGTGAGATCGCGCTGGTCGAGGTATTGCGTTGCGCACGCCTTTCATCTTCCTCTTCATCATATGCATGGTACGCTTCCTGAATACGTGTGCCCGGTGTGCGCTCTTCAGCTGCGCCGATTGGTCCGAGGTAGAATTTTCGCTAACGCTACACGGCAGAAGTAAAAGCTTAACACGTACACTTCTAGAGCGGGGACGTGTACATTACGCCAAAATCTGAAAGCTTTGTCACTCGCAGTTAAACTTCGCTTAAAGCTCGCTTTTTATTTCTGTTGGCTAGTAACCAAAGTAACACTAGGCATGGCTATTTGCAATATATGTCGCAGCCCCAGTACGAAATGTTGCGTATCAATTTATCCTCCTCCTCCTCCTCCTCGTCATCATCAACATCATCATCATCCTGACTACGTCCACTGCAGGACAAAGGCCTCTCCCATGTTCCGCCAGTTAACCCGGTCCTGAGCTTGCTGCTGCCAATTTATACCCGCAAACTTCTTAATCTCATCTGCCCACCGGTCCTTCTGTCTCCCCCTAACCCGCTTCCCTTCTCTGGAAATCGAGTTTGTTACCCTTGATGACCAGCGGTTATCCTGTCTACGCGCTACGTGCCCGGCCCATGTCCATTTCTTTTTATTTATTTCAACTATGATATCCTTAACCCCCGTTTGTCCCCTAATCCACTCTGCTCTCTTCTTGTTTCTTAAGGTTACACGTACCATTTTTCTTTCCATTGCTCGCTGCGTCGTCCTCAATTTAAACTGAACCCTCTTTGTAAGTCTCCAGGCTTCTGCTCCATAGCTAAGTACCAGCAAGATACAGCTGTTATATACCTTTCTCTTGAGGGATAGTGGCAATCTACCTGTCATAATTTAAGAGCGCTTGCCGAATGTGCTCCACCCCGTTCTTATTCTTCTAGTTACTTCAATCTCGTGGTTCGCTTCTGCGGTTATTACCTGCCCTTAGTAGACATAGTCTTTTACAACTTGAAGTGCACTATTACCTATCTAAAAGCGCTGCTCTTTTCCGAGGCTGTTGTACATTACTTTTGTTTTGTGCAGATTAATTTTAAGACCCACCTTTCTGCTCTCCTTGTTTAACTCCGTAATCATGAGGTGCAATTCGTCCCCTGAGTTACTCAGCAATGCAATGCTATCGGTGAAGCGCAGGTTACTAAGGTACTCTCCATTAACTCTTATCCTTAACTGTTCCCATTCTAGGCTTCTGAAAACCTCCTGTAAGCACGCGGTAAATAGCATTAGGGAGATTGTGTCCCCCTGCCTTACACCCTTCTTGATTGGTATTCTGTTGCTTTCTTTATGAAGCACTATGGTAGCAGTTGATCCCCTGTAGATTTCGTCCAGAATGTTTATATATACTTCATCTACGCCCTGATTACGCAGTGTCTGCATGACGGCTGATATTTCTACTGAATCAAACGCCTTCTCGTAATCTATGAAGGTTATGTATAGTGGCTGGTTATATTCTGAGCATTTTTCTATTACCTGATTGACAGTATGAATGTGGTCAATTGTTGAGTAGCCTGTTCGAAATCCTGCTTGTTCTTTTGGTTGACTGAATTCTAATGTTTTCTTTACTCTGTTAGCAATTGCCTTTGTAAATAGTTTGTATACTACAGAGAGCAAGCTGATCGGCCTGTAATTCTTCAAGTCTTTGTCATCTCCTTTCTTATGTATTAAAATGATGTTAGCGTTCTTCCAAGACTCTGGTACTTTTCCCGTCCGGAGACACCTCGTAAACAGGGTGGCTAGTTTTTCTAACACAATCTGTCCTCCATCTTTCAGCAGATATGATGTTACCTGATCCTCGCCAGCAGCTTTGCCTCTTTGCATGCTCTCCAAAGCTTTTCTGATTTCTTCTATGATTACTGGTGGGTTGTCATCTGGGTTACTGCTAGTTCTTATAGTATTAGGATCGTGGTTGTCTCGGCTACTGTACAGATCTCTGTAAAACTCCTCCGCTATTTTAACTATCCTATATATATTGGTAGTTATTTTGCCTTGTGTGTCCCTTAGTGCTGTGGTGGATCCCACCGCTGCCACCCAGTTGTCGTGGATCCCACCGCTGAGTCGTATCCCACCCAGTCTCTTCGGAGTCTACCCCAACGTTACTAGTAACGTTGGTCTACCCGGTCTCTTGTGGTAGCGTGGTGTAGCTTCGGGTTGAGGAAACGAGCGCTTACAAGATGGGGATACGAAAAAACAGACAGGTTTATGGCAATATTTACAAATATTTACAGCATCAGGTTAGGAGTTCACAAACCACGAGCGTAGTGGTTGAACCGTTACATGGTTCAGAGCGACGTCCCGCACTCTGCGGCGTCGTTATAAGCCCTGTCGGGCTCCTCCTTCTTGAGTGGAACACCAATAACACATACACAACAGGCGAGGGGTACGAGCATGTACGGCCCACGTGAACATCTAATATTGAGTCGTGATCACTGCACTGCAAGGTGGCGCCAGAGGGGCTCTTCCTCGTCGTGTGTGTGCCGCTGGTCGAGGGGTCCCAAGCTCCTGACAGCATACATGAAATGGTCCGCCGATCGGTTCGCTCAATTAGCAGGGCAATTTGTGGCGGCGGCCGCGGTTTCTTCCAAGGAAGACGCTGTCTTTGTTGTCACATCTGGAACGGCCTACGGCGTAGTGGCGACACGACGTCTCATCCTCCGGCTAGCAGGGACAATACCTGGCGGGCATAGGCAGCCGGCCAGTCGGTTACTTGTTTGAGGATTGAAATAGCGCCGCTCCCCCGTCAGCTCTGGACGCTGGTTCCGAGAGTACTGGGGTTCCAGGCGTGGGAGCGCTGCCCGGCTACGCTTCTCAGCGACAGCATGGCGCCTACTGACAACGGTCTTAACAGTGCATACATCCGATTTTTGCCTATCCTAAGTTTCCTCTTCACTGCTTTGACGCTTCCTCCGTTTTCCAGAGCGTGTTCAATTCTCTCCATGTTATACCTTCTTACATCGCATACCTTACGCCTATTAATCACCTTCGAAAGTTCTGCCTGTTCTATTTTCTCTTTTGTACTTGAGACTTTCATCATCGGACGCTTCCTAATCAGATTCTTCGTTTCCTAGAATAGCTTGCCAGTGTCCGGTCTAACTACCCTGCCTCCAACTTCCACTGCACACTCTGTAATGATACTCGACAGATTATCAGTCATTGTATCTACGCTAAGGTTGGTTTCCTCACTAAGAGCCGAGTACCTGTTCTGAAGCGACACTCTGAATTCCTGTACGTTCCCTCTCAGTGCTTGCTCACTGATTGGCTTCTTGCGTATCAGTTTTTGTCGTTCCTTCTTCAAGTCTAGACGAATTCGAGACCGTACCATTCTATAGTCACTGCATCGTACCTTGCCAACCACTTCCACATCCTGCACGATTCCTGGGTGTGCACTCTATATTATGAAGTCCAGTTCGTTCTTATTTTTGCCATTAGGGCTCCTCCATGTCCACTTACGGTTTCCTCGTTTTCGGTAGAAGGTATTCAATATCCGTAAGTAATTGCGTTCCGCGAATTCTACTAGTAGTTCTCCTTTGGTGTTTCTAGTAACGATGCCATAATCTCATACTGCCTGGTCTCCAGCCTGCTTCTTCCCTACTTTTGCATTAAAGTCGCCCATCACTATAGTATACTGTGTTTTTACATTACTCTTTGCCGATTCCACGTCTTTATAGAAGCTTTCAAGTGAAGCGTCATCATGGCTTGATGTAGGCGCGTAAGCCTGTACCACCTTCATCTTGTATCTTTTATTCAATTTAATTACGATACCTGCCACCCTTTTATTAATGCTATAGTATTCCTCTATCTTGCCAGATATCTTTCTGTGAATTAGGAACCGCACTCCCAATTCTCTTCTGTCCGCCAAGCCCCGATAGCAAAGGACGTGCCCATTCTGTAGCACCGTAGAGGCCTCATCTATCCTCGTAACCTTACTGAGCCCTAGTAGGGAGGTTTAGTGCTGGGTACGCATTCTCTTGGGGCGATGCGGGCTTGGGAGCGCCTGGCGTTGCGTGCCCAACCCATACCCAACCGGAAAGCATTTTAGTTGGCGCCACGGTGGCACGCACGCAAATGCAAACCGCACGAAGGTCACAAGTGCTCGCAGCGCCATAGCGTCCTATCGCGTAAGTAATATTTAATTATTTTTATGATTGAAAATATAAAATAAACATACATAATAATCAGGACACTCTTTTTATTGTGTAAAGTATCCTGGTATACGCAAAAAAAAAGAGAGAAAAGTACAAGCTTACTATAACGACAGTGTCGACATCATGTGACACTTCGCGCAACCACAGTCATGAACTTGTTAGCTTACGCGTAATGTTTTTGAGATGAAAACAAATAAAAACGTTACTCATTTGTAATATTCTCGCTGCGCTGTTTTTGCATGAGATGTACAATGCACAATGTTTCTGCAATAACAATGTTGTGGTTGTCTGTTTCAATATAGCGGCGCTAGATGGCGCCACCTATTCAGCTGGTCGGGGCTGGCATATATTTAGTTTCTATGTTCCAGGCCAGTCTAGCTTTGGAAATCTGGCTGAAACCGTGTAATCGCTATAAGTGCTCGCACTTCGGCTTATTTTGACTTGACGGCTAGAGTTTCCGCAGTGCGGATACTGTGAGTTCTTGCGAAGGTAAACCTTACAAGGTGGCCGATTCATGCTGTCCGAGATTTCGCGCCTTTGTGTCGTGCTATTTCTATAGTGGCTAGCCACTATAATATTTGCGCATTTAAAACTTAAATGTCAAAGTGGTGGCTCTGGCCAGCCTCGGCTTTGCTGGCCGTGAAGGTAACATAATGCGCCAGCATGCGCGCCGGGTCAGCTTATCTCCGCTAGGAGGCCAGTGGTGGCAGCGTTGTTTTATGGGCGCACAGACGCATCGCCCCAGCGATCTTGCGACGCATCTGTTTGGGGCTTCGCGCACGCGCAATACCGCCGCACCAACGTCCTGCGTACGCAAGCCGCTTGGGTACCCAGCACTAAAACTCCCTATTATATCCCATTTAACACCCTCTAGCTACTCGAATAGTACAGTAGTCTTCCCTCGCTAGATAAGGTTCTAGCGTTAAACGTTTCTAAGTTGAGGTTCCAATGGAGGCCTGTCCGGATCCAGACATTCTTAGCACCCTCTGCTGCGTTGCAGATCTGACCGCCGTCGTGATCAGTTGCCTCGCAGCTGCTGGGGACTGAGGGCCGCGAGTTATTTCACGTATGCATGTGGGAGGTAGTGGTCAGATACTGCACCAGGGTGGCCAATTCTTCTCTGGTGAGGGAGTGCGTTCCCGGCGGTGGTTACCGGTGAGCCCGCACCCCAGGCTTTTTAATGCAGTTCTATCACCACGTGGATTTTTTTCTCTGGTTGGGAGCTGCGTGGCACCGGGATTTGAACCACGGACCTTTTGCATTCGAGGCGGATGCTCTAACCACTATGCCATCGCCGCCCGTCGTATCAATTTATACTACAACACAAAACTTATGGTGATACAATGTGTTTAAGAGCAATAAACAAAGAACCACCCTACAGTCGTAAACCGCAAAAGTGAACTCGCAAGTGACTATATTGTCGCATAAGTTGTAATGAGACCTTACAAACAGGCGATCACTGTACAGCCAATCGAGCGAAGAGCTTCTGCCAGGGTGGTATGCAGAGACAGTGTGCGCTTGGTACAAAACTTCACAACATATAGTCAGCTTTGGGAGACCTATATTTTACTTACACACTTACACATTAGCGTGCATCAAGCTTAAGCCGTATAGCTGAAGCTTCTCCTTTTCCTCATAATTGAGGCAAGAAAAACTTAACTGATGCGGTCAACTGCAGACTTTTATTCATGAGAACTACAGCAACCGCAGGCTCCGAAAATTCGTTCTTGTCACATAAAGAACGGCCAAATAAATAAACAAGTTCACAGGTGAAAGTTTCATATCCGCGGCCTGGACTGCAGGGCTGACACCCATACGTTGTCAGGCACCAATTGACCCCTGAACCTCACCCTCTTCGTCCTGGTGTTGTTCCCGGGCATCGGAGAGGGAGGTGGCGGCGGAAGTGGCTTTACCGGTGACGGCACGGCTTCCTCCCCGGGTGGCAACATGTTGAACTTGCTGATGTTGCAAGCAACAGAGTAGCACAGTGGCAATAGAGGATCCTCAACGACACCATTCTCGCACTTGGGCCAGCAACAGAGAATCAAAGCACCCATGACTCCTTTCGTGGTGGTGAGAAACACACCAGATGTCCCGAAGCCGGCTTGAAGAAATTGCGCTGCTGTGGTGTTGATCACACTCAACTACTGGAACCGGACGATAAGTTCGACAGTTAATAGATGCTTACTTGTTCACACTGGTGATCAATGACGATGTTGACAGAGCTGGGCGCAAACATGCAGTGCCTTCGGTGGAGAAACAGCAGCCACGAGTTGAAATACTAACGGTTGCCGAACGTCCTGCTTCGCAGCATGTGGTGATGCTGATGCTGATAACCTCAGATGGGTGGCGCTCATCCAAAGAAAGGGATTGTCCAAGAACCGCGCGCCAGGATACATGAAATTAAAGCCAATCTGAAAAATTAGTTTAGAGATAAAACTGCCGGTAAATCAAAGTGGTTGCTGAGCAAGCGGTCAAACCATCTCTTGTTCCTCACAGACATAGCTATGAATTATAAACTTAAGATGCGAAAAGGTTAGGGTTCACTAGCACGGTAATCTTTTAGTTGCATTGATTTAGTCAAACACAATAGACATATATTCCTGTGGCAGTAACGAAATGAAGTGCCGCCAAGTGATAAAAGTACTCGTACATTTACTTGTATTCCTGTAACTGGTACATTTACTTGTATTCCATTTACTTGTAACTTCTGTAAAGTGGCTTCTAAACATCCTTTTCTCTGAGTAACGACGACAAAAATAAAAAGAAATGTTGAATTGTTTTAATTTTGTTGCAAAAAAATGCAAAGCGGCAATGCCTTGAGTCGAACCTTGTTAAGGTAATTTAGATGCGCCATACTATGGACGTGTGCAGAGGTGACGTCTTCCTCTTCGTCATCTACGCCAGGTTTTGAGTGTCTAGAAAAGTGGCCCAACCGAAATTACAAATTAGAAGCCTATGACACGCTTTGTGTTTCCTATGCTACACACTTTTACAGTGTTTCAGAATTGTAGGTGATAACTCTCTGTCTCATGGTTTAACTATGTAATTTGTCAAATAAACCAAATTAATTTCTTTACGTGCGCATGGTCCCATTGAATAAAAGAAGCGACACTTTCACAACCAACATCGCATTGCCCACGCACGCCTCTCCTCACGCGCGAGGCTCTCGCGACCACCGCGTGCTCTGCGCAGTGAAAGAGAACTATGTGTCCGGCACCGGCTCCGTATTTCCTCGGCTCACATTGACTCGACAGCATCTTCCGGTTTTATTGCGATAGCAATTATACTGACAGTCTCGGCTGTTATTAGGGGCGAAACTCCTTAAGCCATGGGTGGTGCGTCCCTGACGTATGTAGAAGTAGTAGTAGTAGTAGTAGGCAGCCACCTCTCATTTAGTCCTTTGAAGTTCCGCTGCATGTATTTGTATATAATAAATATATGATGAAAAAATGCGAGATGGCGGTACTTGGAGCGTTCACGGAAGGACAGACAGACAGACAGACAGACAGACAGACAGACTGACAGACAGGTGCGCGGACGCACGGACAGAAGCACAGACAGACGCGTGCACGGACGGATACATGGACCGAGAAACGCATGCACAGACGCACGAATGAACACACGGACGGATGGAAGCAAGCATGGACGAACGTATGAATAGACACATGGTGGACTTACGGACGCACAGGCAGACGGACGCATTGACGAACAGACGAACGGACACACGTGCGCATGGACGGACGTATGGACAGACGGATGCACAGACGAACGGAGACAGGGATGAACAGACGCACGGATGGAAGCGTGGATAGACGGATGGAAGAAAGGACGAACAGATGGGTGGAGCCATGGACGGAATGACGGACGCTTCACCCCACTAAGCATCGTTCACTCCGTTGATTTTCTTTCGTCGCCCCCGCTGTCATTCGCCGTATATGCATACGATAGATATGAAAACTCAAGAAAGAAAAAAAAAACTGCCCGTGCTCGGCTACCAGCTCGTCACGATGCGCCAACGCGCACTTATCTTTATCTCCAATGCGTACTTAGACCCGCGAATTGGGGGGGGGGGGGGAGTTATGCGTGCGTGCTTATCCTTCGGTGGGGAGAATCGCAAGCCCTCGGCCCTCACGGGAAGGATTGCGTTCGTTGCCGAGCCCACAAAGGTCACTTCGCTCCGCTACACAGGCGCCGTTTAAAACAGCACGCTTTTCATACACAGCGAAGCATAACAACATGGACACTATACCCTTTAAATAGCCTCTAAACCCTACCATGTTCAAAGGCGTGTCAGAAGCTCCTTTCTCACATTCGCTATCTTTCCTACAAGTGCAGCCTCCTCCTTGCCACTTATTTCCTGAGAAAACATATGAAATGTCCGAACGAAGCGTTGAGCCAGTCAGAATTTGGCGCTTTTCAACTACATGGGGCTAGCTGCCAGCTACAGCTGCGGGCGCGCGCGTTTATCCTCGCCCCTTGCATCCGGAGCACGTAATGCGAGAGAATATAGGAGAGGGCAAGTGCAGTGCTTCGCCGCTCCTTCTCTTGCTGTTCGCTCTCTCTCCTCTCCAAGCCCCACTTTCCCCACGCCAACGCCGAGCCACAGAACACCGCCGAGCTGAGAACACTGTCCAGAGACGCAGCTGAGCTGCCGACGAGAACAGACGCGTTTCGATAGCTCCGTGAATATCGGCTGATAGGCTCGCGTGACCATCGCCCCACCAGCGTTCCCGCACTGTCTGCGTCCTGGCTCAACGTAACGACGCCTAGCTGTCTGGCCCCATCAGCTAAGGAAAGACCAGCTGGACGCCCTGGACGAGGCCGTGGGGTCTCCCCGATCGCTCTCTTCTTCCGGACACCACCGACGACCTGGACTAAACACCCTTGGCGCCGTTCGTTTCAACGTTGTGCGTGGGACGCTCGCCAGGACAGTTCCGGCGTCTAGCCGGTTGCATCTGGCGGTGGCAACGCTGCCGCATTCTTCATGTGAACCAGTATCGACAGCTGCAGTGGAGCTGATGATGCAGCCATCACAACCAGCCTCCGCTCCAAAACACAGTGCGAAACGCGGGGCTGACTTACAAATGGAAACAGATGATTTGTCTGCTTCCGCCACACCAGCAAGCGAGCAGGAATGCCCCACTCCGGCAGCTGTTGTCTCGCCTGGCACCGAGTCTAAGTACAAGGTCATCGTAAAACCACGTGAGTGCTTCGACGTATCAAAATTGTCAAATCGCCTCCTCCAGTCAGCCTTCGACGCCTGCCTCAATACCACCGCGTTTCAAGATTTCTTGATTCACCATCCCAGTAACAGCATATCCGTATGGGTGCGTTCGCTAGAGGATGTTGACCGCCTCACCCAACTGCGAACTCTGCCAGTCACAGCTCAGTGTACCGTGCAAGTGCAAGCGTACTTGAGTTCCGGCTCGGACCTACATCGGTATGTGGTCTCTGGGGTTAACCCGGGGGAATCGGAGGAGGGCCTTGTCGCTGCTTTGACCTGCTCTACTCACAAGATCATAACAGCTCGTTATATGGGTCGTGGACGCACGTGCCTGGTCACTCTCCAAGGGCCTCAAACGCCACCAAGACGCATTACGTACTATGGATGCATCCTGCAATTTCATTTGTATAAACCCGGTGTAGTACACTGCTATCGGTGTTTTCGTACTGGTCACATGCGAAACTCTTGTCCCCAACCCGCAGACACTTCCATGGAGTGCGCCGGGACGCGCACGTACAAATGCGGGCTCTGCCAAACGGACGATCATAATATAACGTCGAAAGATTGTCCAGTTAAACAGAAGGCTCTCAAAGCCTGTCGCCAAAGCAAGCACCACCAGCGTTCAGTGAAACAAGAAGAAAGATGTGCCGACATTCCGACTAGCAATCGGTTTGAACTGTTGTCCCTCTCTGAAGAGGACACACCAGCATTGGCTGAACCTGACAACGCTTGCTATGAAGCCCCTACGTTCAGCGGGGCAAAAACGCGTTCAGCCGGCGGCGAACACGCCTAAATTGAGTGTTACGACAGACGACCTGGCGAAGCTTGACCAGCAAATAGCGTAGCTCCAAATGGAAGTCAAGCACCTCGCTCAGCGCAGAACCCATCTCACTCGACCCACTGGACCAACTGCGATGCACGGTACAGACGTGCCGTACGCTGCTTCGGTGCCTGAATCATTATCCGCAAGCGCGTCAGCACCAGTCAAGATGACTCCGGCAAAGCTCCTCCGCTTTGTTGCCTGGCAACTCCAATAGCTTTCAAAGGTGTTGCTTACGAACCTCCCACCGCAATGAACACTCCTTCAAAAGCAACGCGCCACCACTGTGTCCTGCAGTGTAACTGCCGGGGACTTGCAAATAAAGTTGGTGAGCTTCGCTGTCGCCTAGCGCTGGGGAAGCTCCCCGCTTGGTGCCTGCTTCTACAGGAAACGAATTCGCTTCCACGCATCCCTGGATTCACTGCGTATGCTTCCCCAACCATCCCTGATTGACGCTGCATCAATGCGTTGGGACCTCCAGGCAAGGCTGCAGTGTATGTTGTGACTACATATCCTCAAACTCAAGTTCTTCTGCTGCCGTGGTGTAAGCAGTGGCAAGAACTGGTGGCAGTGCTCGTTAGACTTCCGCGTACTGACGTGATTGTGGTTTCAGTTTACGTGCATCCGTATAGAGGCAGCGCTCCCCGATTGCATTCGGGGTGGCTTGCTCACCTGCGTCAAACCTACCCTGGGTGCCCAGGGCTAGTTGAGGGAGACTTCAATGCACCTTATCAGTCGTGAGGATACCCTTCTTCCTGTGCTAGAGGAAACATCGTGCTAGACACATTTACAGACGCGCACTTTGTCCTTCTGAATACCCCGGCCACTTCTACACGTCGGTGGGATCATTCCTGTGCTCCACCTTATGCGCCCAATCTCTCGTGGTGGTTGGGCATGTGTGACGTTTCATGGGACCTAGAACCTGACTGCTGGGGGAGTGATCACCATCCGTTGATAATCGGTTTGGCTGCGTATAACCAGCGCCGCCTCCGACGTCGATGCCACACACCCAAGTGGGACTCATTCCGCAAGGAACTGAACGCCTCGATCGCTGATACATCGTCTGATCTATTGCAGGTGTTAACCAGAGCTGTACAAGCCGCCACACAGTCAAGCTGGGTAGAGGAGAACAGACCACATCCAAATTTACATCTTCTCCATCTGTGGGCAGCACACCTTTGTGCAGAGCTAGCCTTAAACCGAGATCCGGTAGCCGCTGAGCTTCGTGACAACCTCAACAGACTCACCGCTGCAGCGCGTCGCTGCGAAAAGCGTCTCGCCCGGGAACGGTGGATGGGCTGGTGTGCGTCGCCCAGTCCATCGTCTTCAACTGCCTCAATATGACGAACGTTCTGGAGCATGGAATTAGGCACCCATACGCCGGACCCAGAGGCCAGTGCGTGTCTGTCATCTGAACGCACGCCAAGCCAGTTCGCTCCAGAAATAGTTAAGGCTTTTTTCCCAGCCTATACTTGGCCGCCCCATAATTCGACTGTCCGTGTAACCTGCCTCCGGAGGTTGGCGCGACTCCAAGTCCGTCAGACATCGAAGGCATGCAAGCGCATGGCGGAGCTTCAGGCAGCGATTGACCAGGCAAAAGTACGCAAGGCACCAGGACCAGATGAGATCTCCTATGAAGTGTTCAAAAACATGGATGACCCTGCGCTACAGTGGCTGCTGGACACGCTTAACGCCATTTAGACAACCGGAGAGCTGCCTGAATCGTGGAAGCATGTCGAAGAGTTGCCGATACCAAAGCCGGGAAAGCACCCAAGCAACCTCTCTAATCTTCATCCGATTGCTCTGATGTGTACGTTGTGCAAGCTTCTTGAACGCATGTTAGCATCGTGCATCTCCTGGTGGCTGGAAAATCACGCCTGGTACCACCCGGCCCAGATTGACTTTCGACCCCATTTGGGCACAGAAGATGGCCTAGATCATTTGACGTCCATGGTTTTTGTTGAAGAAGATCAAGCAGCATGCATTCGAATTCTTCTCGCCATAGACGTTCACAAGGCCTACGACAATGTCAGCCACTCTGCGATCATTCGCATAATGCAATGGCTTCAACTTCGCCTCACGTCTGCGACTTTGTGGTGTCTTTTCTGGCACACCGCACCTTCTGCATCCGAGTAGGCAAAGAACGAACGAGACACTTTGTAATGAAGCGGGGTGTACCGCAGGGCTCTGTGCTGGCCCCGATACTTTTCAATCTTGCCCTGTTGCCGCTCGTGGGGCAAGTAGCACGCATTCCAGATGCCTTCTTCTTCCTGTATACGGATAATTTGACGGTGTGGACACTACATCCAGACCTGTAACGCCAGCAGGAGGCACTCCAGTGTGCTCTAGACAAGGCGTCGGACTGGTGTGCGCGCATAGAAGTGACACTATCTGCCACGAAGACTGCATTCATGTCTATCACCAACAGACGAGGTTGCCATCGCCTCCTGCAGACGCCGATTTGTTTGAGCCTAAATGGCCACACCCTCACCCCTGTATCCACAATTCGTGTGCTCGGGGTCGAACTGGACGCATCTGGCTCTGCGAATGCGTGGGTTCGCTCTGCTCGTCGGAAGAGTGCTAATACCCTCCATCTCATTCGTCGCATCTCTCAAAAGACCGGAGGCGCCTGTTCTCGAATGACCCGTATTTTGGTTCGACCTCGGCTCGTTTATCAAGCTCAGTTTCAACGACTGACATTGAGTGACTGGGACTTGCTCGAAACCGCCAACCGAATTTCCATGAGGACGATTACATGCCTTCCTCGTATAACGCCTATCGCGACCCTCCAGGCGGAAGCGCAGCTGAACACCATCGACGAAATCGCACACCAGCGTCGAGTCGCTCGCTACCTAAAGAGTCAAGCTGTTCCTGTGGCGGCAGCTCTAGCTCACTACTACATTTCAACGCTGCCACAGCCTGACGCACCCTTGGCAGAAGTTCCACCATGGCTCAAGGCACAGGCCGGTGATAACCGACCACTAACCTGCCTATATACGACAATCCAGCCGACAAGTGGCGCAGGAGGGCGTCGTCACTACCACCGACAACTCACTAGCGGTATACGTGGACGCAGCTATCGATGACTGCGCTCTGCACACCAGTCTCGTATGCCCCGCGGAACCTGAAATCCAAAATATCTGCTCTAACGTAACAAAGGCACCGTTCTCATCCGTATTAGCGGAGCTCACTGCGATACGAGCCGGGTTGACAGCTATGATATCCAAAACGGATTCTTTGTCACACGATAAATTGCTTGTATATACGGACTCCACGCAGGCAGTTCGAGAGCTGCGAAAAGTGACCAGCTCCCTCGATATAGTCTCTGATATACACCGACTGATCCACTCGTGTGCTTGTCCTGCGCGCATATTGTGGACCCGCCGGTCTGCACCAGCTCAATTGGAAGCAGATGCCACTTGCCATCCAGTGACTGTTCAACACCTGCTGCCTCTACTTCGTTTGTCCCCGAAGGACAGCTTGCTCGTGCACCGAGAAATCCTCCGGCGCTCCACGCGTGCACTCGTTCCTCCGCGTGGATCAGACCTTCCCGGTGGCTTAACTCGCCTATAGGAGGTTGCGCTCAGGAGGATTCGTGTGGGCGCCGCCTTGACTCCTGCAATCCGGGCTACATGGACATCCGGTGCACTGCCTCCCCCAACGACATGCCCATTCTGCGTTGCCCCAGCCTTAGAGGCAACGCTTGACCACCTATTGGGAACCTGCCCGGGCCTTCACCAGGCTCGCACTCACCACCTACGCGGGCTTCACCACCACCACCCCAGCCGACCACCTGACTTGGCGCGCTGGACGCACGGTCCACTGCATCGACAACTCCTGGCCTTTATATAGGAAACAGAACTTTTTCTTTTTATTTAACTGATGCCGCAGGGCATACGGGCGCCAATAAAAAAACTACTCTCTGTTATAACCGCTTTCGCAGTCGCAAACATATAAAACGAAGTGCAATCAGTTTATCGCACAACATAGTCATGGGAGACAAGGCAGACCTGCGGCATGCGACTTCATGGCAAAGCAGTGTGGGCGAGAATTCACAACAAATGCCTCCCGTATATTCGCAAATCAGAGCTTTTCACCCTGACGTCAAGTGAACAAACAACTGACGTTAGAAATTGTGCCGCGAAGGCTGGAAACGCCGAGAGACAATAACGCGCTCGTCATTCGTATTTTCGAGGGTGTGCTTAGAGGCGCTTTAAAGGACACTGAAACTGACGTGCCTAGGAAGCTCAAGATATATGCGCACAACCACTAAATTTGCTGAAGTCATCGACGCACCTCGTAGCGCTTGACTCAAAGCGAGAAATCCAGCATATAGGCAGCTATATACTGGCGGACTGCTTCACACGGTATCAATTCCCCCAATGCGTGGAATGTATCGCTTTTCCTATATACACAGGCTCTAAACCAGTGGCTTACTTAGAGATTACGAATATAACGTCATTAGTTTAATGTGCCACACACTCATGTTATGAGGAGCCCCGTAGTAGGGACATTTGAATTAATTTTTGATACTGCTGTCATTTAATGCGTGCCTATTGGCTAGTGCAATAGCGTTGAGGGGCAGGCGCCTCAGATGCGATGGTATTGGATCCGTTCTTTTAAACTAACCATTGCGGTGGATGCAAATAGCAAAAACCTGGGGTTTGAGCCGGAATCAAATACAGTGATCCTGCGTGGTGGTCCGGCACTCTACCAGACTTGAAAGTGCTTCGGGCGCGCCGCCGCGGTGGTCTAGTGGCTAAGGTACTCAGCTGCTGACCCGCACGTCGCGTTATGAAATCGCGGCTGTAGCGGCTGCATTTTCGACGGAGGCGGAAGTGCTGTAGGCCCGTGTGCTCAGATTTGGGCGCACGTTAAAGAACCCCAGGTGGTCTAAATTTCCGGAGCCCTCCACTACGGCGTCTCTCATAATCATATGGTGCATGGTTTTGGGACGTTCAACCCCACATATCAAATCAAAGTGTTTCGGAAGAAATTACCTCTATATGGAAGTCATATTGTGCGATAAGTCATATCAACATATGTAATATTACCTAGAAGAAACGAAGAATTGCACCAGGCATCACATCATGTGAACTGCTCAACAAGCGGGTGATATAAAGGTCTGCCCGTCATATAGCGCTCAGACGTAGTTGATCATTACCTACAGCATCAACAAAGTGGGCAACTGCGCGCATTTGCGGACTCATAGCGGCTATACGTCACTGATTTTCAAGATAGTGAATTATGGCGCAGCAAACGCTTCGCAACTGTGCATGCCGTGAGGCAGTATAGGTGGGTTTAGAACTGCCAACGTTACACGCACAGATGTTCCTTCCCACACGGCATGATTGAGGTGAGACGCGAAGCGCTATCGCATTCTCTCTTAAAGAAGCTCGAGGATCCTCCAAGTTTTTATATTTCGCAATTAAAAAAACGTGAGCGTGTATAGTCCAAAGCTAGTCCGAACATGTATATACTGAAATACAACTGAGCGTCAGTGTTGTAGCAGGTGCCCGGAACAGGAAGCTGAGATGCAGCGAAAAAATATTCTTTGTCATATACCATAATATCAATGTAGATGTGTTGTATGCTGTCATGCGGCCATGTGATTACCTTCATTATATTTTTTCTTGTCCTTTCATCAGATGTTATGGTTCCTGTACTTGCACCAGTGATACAATGTGGCGCGATATGAAGGTTGTCGCTCCAGCGTCGAGCTATAAACCTTACGTAAGGGGCCTATAGCGGGACGTTTCAGAAGAGTGAAAATCAAGATCACGCTCTCTTTTCTCCCTCGTTGGCTGTTCCATGCTATACAACAATCACCCCTACGATGAACTCTAAATCGCAGAAAGGCGGGCTAGTTGGTTTGGGTTCATGGATAGAATGAAATGAAAAAGCATTTGTGAGTATACAGCGCCTATCCTGTCGTTGTCGTTTTTTGTGTTCGTCCCAGCGTTACCCCTTTTCCTTTCATTATTATTTCTACTCTTTTTCTTTATTCTGAATCTTGCATTCATTGCGAATAAGTATATTCTTCGGGGGCTCTTAATTCCACGAATTATTACAAAGTTGCTGGGAAAGATGAGTTAAACCTTATGCTTTGCGCTGCTTCGTTCAAACAGTTTACTCAGACGAGAGTGTTCGCAGTTTTAGGAACAGCATGAAGAGTGAGTGAACATTGCGTGATACCAGCCACTCCTCGCACCATTATTCGGAGATATGGCACTGTTGTAGTTTTGGGTCGATGCTCGCGCGATAACCTTCCAATCGCGCTTGAGTGCATCATGCTTTTTTTTTTCGGTACGTGATATTGTAGCCAAGAATTGCATAGGTTAGAGGAGGCTTTGTGAATTCGGTCCCAGAATCACACAGCAAGTCGAAATTGATTTGAAATCGATGATTGAAATTGAAATCGAGTGAATGCACATACGTGAAGTTTTAACGGTTTTAACACGATATCATTAAAGATGTGTCACAGAAATTATAAGGTTGGCATCGGTGTCATTGATTATTGCCGTAAATTTTAGATCGAAGCAAATAAATATTAATAAAAAACTTTGGTTAGAGCTGGAAGAACCTAGAGGCTTCCTACTAGGCAAATAAGTGTTCTACCCCAAACGACTCATTTCCTTGGAGCTGCTTCTTGAAAAAGTCTACTTTGGGCCATCCCCCATGCTGAAGATGCCACCCGAATTTAAGGACTTTTAGCCTTCACATGAGACACCACCGTCATCAAGATTGAAGGTAGGGATGAGACAGGGGTTTATTCCCTTTTCTCTCTGCTTCTCCTGAAGGAAGCTGCCGGTCAAATTTTAAATACAGTTTATTCATTCATGCATACGAATCTCATGTAATGCTAGGAGTCCCTTAACGCATGTATGGTTTCGTAGCATAGGCGTGGAATCACTCCGGACGTCGAGACGTGTACAGCACAAATGAAGGGTTGAAAGACCCATCTATTACAAAGCACTTAGACATATTTAATAATAATAATAATAATAATAATAATAATAATAATAATAATAATAATAATAATAATAATAATAATAATAATAATAATAATAATAATAATAATAATAATAATAATAATAATAATAAAGTGAGCACCTACGTAGGGGCACGCACACGTAGCATGTTCTTCGGTGAATCGCAAAAGGAATATTTATTGCACAGTGGGCACTCGGCAGTTGTGTCATTCTAGGACACTTTGAAATGAATAATGTTACACGTACAGAGGTTCTTTTTCTTGCGGCATAGTAGAGGTGTAAATCTAGAAGCGAATCCACGATGGCGATTGTGCAGGCGTCATGTACGGGACCCGATTACGCTATCGTGCCACTCTTGAGGCGATGATCAAGCGCCTTTAAACGTTTTACAGTGAAAGCTGATATGAGGTCAGAACAAGGTGTTTGGCACCGTAGTTGACCGGCGCTGCAGATGTCCGTAACCACTATCGCGCGAATCGTGAAGAAAAACGAAGAAGTTTACAGGAGATGTGACGTCATTAAGTGAGGCTGGGAACTTCTTTCACGCAGGAAAACGTTATCATGAAGAGTACAGACATGAAATAATGACAGCATATACACGGAGTGAACGATGATGAGGGGACAAAGCTCCGGAGGTAAGTAAACCTGTAAACCTCGAATCCCACTCGCAGCCGTTCCAGAGTTTCGAGTAGCCTGTCACAGATTATTCCGTGGCGCAAAGCATGAGGAACGTGTTTGGTTCGTCCAGCAGGCGAATCGTGGCAAAGAATTCCTTCAGGCGTTCTTGCCAGTATTGCGCCGTGATGGCTATGCCCCACATGAAGACCAGGACTCAATTGAGCCCTTCGTCCATGAACTCGCACCCACCGCTCTCGAGTTGCTGCACGTGCAAAGCAGACTATTCTTTTTAGGGACCAATTAGGTTTCAGAAAAGGTCTGTCAACGCAAACTGCACTTTCAACGTTTACAGATGTAATTCGTAAGTCCATAGACAATGGCGATATAGTGGCAGGATTGTTCATAGATTTCGCTAAAGCCTTCGATTCACTAAAACAGGCCATATTAAAGGAGAAATTACTTCGCGGCGGAATCAATGGAAGACCTCTGACGTTAATTCGCAGTTATTTGGAAGAACGGCGACAATTTTTTTTTCACCTAAGAGATTCTCAGTCAAACAGCACCCTTATTAGGATTGGTGTTCTCGAAGGGTCCATACTGGGACCCTTACTTATTTTTTTACTATATATAAATTACTTGCCTTCACAATTTGTCTGTGTGCCCCCTGCACTCTACGCAGATGACACTAACCTCATAATAGCCTATCATGAGTAATCTAACCTGAACATTCTAAACTATAAATATTGCACCAATAGTGAAATTTGAACGCTATTCACTTAAATCCAACGAAGAAAGTTTTTATTTGATTTCACTCTAAAAAAACGACTATTCATTCCGACGTCATTTACAATCACAATCCCATAAAAGAATCGAGCGAGACAAAGTTCCTTGGTGTTATAATCGACACACACTTAAAATTTTACCTTCATGTGTGTCTTTTATAGTTAACAAAACTTCCTACGGATTGCACCTATTTTCAAAATGTCGCAACTATACTTCCCTACCAACATACTTATCAACTTTTATTAGGCATTTGTTCACTTTCTGATCATTTATGTATAGGGATCTGGGGTTGCACATAGAAAACTCATCTGTCGCCAGTGTTCACGCTTCAGAAAAGAGCTCTACACATTATAGTGCCTAACAGAACACACAAAGATTTATTTGAAAGTATCAAGATTGTCAGTATTTACGACCTGGTGACATACAACATTGCCTCCCTCATGCAATCAAAGAAAAACTCGTGATGACAACAGTGTCGCTTCACCACTCACCTCGCACTGCTATCAATGTAGCGCGTAGCCGTTTTATTCTTTTTGAAATCAAATCAAATCAAACTTTATTTCATCTGAACAAAGAGAAAGGGGGCTGCGGGAAAAAGCTGCCTTACTGCAGCTTGACTAAGCCCGGCCCCCTTGTGTTACAGTTCGACAGTGTGCAGCACTGAATAAAGGTACATGACATGCTAAGAATAATACAAGGCACCTTTCATAAGTATAGATACAATAGCGTAGGGGTACATGAAGTAAATTATTTTTTTTTTCATAAAGGTAACAACACTACGCCACGACATCGTTAAAGTATGTACCAAATAATTTAGGGAAAAAATGTGGAAATGAACAGTCACAACCAAATAATAAAAATAAAACGTTATGGGCACAACAAACTAAAAGTAAAGGGTAAACACACACGTACATTTGGTATATGCTCACATATTGATGTTTTGCTGGAATTACACGGTGGGGTCAAGCGAAATAAAATGAGTGAATAAGGAGCGAGGAGACATGTTGTCCAGGTTTATTACAGGTGTATTTAGGGTGTTTAAAAGCTCAGCACTACGATAGGATACCGATTGCTGCCCATAGTTAGTGCGACAAAAATGTGCTAACCAAAGATATGCATGTCTTGTGCAATATGCAATTTCGTGACGATGCAGGTTAAGCAAATTCATATAGCTGACATTTCCATTTCGCAAGACATTTCGGTATATACAAGCAGAAAAAATGACTAAATGAACTTAACTGGAATGATTTTGTATTCGTAAAAATATTCAAACGTGTGTTTTTTGGAAGCAAGATTTCCTACAGCCGGAATGACTCATTTTGACATAGTTTTAGCTTAGTGATATTTTGCTTTCATGGTGTAGACCAAACTAGGTCGCAGTAATTTATTGTAGACAGAAATAGAGAGTTATACACAGTGCATTTCACAATAGTGGGCAAAACATGTCGGTGCTTATGTAGTAACCCCATTATTTTGTTTAGCTTTGCTCAAAGACAGTCGACCTGTTTGTTCCAAAGCAAATTTCGGGAAAATACGACTCCATGTGTTTTTACCTCATTTGTAATTTCAAACGAAGTTTCAATAAGATAAGTAATAATTATGGTCGTTCTACACTAAAATTTCAAGGTACTTCTCTTCAGAATAAGCTTCACTGCAACCTAACAAGCAAAACACAGTTGAATACATTTTTAAGAAAGCTAAAGCAATTCCTTATTTACAAGGTATAGCACAGTTGCTCGCAGTTTTCTTTTTCTTTTTTTCCTTGTTTCTCTTTGAGACGCGCTTTATTATAAAATAATGTTGGAAAGATTTTAATTTGCTAATATTTCTTTTGTACTGTACATGTTGGTTCTGCATAATTTAAACACTTCTGTTTCTTTTTGATCTTATTACAATGTGTATATTAAAAGCGGCTGTAGATATTTTACTGCAGATATCTTCGGTAGGGACCTTTCAACAAATCTGCTGGGTCCCAAAAATGTGTTTTTTTTTGTAATGAAAACATGTCTTATGTTAAACTTTCAACTAACACTGCAGCGCCATCTAGTGCGAGTACTAGGAGTGGCTACAACGGGCAACGTCGTTTATGCTCTCACTCCGAAGAGCTTCGCCTCTAAAAATTAACAAATAAAGAAACACCATGAATCCAATTGAATTCTAATCCGGGTCTTCTACGTGGGAGCCAACTGATTGATATGAGGGGTTTAATGTTCTAAACCCACCATATGACTATGAGAGACGCCGTAATAGAGGGCTCCGGAAATTTCGACACCCTGGGGTTCTTCAACGTGCACCCTAATCTGAGCACACGGGCCTACAACATTTCCGCCTCCATCAGCAATGCAGCCGCCGCATCCAGGATTCGATCCCGCGTCCTGCGGGTCAGCAGCCGAGTACCTTAGCCACTAGACCACCGCGGCGGGGCGTGGGAGCCAACTATTCTACCTCTGAGCTACGTGTGTGCTTGAAGCTCTGTTGCAAACTGACTCTAGGCTAGCTTGATGTCGGGTAAGGAAACTAATTATTATGCGTAAACTAGGCGTGCACAGCGTTTCCTTACAGAGGGGGGGGGCAGTGAAGGTTATTCGCAGTGCCCCCCTCTCCCTAGTTTGTCAATGTATGGGGCTTACTTCGCGCCCCTAAAGTGCCAAGCCCCCCCCCCCCTTACTATTATGTCAAGGTATGGGGATAACTTTGCACCCCCTGCTCTTTGGTGACCAGAAGACGCCCTTCTCTTCTCCCCCTTGGCCCCCTTGGGGGCACGCCTTATAATATTTTCGCATTGTGACTGTAATTTTATTGTAATATTTTATTTTGTTCAACTGTTGCATGTTGCTGCTTGTTTTGCCTTGAACGAGCTTCTTATTATTACCTGCTAATCTTCTGCCAATTGTTTTCAATTTACTTTGGCTGTAGCTTTTAACTGAGAGTCCCATATTCAGTATTTATTCTCTGGGACCTTCATCTGTATACAAGTGTTATGTAAACGAGGCTTTGTAACTAATAAAAACTGAAACTGAGTAATAACACGTTTCAAAAGATCAAAAGAACAGCCAAGTGCCACACAATGTGAATTGCGTAACGAGTGGGCCGTTGAATGCTCCAACCCATTACAAAAGCCTCAATCATAATTCTTCATCGTCCTCAGCCTGCAGGTTTACAATGCGCACTTAATGTCTGTTACAAGTGTGTAGCGGAAAACTATGTTTTTTTTACAGCGAAAGTTGTTATGATATCAGAACGCAGGTCACGTGCGGCACTGCAGTTGTCCGTCGCCGCTCGTGTCCGTAACCAATATCGCAAGTTTAAAAAGTCAGTAAATGAGAGAGACACCAAGGACACGATGTGATTCGAACCCGGGTCCTCTGCGTGCCAGTCCATTATTCTACCACTAGTGACTCCAGCGCTCGTAACACGTATACCTTAGGCAGGCTTGATGTCTGGAAAGACATCGCATTAATATGAGTACGAAGCGTTTTAGAACACCGAAGGAACAACCAGGCGTTACACAACGCGAATTGCGTAAAGAGTGGGTCGTCCAGTGTTGTTGTTGTTTTCCTCAACACATGGCTAGTACCCAATGAAAGGGATTGGCCAATTATACGGTGAATACTCCTAATGTTTTCTGCATTGCTTCATTGCATTGCTCCATATAATTGCTTTCGTAAATAATACATGATGTGAAGAGCACAAAAAAAAAAAAGCTTTCTGCGCCGAACAGCACAATGCGAGAAATTTAGTTAAAGGCTTCAATGATGAATGCAATACGCACTTTACAAAGTAATGATGGCTCTCGCACCTAGCAGCAGCCAAGCTGAGAGGCAGACGAAACAAGAGGAGACCACGAAGCACGCCGGGCACGATATCGCGCATCTCTTATCGCGTCTCCCTGCCGCTGTCCGTATACTCCTTCATTGCCTTAAATGCTTATGAACGAGGAGCGGCACAACGTCACCGCCACGTCGACGCCATGTGAACTTCTCTCATACTTGATTCATGCCTGATCCCAGCCCGACAATATCGCACCATACAGCCGTATAATCGAAGACGATAAAGATGAATTCAGGCTACGATCCCCGTCACAAGAACACGTAGAGGTGTAATGCACTAGAAAAGGTACTGTAGTAAATGACTAGTACATCTGTTTCGTTCAAGCAGTGAGTGATGTGTTTCCATTTTACGACGGCCAGCGTGAAGCTGCGTAGCACCGCCGCTTTTCTCCAGAGTGACCACTATTGTAATTTTTATGTTACTCTATCCTTCAGTTTCCTGGCCGCAAGTTTAGCCGATTGAAGTTTTATCTGAACATCGAGTGTGCTCCCTTCGTCCACGTCACGACTCCGTGACAACATGATGCTAGGAAGGCACTCAACGCGTAGCCTTTGAACATTTTCGCTATCTCAAGGGACACTGAAGCGAAAAACAATTTTTAGAGTATTGGTAAGTTAGGATTTAAAAATAGCGAAAACACCACTCTTACTGCGAAAAGACATTTGGCAAGCGAAAAACACCCCAAGAGAAAAAAAAAAGCGACGCCACCTTGAAATTCCCACTCCAAACACCATGGCATACAGTTCGCCGCGTCTGCTATGTCATACACGTGTTCTAAGAGGTAAAAAAAATATATTGTTTTCTGTGGGAACCTTAATATTTCAAGTTTCAGGAAACTATATTGAGCCAAATAAACCACATTTCGCAAATGAACACTTTAACCTTGATTTTCCCTGCATTAATAAACACGCGGAGAAATTAAAGACGTCAGAGTTATCAGAGTACAATTTATTTATCCAAGCAAATTCATTCTTTCAATTTATTGTCCCTTTAAGAGAAAGTAGATCAGCAACAGAGAAGAAAAAATTGGGACAGCCTAAAGCTGTGCCTTTACGAGTTGAATGCGATAGCAATATCATGTCCTTAGTGCGTACTACAAGCACTTAGTGCATACCTTTTTATTGTGTGATCTTACTCGAGAAGTTTAAATTGTGCATTACTACAGTGTAATCGATAAAGTCTAAAATGATTTGTTTCAGTGAAGCTTTCACATATGGCTGCACTGTGTGTAACGGGTAACATGTTTTGAAACACGAGCTATCAGGCGTGTGAAATCTTTCCAAAGTTGTTATGCACCCACTACGTGCATGGCAAATTAAGATAATAGGCGCAGTAACGTGTGTATTATTTAATGTGGCTGGCCGTCTTTAAACTGTGAAGTTATGATAATCTTATATTGTGACGTCCGATGACAATTTACGCTTGTACCACGTATTAAATGCGAAGCATTTTTTATCAAAATTCAACGAGTTAGACCGTATCTATCTATCTATCTATCTATCTATCTATCTATCTATCTATCTATCTATCTATCTATCTATCTATCCGCCTACAACTTTTAGCTCTCCTGGCCGTTTAGATGACGGTATTCATATCAAAATTTGTATGGCTTAACATGATTGTATGACGAGCATAAGGGACTAGTCATAACATGAAAATCATGACACATTTGTCATAAATGTCATAATTTACATTTCATGGTCTTGCTGCTCCTGCGGTGGCTTTGTTCACACGACATATTGATAAACTGGTTGGTATTACATGAGTGCATGGCGAACATAAGGGACAGGCCCTCGCGTGGAAATCATGATTGATATGTGGGGTTTAACGTCCCAAAACCACTATATGATTATGAGAGACGCCGTAGTGGAGGGCTCCGGAAATTTAGACCACCTGGGGTTCTTTAACGTGCACCCAAATCTGAGCACACGGGCCTACAACATTTCCGCCTCCATCGGAAATGCAGCCGCAGCAGCCGGGATTCGAACCCGCGCCCTGCGGGTTAGCAGCCGAGTACCTTAGCCACTAGACCACCGCGGCGGGGTGTCGCGTGGAAATCATGACATGCGTATCATGTAAGAACATGACTGCATGCCGTGCACATGATGCGCTCGCTGTCATTTCGCTAGCTTCACATATACCAAATTTGGCGTTACTTGACGTGAATGGATGCCGAAGGTATATAGCTGGTGAAAACATCATAATCATGACATACATGTTATGTAAGAACATGACTATATACCATGCTCATGATGCGCTCACGGCCATTTCACTAGCTTCACACATACTAAATTTGGTGTTATGTGACGTGAGTATATGACGGAGGTCAATGACACGTTCAAGCATGATAATGACATGCGTGTCATGTAAACATGACTACATGCTACACTCATAGCGCGCTCGCGGCCGTTTCACTAGCTTCAGATATACCAAATTTGAAGGGGTGTAGCCAGGGGGTGGCACACCCAAACTTTTTTCGCCATGGCATAGAGAGCGAAAAATGGGCATTTTAAGGGGTTGCCCCTCCCGAAATCGAAGTGGTGCCCCCCCCCCCTCATCAAAAAAAATTTCTGGCTACGCGCCTGGAAATTTGGTATTACGTGACGTGAATAGACGATGAACGCAAATGCCAGGCGCAACCATGATAATCATGACATGGAAGTCATGTACGACATAATTTACGTGCGCCAGTAACCTTGTGTTGATTTTAATGTGACATATCAGCCTTGCTCATTCGTGCTTCGCATATCATCGATTGCCAATGCAGGTGAGATGTGTCATTTTTATTACTGTGATATTAGATGTCGCATTGTGAAACATGTATACAGGACGCCTGTGTCGGTATAACGTGAGCGTTACTTTCCCTGCATTTTCAAGCAGTGGAAGTTATATTCACTGTATTCCCTAGCAGAGGCGTGCATGTGTAGTAGAACTCCTGCTTGCCACCTAAACGACCCGGGTTCGATCATCACTCGGCCCGAAAATTTTTATAATTTATTTTATTTGCATCTCTCTTAATATTTTCGGTCACGCTAAAGATGATTTTTCGCTCAGAACCAACGACGTCAAAGCCGGCACCAACACCGATGCCAGAATTTCTGCGAAACGAGCTCTTTAACACCATCGCGTTAAAGTAGACATGAATACTCAGACACGTTTGTGTGTGTGGGGTGCACGTTAAAGAAACCCAGGTGGTCAAAATTTCCAGAGCCCTCCACTACGGCGTCTCTCATAATGATATGGTGGTTTTGGGACGTTAAACCCCATATATCAATCAATCAAACGTTTGTTTGTGTGTGTGTGTGTGTGTGTGTGTGTGTGTGTGTGTGTGTGTGTGTGTGTGTGTGTGTGTGTGTGTGTGTGTGTGTGTGCGTGTGCACTGCCTCCTTTGTGCTTTTTTCCATGCACCGCTATGCAATGCGAATCTGCTCACTGACCCTTCGTTCATTCATTCAATTTTTAAGCAGGGTAAAACCTGGTGTTTAGGCACACATCAGCATTCGCGAACATAATTACTCGTTCCCGAAATTCAGGCCAATTCAACCTCACATTTGTTACCTCCTCATGGTAATTTTTGTTTAATTAAAGCTGCGTTTCGTTCCTCATTTATTATGACAATATATTGGACGATGGTAACACGTAGGTCTTTTTTTCATACCCTTCGAATCCCAGTGCATTTGAAAGGTTGATGGGTCTGGAGTGGTGAACATTCCGCACGATGTTTCGACACATTGTGAGAAGTAGCGATGATCTGCTACCAACAGCACCAATCAAAATCGTCATCATGGCCGTGCGCCTCGGCTGCTATCGTCGCATCAAGCCGTGGCGCCAGATTCCGTTGAATTCAGGTGTTTCGCACGTCTGTTCATGCGACGGAACGGGCGGCAATTTTTCGCCGAAAGAGACTGTACTCACTGCGTTGCAAGCCTAATTTGACGAACGAACGCAAAATTAAAGAGCCTCAAATGACCATCGTGGTAGGCACGGTTGTACGGCGTCAGAAATGACATCCGCCCGAAACTCAAACTCAATGCACTCAATACAGAACATTTTAAGCACGTTCGGTAGACTTGAATTCATGCATTACATTTCGAACAAAGCATTGCTGAGCCAAATGTCACTAATAGACGTTCGATGCAGACGAAGACATTTGCCGAATGGTTTCACATTTAGTTTCAATCGAGTTAGTGGCTTAACAGGTTCTTGGGCAAGCGGGAAACACAGCAGCGCGGCTTGTTGGCCAGGCCCCAGGAAGGTTCACACGCTGCACATAAAGGAGAGAAAAGGGGCGGGGGACACTGCGGCTGCCGTCGTCCTTGCTGCTGGGTATTTCTGCAGTGTGCAAGCTTATGCAAGAAAAACGGCCTTACACTGCGTCAAGTGCAGCCGCGCCTCCACAATCCGTTGTTGTCAAGACCACATGATAGGGATCGAGTTCGCCCTGTTACGTGTCTTCTCAATACATTTTTGTTTAAGTTTCCCCCGTGTACTCAAAGAGAAAAGTCAAGCGAGGAAGCGAAGTACAATTATGTTCCTATGGGAAATCAAGCACTCTTACGAAACGTGATTACGGTTTTTCCCCCTCTTGAATACTATATATGCATCGCAGTCGCGAGTCGTGGTCAGCTCGAACGACACGGTCTACTGACTAAAAAAAAAGAAATGTAAAAAGCTAAGTACAAGCGTTCGCCTGGCGACCGTATCTCTACGCTTCCAAATTACGTGCCACTGCGGCTGAGATCTTTAGTATTCAGAGAGGCGACATGGAATAGAAACTCCCAGGCCAACGCATACGTACATGATGCACGCACTCGTCTGTGCACGAGTTCTTACGCGTATGCAAAAAAGGACAGGGAAAAAAAAGCTCTCTATATTTACCCCCCTCGTCAGTTGTGGGAGAAGTGCCGGGCAAGACCCACGCGACTGGCGCGTCATGGGCATTCACGTCATAAGAAGCACGTCCTTTATTTTCTGTGGGACCTAGTCGCTGAGGTTGTTAGGAATTGCCGATCGCGGTACGATGATCGAATTTCAGAACGTCAGTTTTATCTCACGTATAGGTGGTACGCTTCAGTTTACTTTTCAAGACGCACTGTCCCAACATAAGGAACAGGATCGGGCCCGCAGTGAGGCTGTTGGAATTGGTTCTAGGCTGTTATGTGCGTGCAACAAGGTAACGGGTTTCCGTCCGATGGAACAACGATGCTGCCGAATCTCTGCTGCTCAAACAACTGCCGAGGAAAAGAAACAGCAGTTAAAGCCAACGCTGAAAACAGAGCTGGGAAGTAAGTGAAAATAAATAAATAAACAAATAAATAAATTGAAAGAAAGAAGTAGAAATATTATTGGCCAGTTTTATTTTGTTAGACACAATACTAATAATAGCTAACATACAATAATGTTAAGGAAAGTATATGGAAACTTACTACGCTTAGTAGTACTTGTAATCACGTAAAGGAGAAAAAAAAAGTGGACAAAAAGATGACTTGCCTTGGGTAAGACTAAACCTGCGACCTTGGTTAACGCGCCCAATGCTATACCAACTAGGCTATACAGCGGCACTCGTTTGCCCGTTCACTTTATGGGGTATATTATGAGCATTTAAACGTGGGAGCGTCCGTCAGCACCGCTAGAATATATAGCCATGCCGTCGAGTGCGGAAGTAACTTATGGTCTGTTAGTGTTACGTAGCACGCGATTTTATCACGATGGCAAAAGTGCCGCCTCAAATGCGTCATGTGCTGTTCTGCGCGTATGTATTGCATCGCATGTGTGTTCCATTTCTTGTTATGTATAACTTCGAGTTGCTGGTCACAACAATACCGAGAAATTATCTCGAGACCTGTGCGGTACTTCTTTTTCGCAAATAATTGTTTGTACTTCCACCCTGTAACGGCCCACTTCTGGGCTAACAGTATAAATAAATGAAATGAAATGAAATGAAATGAGACTAGATAGATAGATATATAGATAGATAGATAGATAGATAGATAGATAGATAGATAGATAGATAGATAGATAGATAGATAGATAGATGTCGTCATAGGATATAGGCGGAGAGAAGAGCTTGCAAGAACGCCGTCAAACCTGAGTTCTTCTTGCACACCGCAAGAGCAGCACGCTATTTCATCTCGCTGTACCAAAATACAACTAGAACGTGTAGCGTTGTGTATGAAAGGCACGAATCGAAGCAAATAGCGAATATGGAGACGTGTGTTAGACACGCAACATTACGCGTGTTGTGGAGAAAAGGACGGGCCACCGTCCCCATGACGAAGCCCACCGTCGACCTTGTCTTTCTAATCTAATCCACTCTTAATAATGATAGCATCACTCGTAGTCATTTACACAATATTCAACCTCCTCCACGCCCCAACAGTGACGACTGGCGACGAAAAACACTAAAAGCACACATGGGTTCCGAGTGCACAGTAGTACGAGTTCCATGTCACTCCTCGTGAAATCATCCGGGTTTCTTCCTGCGCATGGCCTTCCAGCGATGTTTACGACGCTTGTTCAAGCCACATGCCTTTGAACGCGTTGACCTTGATAAACCTTCATTGTAGCTGAGCAAGCTTCCTTCGCATGAAAGCTCGCAGATAAGACTCGTCCAAGAGGATCTCGTGAAGCTATTTCTGAGGAACATTTTCCTTGGCTGTCTCTTGCTTGCCGCATTTACCTTGTAAGCATCAGCCTTTTGCCTCTACCTTTGTCGAGTCCGTTTCATTCGCCGCTTAAAGCGCGAGACAGGCGGTGCGATTTTCCGTGCGATGCGGCGTGCGGTGCTACGACGCGGCAGCCGGAGCATCAAACCGGCTAGATATTTTCGTCGCCGCATCACACCGCCGCATGGCAGCAGCCAATCACAGCGCGAGCAGACGAGTGGCGTCACGATGCTCCCATCATCCGTGGTCCAGGCCAGTTCAAGCGAGTCGATGGAGTGTTGCGAGCGTGGATTTGCTGACATCACCGACTGCGGCGGCGTGACAAACATCGAATACATTTCCCTGGTGACGTGATATTATTTCAAATTGAGTAAATTGATGTTTGAAGTGTGCCATTTCTGCACGACAATGCCCGCTTTGAAACCGTTAGTGAGATCGGAGATCGTGAGCAGCGAGGCAAGGACATTTCGCAGGTAATAACAGCTACCGGCTTGATTGATGATGATATGTGGGGTTTAACGTCCCAAAACCACCATATGAATATGAGAGACGCCGTATTGAAGGGCTCCGGAAATTTCGACCACCTGGGGTTCTTTAATCCTAATCTCAGCACATGGGCCTACAACATTTCCGCCTCCATCGGAAATGCAGCCGCCGCAGCCGGTATTCGATCCCGCGACCTGCGGGTCAGCAGCCGAGTACCTTAGCCACTAGACCACCGCGGCGGGGCACAGCTAGCAGCGTCTCTGCGCTTGCTCGCTTCGCTTCCACTTTTGCTCTTTACATCGATGGCGCCGAGAAAGTAATAGCATATGCTAAGGCATTACATACGAGTACAAAGCCTAATAGTATTGTCAAGAACAAGCGCTCGATGACGAGCTCGCGTGTGAACGGCGTAGGCGACGGCGGGCGCCCGCCATGCAAGGCCTACCTGTCGGAGTCATGAATCATCAGCTGTTACCGCCGTTGTGACGTGTGTGTCGTCCACGAAGCTGTTTTATTAATTAATTTTTATGAAATGAAGCGTGACTATGCAATGTTGTTTGTTTTGAGCTTCATTACGAGGATACGAAGTCGTCCGACCGTGCATGCCGAGGCGCCGCATGGGGGCGGAGTCTGCCGCTGATGGCTTCTTCACCCTCGCGTGTCCCGAAACGTCGCATGCGGCACGCCGCATCGCACGGAAAATCGCTCGTCATCCGGCACACCGCACCATGTGACGCCACCGGCCGCAACGCACGGAAAATCACACGTTACATGAGCGGGCGCGCGTCTCAATTTCTCTTTCTCACCCCTTCCCCCGCCACCTTCCTCCTTCGCCGTTCGTGGTGCAGTCGTTGCCAACGGATCGGCGCACACATGCACTAAAGCGCGGGCGCACCTCCTCAGCGTTCACGGTTCTCACCTCTGTTTTCTTTTCTCTTTTTTCCCCCTCCTTCCCACGCGCGCGCCGGGGAACATGAGCTCCATTTTTCTTCCCCCCACCCTGGACCTTCCCCCTTCACCGTACGTGATGCAGTCGTTGCCGACGATTCGGCGCCTCTTCGGCGCACACATACGCACGTCAGCCGCTTATCAGCGACTGCTATAGGCGGTATTTCTCAAGTTCGAAGCCACCCAAAGAGAGTCAATGTATATCTCCCTTCGCCGGGCTATCCACAGTCTTGATAATAGACAGTACGTAGGAGCGTGCCGCCCGTTATCCGGCACCTGACTGAGAGTGTACTCCTAATGATGATGGCATCGCCCTTCGTCGTTTACACAATATCCGACAACGCGTCTTGATAACACACCAACGTGCCCGAGTAACGACCATAGCGGGATGCGGTCATACGCAGCTCTTTGGCATCGAAAGTGGCACCCTGTCCTGAGCAGGAAAACGACCCTAAACGTCTGGACTAAAGATGCCCGTCAGCCGCGAGGTTGGAAAAAGAGGTACTGATTCGCCTTCCCGCGTCTCAGGCACAAAATAAATAATAATCATAATTTCCGTAGTTTAACGTTCCAAAATTACGATATGATTATGAGAGAAGCCGTAGTCGAGGGCTCCGCAAATTTCGACTACACTGAGTTTTATGACGTGCACCTAAACCTAAGTAGTACAAGGGCCTCAAGTACTTTCGCCGCGGATGGGATTCGGTTCAATAACCTTCGGGCCAGCAGTCGAGCACCATACCCACTAGACTACGAAGGCGATGAAAAAGAAACAGAAAAAAATCACCTACAGAGGAATATATATAAAACCAGAGGGAAAAGGTGGCAACACGAAAAGAACGGCATAGGACAGGTGCTGGACAGGCACAGAACAAGTCAGCGCCTGTTTTGTGTCATCGTTCTTCTCTTGTTGCCGTCTTTTTCCGCCGTTTTTACCATCAAGATATATTATAGCTAGCCCATTTTTGGGTGCTATTGCAGTTGTAACACTCAGCACTGCCGCTGGATACAACCTCACAGCATAATTTCAAGTACTTTCTTTTTAAACATTGTAAACTCTTCTTGCGATTCTGCACGTAAATCAGTGAATAAGTGGTGAGCCACTTCTTACAGCAGTGCTATCCAATATGAGGGCAACAACTACTGATTTGCTCAAGAATTCATTCATTCATTCATTCATTCATTCATTCATTCATTCATTCATTCATTCATTTATTCATTCGTTCAGTTGTCCAATAAATGCCAAATGAGGACTTTAGGTATATGGTGAGGAGGACATTCGTGGTTTCTTGGCTCTCCCTCAGGCGACTCCCAGTGTCAGTGTTTCCCTATACCAGGCAGGGCAAAAGAAACAAAAACGGAGTCGTCCAATATATAGTGTGATTTTGTCTACAGCAGGCATGGCCTGCCGCAGTCGTTGTCACACCATCGATCCACGAAAGAGAACCAGGCCGATACCACTCACGGCTGAAGCATAAAACAAACAACTCAACTCGCGGAAGAGCCAGGGCACAGTAGAAGCGTTTATTCATTTAAATTAGAGTTGCCACATGTACACGGCTTCAACACAACGTCAGACACCTTCTGTGAGGCTTTTGACGCCACTGCAACAATGGCGTTTTTACGTATGCCGTATTTTACACACTCATAGCGCCCAGCCGGCGTCACAGGGGCGATGCCTGCCCGGGTTAGGTAAATGAATGTCGAACATACTTCTTTGTTTACATCGTGTATGCGAAAAATTCACACGTGGACGATCTCAATCGAACAAGTCAATGAATGGGCAACTGGCAAGGAAGAAAAAAACAAAGTAGGCGGGGAGGAGAAACACAGGGTAGCAGAGGTTTCAGCAGAGGACACGTCAGCACCAAGAGACACTCTCGAGGTAGACTGCGCGAGGGAAACGGAACGAAATGTACAGGTGCGTTCTACAGAGGCCACGTGGCGTGGCACTCGGAGACTCGAAAAATGTGGCACTATGATTCACGGACTCGGAGAACGTTCTTTCAGTTCGCCATGAGGTATACCAGGGCAAATGCACCACGATGCACTCTGAAGGCTGTTCTCCGCGCTTTTTTTTTTCGCTACAATAATGGTCACTTCGGGAATAACATCGCCCGAACGGGGCTCCCGAGTAGGACAACACATCAACGACACAAGGTAAAACAAGGCAATCATCAACGCATCACACATATACTATAGGCGTACAAGCATCATCAATGACACAATTTATATACTCTAAAAAGCGAGCCGAGGAGCTAAGAGAAAATGCTTGGGCCAAGTGACTGAACTGGAAACAGGAAACTTGAAAACAAACTAGCGCCGCCATACTTGCGTTGTTACATCAACCATAATATTCTAGGAGTGCTCAAGAAACTCAATTCGCAGTGCAGCTAGACCTCGAGATGAAACCCCAAACCTAGAGAGATTCTTGCGGCAGTGATGTTCTTTTTTTTCTTTTATTCTGTTATATCAATACTTGCAGCTTACTGGAGCACACATGCGCCATGCGAGGAATTACTTAAGCTGCGTTTTACCTACACCTTAACGCATTTGAAATGTTCTGCGATGCGAGTTGATTGCGAAGCTAGTCTAAAAGTGCAGCCCCGAAAATGAGGTAGCTATTTGGACAGAGTCATCAACGCTTCAATAAAGTTGGTTAGTTTTATAATAATAAAACATATAATTCCATGTGCAAACAATATTAAAAAAAAATTAATGCCTATGGTGGTTGAGAGACCAGGCAACGCGTATAGACTGGGCCGCATCTCCGCCAAATTTCACTAGCCAAGTCACCAGATACACGCGCATAATTTTTTTTTTGCGTTAAGGTGGAAAGTTAATGCAAACAGAAATCGTACGTGGTAGTCGGGCCGGCATACGCATTTTCCGTCTTGCCAACGTTTCGGCCATGGTATATTCTCCAACTTCAGACGCACTCTTGGTCATGCTTCAGAGAATCTTGAACCGCTGCAAGTTTGGTACGCACTAACTATTTATGTGCATGCTCCATTCACACTGCGCTTACCTCCAGACGCACTCTGAGAGCTTTCGTGAGCGGCAGAGCGGTTTGTCGGTTTTGATTCGGAGGCGACCAGACGTGACTAGATGTCGGGGCGCACTTCGCTGCTTTCATTCACGCATGCGGCAGCCGAGCGACATTTTGGGGCAGGTGACTAGTGGAAAAGAAAGAAGAAATCACCGCTTAGCTAGTTTTGAGCGTCACTGCTAACGTCGATGTAAGACGCCCGTGGTGACGCGCTTGGGGATCTCCTGATGTCGAGACTCAGTGGCTCCACCGGTGCATTGTACACCCGCGTCCGGTTAGGCGCGCACAAGTAAAACGATTCCATCACAACGACGACAGCCAAGGCATGGCTTAAAAGCAGTGCAGTGTATACGCTCCTTTGACAAACGAAAGCGTAAGCCTGCACAGCTGCAGCTCGAACAGTCGAGCAATCTTAGTTTCAAAGTGAGCATATCAGTGACTGAAGAGGGGAATAACATAAAAAGGTTTAGCGGAATCTTTCAGCAGGTCAAGCACAATGGCTGTGCTGAAAAGAATCCGCATAAAGCGACTAGAATATGTAGCCACGCGCTATAAAACGAAAACTTTACTTGACTAAAGCCGTGCGTGCGACATTGTGAAGCGTGGTCGAGGCGGAAGCGTAGAATCGGCAGCAAGCGACACGTTCGAATGGAGTACACTCCGAAATGGGGGCTGTCAAAAAGAAAAAAAAAAGTGTGTTCAAGTGCAGGACGAAGCGTGAATGAAGTGGTAGCAGTCTAGCTTAATTAGCGCCTTTCTTTTTTTTAAATACTTTGGCTAGTTGTGGTATCACTTCAGTATACGCTGTGTATATAAAGCGCATGCGTGGGTACACAGGATGCGCGTCGTCTCTAGGTCTGCGTTACGATGTTCTCAGTCAGCTCCGAGCAGATTTCATTCATTTCGAAAGAAATCGCGGTTCCCGACCATGCATGTGGTTCACGTGAGCCATGTATCCTGAAACAAAAGAAAAACGACGTGCCCGAGCGAGGCGAAAAAAAAAAAATTAAGATTTTTGTGTGCAATGAAACTTCTAGGCGCGACCTCAAAAAAGAAAAGAGGACGGCGACAATAGCTATATAACGACGTCAATATTTATTTTATTTATTTTTTTTTACAACGAAGTTGGGTACAATGCTTGCAGCTGCCGTATGGTGGACTTCGCGACGTATGCGCAATGAGACTCTTTGATTCCTAAATAAAAGCAAAAAGAACATCATCTAGTGCACACGTTAACAACTATGAGATAAAGGGTATAGCGACCATCGCGAAGTGCCAGCGCGAGCTTCGTATCTATCAGTGTATCTATATATTAGGCATACTGCGTGGACGCGCGTGCCCGTCTCCTTCTCGAGACCTCAGGCGCTCTTCTCATGCACGTGGAAGCGAAATACTTTTTTCGATTCGCAAGGAAAAGGGACACGCAGGCACTCAGAGACACACGCTGTACTCGCACTCTGACTCACAGTCACCGTCATCCGCGCCCCATAACAACGCACTTAAAATGTCCAGCCTCGAGCGAAGCCAAAGTGAGTCGGTGGCGACGACAGCACGTCTTCACTGACAAAGCAATATGATCTTCGGCACTTCGCCAGCAACCGGGAGTTCTATAGCTGTGGCGCCTTGACTGGCATGCTTTGGCGCTTAATTGGACTACAGTGCTTCGTCCTGTGTTACCAAGTGCGCAGAGGCATGTGAAACTTTCGGGGCACGCCTCTTTTACGGTAACACCAGTCGATGAGCTACGAGAGCTCGGGCACCTGGTGCAGAGCAGCGCGATTTCACGGCCTCACCGTTCAACACGGCGCCTGCTTATCGCCGGCGTGCCGTGCACTTGTCGCGGTCCCTGGGGAACGGGCTTTGAGTGGGTCATAATGCGCGCACATCTTATGCTTCCTATGTTTCTGTACAAACAACTCTGAAAACAGCTATATAATGTACCGGTGGGTACATTCCACTCCTTTCTCAAATCCCAGAATGGCCAAACACTCAATTACACACCGCCGATGGCAAACAGCGGCGTCTAAGCGTTAGCTCACGTGGCAAAACATATCAAATTGGAGGAACGCTAAATAAACAAGGAAATGAAAAGAAAATAGCAAAATATGCGGCCACGCGCGAAGTGCAGCGTTCATAATCTCAAGCAATCGCATGTTCCCCGCACCACACATGTGCACGTTCAGAAATGCGAATCGCAAGGGAAAAAAAGTTTAAGTTTGCCATCTTTCCAGCAAGCGGCTTCCCGTATATAGGGCCGCACTGTGGTTAAACAAATACGTGTCGGCCTTATTCATGAAGCCACTGTGTTGGGTGCTTTTGTAGGCTGCTGCGTATTTCTTTCATGTTCTTTTTTTTACATCAGATCTCCTGGTTCCAGAAAGATTATACTGCAGATACAGCGTTCCGCAGCCGTCGTGGTAAATATCCGCCAACCGACGTCCTCCAGAGTACATTCAGCAGCAGCAAAAGAGGTGGCACGTAATCGATGAAGTGCGTGCTTCATATATGAAGGTGAAGATGGCGCGCTAAGGCGCTCCTGTAGACGTAGGCTAATGCACTGCATTAATTAGCTTTTACAGGTAATTTGTGCTGGCACCCGACACGCTTTGAATTAACGACCGCGTTGCATCTGAAGCTCTTTAGGACCTCGTATGTTGGTGTCAGGAGATTCGTCAGCACGGCGACCAGCTTACGGAACTTTCGGCACGCCGTGCAGGGCATTAAAGCCATCAGCGAGAATTACTCGTTAACCTCCATCATACAGCCCCATCTACATAAGATCCACTTAAGAGGAATAGAAGTGGAACAAGACGATGTACTACTTGCCATACCCAGTTAATTTTTTGACGGATGTTATGTTGTGTGTTCATTTGCCCGAAACGCGAATACCTGGAACTGGATTATCACGTGAAATATAAATTAGAATACCAACCGGGACGACAAACGTTCCAAGTAATATTATAGTTTTCTTCTTCTTGCTAAACAAAGCTGAAACACCGCGCGAAACAAACATTGCGTATAAGTCAGATTTAGTAAAGCTTCATTGTACACAAGATTTTAAGGTGAAGCAGCACCTAACAGCACTGGCTTGCATAATTTTTAATTGTAATTATATCAGGCGGTTGATACAACAGTTTCCTATGTGACAATGCGTTTTTTTGTTATGCATAGCCTAGCAATTATTACGAACACATTAGAAGGGGGAAATACTATAGGGTGCTCCACTCCAAATAGGCGCACTTTGACAGATGTTTTTCTGGGAGTGTAACTGGTTACAGTGGTATAATGGCAAATTCAACATTGCAATAGGAATACAAGCTACCCGACGTAGAAGTTTTCAGCCATGCGTTTCATTGTGAGATATGGGTCCCATCACAAGCACACTCTCACATGCATCCTGCCAGGAGACATTTACATGTGGTTGATCCCCATTATGTTTACAGTATGCTGCCAACTACCGGCATCTCCACTCTGGAACTGGAGTAGTTGCGTTCGCCAAGGAGCATTCGACATCGGCTTCCTCCTGTCAGAGAAATATCGGGAAAGCACGCTTTGCTGCTTGCGTTGAATGCATTCTGAAGTGAATGCAATGCTGGAAACGTCCAATCTAATTTCAATAAATGGCACGGAAGATTTCAAAGTGCTGAGCGTCCGTATCGTCCTAGCATATTCATTCCCGATTTGAAAGATGGCAATAGTAATGAGAGAGAGGGGGGGAAAAGAAAGAAAACACCCAAGCAGTGAAATTGGCCATCAGGCCGGCAAATTTCTTTCCACATTGAAAAGAAAGCGAAACTTATATCCCACGGTGATAACACACACTAGTGATGGTGCAGGAACTTGCAACGTTGCTCATACATCGTAATAAAACAATCCAAAGTCCTATGGCAACGTTTCCGTACTAACCAGACCGACTAGAATACACACGCACATACACATACACCGGAACAAAGCGTCGATGAAAATAATTCCAACGGACATCAATCGTAATCCTGCCATTTCCTTAGGCGATAGTATTTCGTCGCGATATGTATTCCTGATTACAAGTAAACTTTCAGAAGACCGAAAAAAAGTATCCATCTAGAAAGATAACAGCAACGTGTTCGAAGTTGTAGTGTGTCAAGCACAAAACTACGTCTTAAAATTTATAGTTGCCTTGACTAGATTAACTGAAATATAGCTTTAAAAAAGCGGCCCACTTGTAGACAGCATCCATGCGCTTCGTGAGTTGGAGGGAACTGACCAAACTGGCAGTAGAGCCAGTGCTTTCTTCTCTAGTACTAGCACTAGTAATGATCCTTCCCGTTACCGCGCTTCGTGCATTCGAGGTCTATATTGAGGCGTAAGCGGGAAATGAAACACACACACACAGACAGTGCTTGTATCCTGCCCAGGTGTAAGCTATGTATATGAAAGGACACGAGAACACCAGCTTTGTGTTGCACCACATCGAAACTCATGACACCGAATCAAAATATTGTCGGAAGTATCTCTTGTGAAAACAAAGAAATGGAATCCTGCTTTCATGAAACGAAAATGAATTCAAAAAGAGCTACACGGACAGACGACAAATACGCAGCAAGATATAGTAATAGATGAAAAAAAAATGCGGCACGAAAATGTAATAACTTCAGATGGAGTTGGTACATAGATAAAGAAGGGCAACACGGCTTTTAGAGGAAACAATCATGGCTGTAATTTGACTAGCTCCCGCATTGTTTCATTAACGGTGACGTAAGATTCATTCCCACATGCTCACAAACACGAATGAGTCTAGTCTCATTTTCTCTCATTCGGGCGTTCACAATAGATCGTCTCTTTGCCAGCCTATCACTGCAAGCAGGTGAAAATAGTGAATGCAGTGTACTTTGCAAGAACCACCGCGAACAAGAGCACGGCATCTCTGTTGTCAGCAGCCTTACTGGTCACCGCTTTCACAGTGCGACGAAGAGTGCGTGTACGGAAGGTGCAAATGGGAAAGCGGTGTGAAGCATGGATGAGCCCTTATCGGAATGGTAACAGAGAACGATTTCTCTCGCTTCAACAAATTTTCGCTTTCTATACCCATATAGTGTCTTTACAGTTCATGATGCATGGTTGTTGCCATGGGAAGCGACACACAAAACAAGAGACAAACCACCGGCAACCTTCCACCTCTAATTATTCAGCGTTTCAAGTGGCAACGCTAGGCAAGCGCATGTGTGAATGTGTGCGTGTGCGAGCTAGCACGCTTGATACATTCACAACATCACTTCAGAAATCTGACTGCTACACAGGCAACACAGCCACATGGTTTCTGTAATTTCACTGCCTGGCTAATGGTGGAGGGTGCAGCAGGTTGACAGAAAGTCAACTTCGAAGCGGTACACAAAGTAAGCTGGTTTTTCTCAAACGGATATCATGTCTTGCTGCAAACGCTATCTGCGTCACAGCAGACACGATCTCCGTTACATTCCGCATAAGCTATATACTTGTTTGGTTCGAAAAAAAAAGCAGAAAAACCTTTCTGACAAAAGTAACATACACTAGCGGTGAACATACACTAGCGGGCATTTGAGAACACGAGCCCACAAAAAGTGAGATTCAGCAGACGTAATGCAGTGTTGTACTGCATATTCCTCAACAGAAGCGCGGACGCCAGGCAACAAGAGTCTCCGCGGTGCTTTGAGTTCGTAGCACTCCTGCGAAGCGAGGAATATGATGAGTTGCGTCCTATAATGATGCGAACAAGAACAGGGCCGTCCTTAACCTCTGAAACCAAGACGTAATCACAAACTTTCTGCAGGGGTCGCCAGCGTGCGAGCACCGCTAAGGTCTATCCTGAGTTCACAGGAGCCGTAGATATGTCGAACGTAGCTACTACCGGGCCGTGAGCAGACCACTCAGTAGGACGATGTGCCCTTCCACAGCAACTTGTCCACTGTGGAGCATTTATGCACGCGCGGCACGTGCACATCTCGGGAGAATGTCGCTGGCGCACCCTGTGGTCGGCGGCCGGTGCTCGAGATGGTGATGATGGCATCAGCGCAGTTAGTGGCGTGAATCCACCTTGCCTTCTAGCCTGCGGGGCGGCGTGGGGCTGCGCTTGCCGATGGGGCCTCCGCCGCTGCTGCTGGGGCTGGAGGACGGCTGGCCGCACACGCGGTGGTGGTTCTCCCAGTCCTTGTGCTGGCAGAAGGCGCCGCAGTAGCGCGCCACATTGCAGCCGCTGCACGTCTCGTTCGCCTTGCGTCCGCAGTTCCAGCAGTTCTGCTTTAAGGGGCCGAGAAACAGAGAAAACAAGGTCAAAAACACATCCGTCCTTCCTGTCTCCACTACAGCTGCTTCCGCATGACCCCACAAGATGAGCGAGCTGGGCACCAAAGCTTCGCACTCACCTCGGTCGAATCCTCCTGATGGTTTACGGCAGCCAGTGCCTCCTCGGCGGCCTGGCGTCGCGCCTCGCCCAGCAGCCGCTCCATCTTGGTGCGCTCGGCTGCCACTAGCTCGCTGGCTTTGGATTCGGCGGCCGACACAGCTTTTTGGAGCTCGGCCACGGCCTGTCGCTTGACCTCGTTTACGGCCTCTTCTGCAAGTACACGACACAACCTTTTTCAGTGCTACCGCGGTCGATAAAACACAGTTCGAAGAAGCGCACTTTCCGATGCACGATAATATGCTTGGCGGTGTACCACACGCCCCATGAATGCTCCCGAAAAATTTCTGACATTTCAGTTCCTGACTTTATTACACTCTTTTTCGCCCCATCGAGATCAAAGTCCAGCGTCCTCTCTAAATGCAGTTAGTGTAAGCCTGACGAAGGTCATTGGAAACACAACAGAATCAGCAGATTATGCGTTTTTCTGGGCAATCCTGGCAATCATAAGAAGCCGATGTTACTTGAAATTTTTATGTATTATTGGTGCTACCTTATCTTTTCTTGTTGCTTCATGTGGCTAAAAATGAAATGGTAAACACCCAAGAGCACGCCGTTCAAGGTGAGCCAGTTGAAATACAGACAATATTGCGTCAAACTTAGACAATAGTCATTAGAAACCTCGCACAACTTCACCACCATTTCGCAATCGCTCGACCAAACGCGTCAATAACCTACACAACCTGCTTCGGCCATTGAGCACATTACTTAAATGTTATTCGACACCCCGAATAAGGTGTGACTTTTTAAGGCAATGCATCCCGTGTTCTTGCAAAGCTACGATGGCTGCACGTAAGGGCCTTTGATGGCTGCCGAATCCCATCGGCTCACGGACAGACAGATGAGATTTCAACTTAAAAGGACGCGTTTATTTGCGCTCTTGTCCTTACCCCAATCCTTGCTACGTGCTCTTAGCGCGCAGCCCTTTTAAAGGCGCTATGTGTGGCACCTCAGCAAGGCAACCGAAAGAAAACACCGCAGCAGGATGCCGTCGTGGCAGCGTCGGCATCATCATCAGTGCCAACTACGCAGCCGCAGGCGCAATCCAAGCCGGCACGCTCCAAGAAAACCCAGCCACAGAAGGTCAGTAGCCACCGCACTGCCACCCTCTCCCCGGCTTCGAGCAAGGCGAAGGTGCAGACCGGAGCTCCCTCGTCTCCTGCCACGGCCATGGCTTTCTGCGAGGGATACCCCCTTGGCAGCAACACCTCCTCATCTCGTCCTTCAACTACTGCTGCCGCCGAGCAAACGGCGTCCAACCCCAGTGCGCGCGGCGCGCCCCCAAGCACGTCTTCGCGTTTCGATGGTCTCCGCGTCGTTGAAGACCTTCCTTTGAGTGAATGTGTGGCCACCATCGTCTTTCGGCTCGTCGGGAAGAAGGCCAACTTCCTGGATGCGTCGAGGGATGCGATCGCCGCCTTCCTTTCGGGGTTCCCAGCCACCAAGCGAGTGCGGGTGAATTTCCGGTGCAACCTCGTTGCTGTCGACACCCACCGTACCGCCGACCTCATCGCCCTACTACAGGTTGGGACGATCTGCGAGATCAAGGTTCGAGCCTTGCAACTCAACCTGAACACCCCTTTTGGCATGGTTTTTGGAGTGGACCCAACGATCCCCTTCGAGGGCTTCGCCGACAACATTGCTTCACCAGTGCCTCTCGTGTCCGGTGTACGCAGAGGCAACTGCCTCACCCTCACGTTCGCTGGGACTACCGTCCCGCAGGATATACTGCTTTACAAGCAAAGGCGCCCCGTTCAACCCCGCCAGCCCCGGCCCACGCAGTGTTCCCGTTACGGCCGCTTCGTGCATGCAACCACCACCTGCTCTCGAGACGAACGGTGCCTGCGCTGCGGCATAAAGCACGCCCTAGGATCAGCGGCATAAAGCACGCCCTAGGATCATGTGCAGCACACCCTCGCTGCATAAACTGCCGCGAGAAACATCCTGCAACCGAGCTGTGCTGTCCAGCCTGGCAGCTCCATCGCAGGGCAGCGGTCATCATGGCCTCAACTGACGGCAGCGTGACTCACCGCCAAGCCATGGAGCACGCTAGGACCCCTGGCAGCAGCGCTTCCATCATCAAGGGACGCTCTTTTCGAGATGCGCTCGTCGGTACCGGTGACACGACCTGGCAACACGACCTCGGAGGCCGCCTCTCGTCCTACAACGAGAATGCCCGTCGTTGCCACTATACAACGACGACGGCCTCACCCTCATTTACAACTCAGCCGGCCCCTACCGTCGTCCAAAAGCGCTCGACGGCCACGCAGACACCGCGCGCTTTTTCACAACCGCCGGTTCTTGTCGCCGTCCCCAGAAGCACGACGACTGAGCCCGCTTCCTTGACCTCACAGGAACTTGACATCAAAACCAGGAATGACATCTTGACTGGTCTTGCTTCGGGACTTCGAATGACGCTCAGGGCCCTCCCAGTTGGCTCCCACGAGAGCAATTTTTGTGTTGTGCCCCTGTATCGCCTTGGAGTCCAAGGCGAATCGGTTTGGCATCTCTCTGGCCGAACCGGCTGCACTTCGTGAGTTCTTCCCTAGCCCGTGTTAAAACGTGCACACCACTGTACTCTCAACCTTCTTGGTGGTGTTCTCAGTCGACTGCGTGTGGCATGCGGGTCTTCTTGCACGCGCGCGTCTGGCAGATCGAATGCGCCTTTTAAATGCGAAGCATTGCTTAGCGAACTTCGGCGACTTTATCTATCTATCTATCTATCTATCTATCTATCTATCTATCTATCTATCTATCTATCTATCTATCTATCTATCTATCTATCCACTTACGTTTGGGTTATCTCGTGGCTGCCCCATTTACTTGGAGTGAACCAAAATTAGCATGAGAGGGTCAGATTGTTTGACGAATACGACACGCTTGTGAAGACATGAATAATGTCACAGTCCTGTCGAATATGTTGTCAAACACTTTTCGCCAGACAGTGGCACATACCCACGGGCGGGTATGTGCCGCTGGTATGCGGGTATGTGCCACAGGTGATTGACACTTGGTATCTGCAGAGGAACTACGAGAACACACATGGGCAATTTTAACGCCCGAGTGTTAAGTGCCAACCACTGGCACGCGTATGCTCGTGTCTACGCGTCAAAAGCGTCAAATGCGCCTCTCGGCGTCGGCTTCGGAGGGGCATACGCGAGCAGGCGCGAGGGATCAAGCCGGGCTTGATATTTCGCCTCGCGTACGCTACGTCACCACACGTACAGCGGCGCCAACCAACCAGAGGCCGCGCGCCAACCAACCAGAGGTCGCGATGACTCCGAATGCTGTGCCTAATGGCCGCCGCTTCGAAGGCACAACCGTGTGCTGAAAGCAAGCATGAAAACTACTCCAAACGTTCCTGAATGACCGCTTCGTAATCTAGAACGACAACGAAACGACGAACGACTGCGAGTGCTACCAGCGTGACGCGGTTTCGTGCCGAGTTCGAGCGACGCCGACAAATCCAGCGAATGCCGGCCGGCTATGCTAGCGCCGGACCCCTGTGCGATCGTCGGCCGAGCGAAAGGAGCATGTCGGTGTTCTTGTGCTTTGATCTTTGACTTTCTGTGCTAAAAACGAGTGTGAACAGACTTCGGAGGTTCGAAGGTTTGAGCGTGAGCCCTCGCCTACCGCGGAGGCTATTCAGATCGGTGTCATCTGCATCCAGCGCAGGCCTCTACCATCTAGTTCGTATGAACCAGCACATGCGAGGCACATCGGCGGAAAAAACTCTACGGTAGTTTCCGTCGCCACATAGACATCATATACGACGCCCGAAATATCGCGTAGGTCATACGGAGGAGTTTTTATCTGCACTGTGTTTGTGTTTGTTTTCAACATCAGTATTCATTATCGCTGAAAGCGAACCTCGCACTAGCCAACACATTTCCGTGATGTGAAAACGTACGTACTTATATAAGTGTATTCGCGAATTGTATGACGCGGAAACATTCGTTGGCTTCGGTGCTAATCGTTTTCCTGTGTTGCCAAGCTAATAACAAGCGTGCGCCGGTTGGTAGCAGTGAGATGTGACTTCGTGTCGGGTACCAGCGACGCTGACACATTGAGCTGTCAGCAGTCTCATGTCCATTCATATCCAAGATAGAAACTAGAGCGTGCGTTGCTGTGGTGATCGAAAAAGAAAGTTGCATGATTAAGTGCTGCTGGTATTGCCTGCTATTTCACTTCTCGCTTCTTCTGCTTCTGTGCCACGCTCAGTAGCACATACGTTGTTTGGAGGCATTCTAACACACACATTCTTAATTTGTAGTTCATTCTGATACTCATAGCTATAGGCATACAATGGCCCTTCTCCATCGTTTTACAGTTTACTGTAACATAACGCGCGTTCTGTTTACAGCTGGACAGATAACTGAAAACCTTGTGAGAAGCACCTGATTTGAAATCAGCTGCAGGATGACACGATTGTGGGAAGAGAAGATCACCACATGTATGCACAGAATGAATGAAGGTGCACTAGTATGGTGCTGCACTTTGTATAGAAGAAATGCTAAATGTACCTCATGTGACATATGAGACCTTTCAGAGCTGTGCTTGTATTTATCTGTGCCTCCAGACTGTAATGAGCTGAATATATTCGATGGTTCTGAACATTGAATATTTGTATGTGTTTCCAAGGAGTCCTTCATTTCTGTTCGGTTTTTTAGTATATGCATTAACTTGGATTATATATATGCATTCACTTAAGCATATTCTGTTTAGTTCTGTTGGAAAACTTGCCAAAACTTCTGTACGGTGCTATGGTGCAATCCTTTGATCAGTATCTGTCCCATCAAAAATTTTTGGCATGCTTTATTGCATTATAGGGTATTTTGACAATTGATGACATGTGAAAGCCACAGTGCTTGGCTGTAATCTCAAAACCAATGTCTGTCTCATCAAGAAGTGTCAGATGCATTTTGTAGATGTTAAAGGATATTTAAACTACCAGCAAAGTGCTGAAGTCTTAGACACAGCACTGATCCGCAATCACCACCCAGCTTAGAAGTCATTTGTAGAGCTCTCTAACACGTTAAAATAAAGTTATCAAACACTGGATTGATCTACTTGGTTTGATTCCTAATACCAGTGTGTCTGACTTTTTGGAGGCACTTGTATTATAATAATGTCCTATTTCTCTCATTTATTACAGGGTGCACTCAAGGGCAGTGATATTTGTTTACCTTGGCACACTTAATGTGAAATCACTGTTTACATCCTTTCATTTTGTATATATGTACGCCACTTTTGCAGTAGCCTCACAGTGAGCAGCTGTATTTGAAAATAAATAAATATACCATCCGAAAGTGTTCAACGCTGTGCTCGGTTCCAATCTGGTCGCTGATATCTGTTGCATCATGATGTGTCGGGTGTGTTTTATTGCATTGGAGAACATTTTGGCTGCCTTCCATGCAGGGTTCAGTTCCAGTATTATGACTGATATCTGTGACTTCATGAAGAGTTAGACGCGGTTTGTCGTTTTAGAGAATACTTTAACTACAGACAACATCCAGAAGTCTTTCCTACAAGGTTCAGTTGCACCCCTATGGCCAATATCTGTCTCATCATGAAAACTTCAAGTACAGTTAGTTGCATTAGAGCATATTTTGACTACAAAAAATGCCCAGAGGCATTCTACGTAGTGCTTGGTTCCATTCTTATGACCAGTATCTGTTGTATCATTAAGAGCCAAATGCGGTTTCTTGCATTACAGGATATTTCCAATACGCTTATCATTCAAAGCCCTCTGAACAGGGCACAATTACAGCCTCATGACCTAAATCCATCACATCATGAAGAGTAGGGTGTGGGTTGTTGCATTGCAGAACATTTCGGCTGCAGACAACGTTCAAAAGCCTTCTATACAGGGTTCACTTCCAATATTATGACTGATAACGTTGCCTTTATGAACAGTTGGGTGCGGTTTGTCATTTTAGAGAATAATTTGACTAAAGAGAACGTCCAGAAGTCTTCCATACAGGGTTTCGTTTCAATATTATGACTGAAATCTGTGACTTCATGAACAGTTCGGTGTCGTTTTAGAGAATACTTTGACTAAAGATAACATCCAAAAGTCTTTCTTACAGGTTTCAGTTCTATTATTATGACCGATATCTGTGACTTCATGAACAGTTGGGTGTCGTTTGTCGTTTTGGAGATTACTTTGACTAAAGACAACGTCCAGTAGTCTTGCATTAAGGTTTCAGTTCTAATATTATGACCGATATCTGTGACTTCATGAACAGTTGGGTGTCGTCTGTCGTTCTAGAGAATACTTTGGCTAAAGACAACATCCAGAAGTCTTGTATTAAGGTTTAAGTTCTAATATTATGTCCGATATTTGTGACTTCATGAACAGTTGAGTGTCGTCTGTGGCTCTAGAGAATACTTTGACTAAAGACAACGTCCAGAAGTCTTGTATTAAGGTTTCAGTTCTAATATTATGACCGATATCTGTCACTTCATGAACAGTTGGGTGTCGTCTGTCGTTCTAGAGAATACTTTGACTAAAGACAACATCCAGAAGTCTTGTATTGAGGTTTCAGTTTTAATATTATGACCGATATCTGTGACTTCATGAACAGTTGGGTGTCGTCTGTCGTTTTAGAAAATACTTTGACTAAAGACAACGTCCAGAAGTCTTGCATTAAGGTTTCAGTTCTAATATTATGACCGATATCTGTGACTTCAAGAACAGTTGGGTGTCGTCTGTCGTTCTAGAGAATACTTTGACTAAAGACAACGTCCAGAAGTCTTGTATTAAGGTTTCAGTTCTAATATTATGACCGATATTTGTGACTTCATGAACAGTTGGGTGCCGTCTGTGGTTCAAGAAAATACTTTGACTAAAGACAACGTCCAGAAGTCTTGCTATAAGGTTTCAGTTCTAATATTATGACCGATATCTGTGACTTCATGAACAGTTGAGTGTCGTTTATCATTTTAGAGAATACTTTGACTAAAGAAAACATCCAGAAGTCATGCATTAAGGTTTCAGTTCTAAAATTATGACCGATATCTGCGACTTCATGGACAGTTGGGTGTCGTCTGTCGTTTTAGAGAATACTTAGACTAAAGACAACGTCTAGAAGTCTTGGATTAAGGTTTCAGTTTTAATATGATGACCGGTATCTGTGACTTCATGAACAGTTGGGTGTCGTTTTAGAGAATATTTTGACTAAAGACAACGTCCAGAAGTCTTCCAATGCAAGGTTCAGTTGAAATATTCTGACCAATATCTGTCACATCATGAAGTGTCAGGCACAGTTAGTTGCATTAGAGCACATTTCGGCTATAGAAAATGTCCGAAGGCATTCTACGCAGTATTTGGTTCCTATCTTATGACCAATATCTCTTGTGTCAATAAGAACCGGGTGTGCTTTGTCGCATTAGAGGATATTTCGAACACACACATCAACCGAAAGCCTGCTACTCTGGCCTCAATTGTAGTCTTATGACTGACTTAAATCTGTCAGATCATGAAGTTGCAGGCGTAATTATTAAGTTGACTGATATAAAATATGTTGTGTAAATATACTGAAGGTACCAGCATATGCAAGATATTGTTAGTAACTTTGGTAGTGCAGGTATAGAAACCCGGTGGTTTGTAAGCCTGATCAAGAGGGCAGCCACGCCTCATTCACCGCAGAGAGGAGGGGGGGGGAGCTCAATGTCAACTCCATATATTAACATAATAGGGAGGGGGTGCTAAGTCAGCCCTGGGGAGGGGCACTGGGACAAACTTTTGCCCCCCCCCTTAAGGAGAGCCCTGCACACGCCTATGATAGACGTACAGTATGATAGACGCGAATGTTCATTCGCGGGAGCGGCGCACGCACCGATGTTGATGTCTGGTGCATACCGCTGTGGTTACTTTGGGCACTGAAATGTCAATTACTTCTCAAATAGTCTAAACTGTGGTGGTTAAAGCACTATCAACTTGTTAACGTGTTCTCATATCCTCTGAAACATACATTCCCGCTCCAGTTGAGAACGTGCCGTTCTGTGCTGAACTTGGACAGTTCTAAGCCAAAAGATCAAGCAACATTGTGCATCGGCCTTGGACGCGTGGGCGTCAACGTGGTCGACGCGTGCCAGTAGTTGCACGCCCTTTTCCTCCACAGGCCCGACTAGACGCTTTTGACGCGTAGGCACAAGCATACGCGTGCCAGTTTTGCACTTAGGAAATACCCGACGTCAGTAGCGTCGACCTGACGAGTCCCAGCTGGAATCGAACCCAAGCATTCTGGGTGCCAATAAAGCATTCTACCACAGAGCTACGCCAGGTCTAGGAACAACTTTTAAAATAGTTGTTAATCCTCGTGGAATGTTAATAGTAGTTTCAGTGCTGCCTGCCCAATCTTATAAACATTACATATGTACTATTTTGATACAGGCGTCAGGTCGCATTAACGTCAGATGTGATTAGTTGCCATGCGCTGAAGTTGGTTTATGTAGCAGTGTCCAGAGCAAGAATCTTCCCTTGCATCAGCACTTCATATCAGCTTCTGGTGTTGCTAATACGCATGTTCCAGTTGCCATCGTTGTGCAAGTGCAAACAATCGGTTATATAAACATCTTCAACTCTTCGACATATGTCTGTGTGTGCGACATTTGTACATTAATTTGGCGTCATTCCATGGCGTGTCACTCCATAAAAAATTTGCAATACGGTCACCTTTCTTGCGCATGCTTCGCATAACGTGGATTCTCAGGTACATGGGATCTGCCGAATTTTTTTCCCCCTCTGCCTTTCTCTTGCCACTTTTCTCCTTTCCCTTCAATTCCCATTCCCCCATCCCCTGCAGAGAACTGTGGAGGTGCCCTCGTTTCAGAGAGGCAGTAACAGAACTGCGCTTATTTCATCCTTTTTCCCTTTTCAAAGTCACTTAAGTGTACGGCTCACGTTAGTGTGACTTTGACGTCGAATGTCTCAGCGAGTATTTTGAAAACTTTGCACCTAGTGGGATTTGTGGCTCATGATATCCTGTACAGAGGGCTCGGCTCTCGTCTAGAAACCACCGTAAAACACTGGGCATTCGGTTTAGTTCAACTAAATTTCTGTATCACCATTTCTGTCTTTTTGAGCAGCAGCATGTCACATGTGAAATGTTGAGTTCCCGTGTTCCAGACGAGTCTGTATGTAAAGTGAAAGGCCACTTACTAACTTACTTACTTACTCACTGACTCTGTCAGCCAACTTAACCGACATTGTTTGTTTATCGTTACTGTAATTCAAAGTGTACAGATATTTTTGTATACTTTTGTAGAAATACGCCCGCTGAAGCTGAGATCTGACTTCACTGCGGGCACTGAGCACAATGACACAGGGTTGCAGAGTAGAAATAATTGACACACAGAAAATCAATGTATACCAAATAAAAAAATAAAAAATGCAAGAGACCCACAGCACCGAGGATAACACAATAAAACTCGTGAGTCATTTGAGCATCCCTTGTGTTCACATTAGTTTCGTTAATCCACGTGTGGCTTTTTTCAACATGGAAGTGTACCAAGCTCGCTAACTTTCGTTACTTCAGGAGGTACGCGTGTGAATATTTGGCATGAATATATCTGCCCTTTGTGAACAAGATTCAATTCTTACTTTCTCGTAAATGCACAAGAAGCATTCGTTTTTTTTTCTTCATCCCTCTGCAGGGGCGATGAACCAGAAGGACGCATCACCCCACTGATCGCTTGAATAAATAGAGAGAGCATGCCTTAATTGAAGATAATAATAATAATTGTTGGGGTTTAACATCCCAAAACAACCATATGATTACGAGAGACGCCATAGTGGAAAGCTTGGGAAATTTCAACCACCCAGGGTTCTTTAACGTGGACCTATATTTAAGCACACGGGCATCAAGTATTTTCGCTTCCATCAAAAATGCGGCTGCCGCGCCCGGGATTCGATCCCTTGACCTGCGAGTCAGCAGCCGAGTGCCTTAGCCGCTAGAACACCGCGGCGAGTCTTATTTATTTTAAGAATTCCCGCTTTCTTGAACGAGCAGTCCTATTTCGCTCAGTTTGTGTCAGATGTTAACAACGTGATGTTCTGGCCACGGCTACGGTCAAGTTTGGGACCTACACCTAAATATATGATTTTCCACCATTTACTGCACGCGACAGACTGATACGAAAACACAACTGAGAGACAATGAAAACTCACCTGCGCGACGCCGGACCTCGGAGACCCTGTCTATCTCGGCGGCTGACTTGTAGTGCGCCATGAGGTCCCGTTTCTTGAGATCGTAGTCGACGTCGAGGTGGCGTCGACTGCCCGTCCACACGGATGCCGCAAAATCGGGCCGCTCTGCTTGACTGCGATGTTGCAGAATGGCGATGGCACGCTTGGTCTTCTCAACCATGCCCAGTATGCAGTTCAGCATCTGCGGAACGCAAAGCAGCGCGTGAACGGAGCCGTTGCTGCGAGTGGTGTTTCCCCACCCATGGCTAATAAAGATACATCGTTAGCTTGTTAGCCAAAAATTGTACTGGTTTGTACTGGTTTGCACAGCCTCCAGTATTTTTTATAATATTGCGCGAGCGTCGACCGCACCCAGTAAAAGCGCCTTACAACGGCGACAATCTGCGAGACAGGCAGCAGTACGCGCAGGCGCACGAAACAGCGCTAGCGCAAGCGTCGTCTGCCAGGCTGTTCTTTTCAGCGCGAAACACTCCCTTTCTTTGTTAAAGGAGCCCGGAGTGCACACAGTCGTTGATAGAAACGTCACGAACGTATTGCTTCTTTTAAATTTCCACGTTTGCATTCAACGGCATGCGTTGCAGCCTATACTGGCACCTTCTTTAGGTGAAATAAGCTGACAAAGACCATGCGGTAAAATAATGTTTTTTTTTTTTGCTGTTGATCTCACTGTAAAACTTTTTTTTATTCAAATTTCCTTGGGCATCAACTTTGAGCAGTTTCTTTGACTGTAATCACAGGAAAGATCAACATGAATCAGTAGATCACAGTTTTAAGTTGTGCACGTGGTTTTGTTCACATTGTTCTTATTATCTTTTTTTTTTCTTTTAAAGAGACTAATACAGTCATTGTGGTGGGGCGCGCATCGTACTGAAAGGAACAGCGTGACAGACGACGCTTGCGCTAGCGCTGCTTTGTGCGCCTGCGCGTTCTGTTTCCGGTCTCGTAGATAGTCGCCATTGTAAGGCGCTGATGCTGTGTGCCATCGACACTCGCGTGATATTATTAAAAATGCTGGAGGCTGTACATGCTGCTACTGCCAGTTGCTGCATCGGTTAGTATGTCGGCGGCATCGTTTATAGATAGATTTTCAAAATCTCTCAGCGCACTGAATGCGAGTACCATTAAACGGGCTCATATATTCATTGTATGCTGACCGACAAAGAAGCATAAGAAAGCACATGCCCTGTTTTGCGTAAAAAATAGCAATCAGTGCACATTCTACGCCCCATGCCACTCATAATTAGGCGAAATGTTTCGCAAATAGATATTCACTATTGTGTGGGTACTGAACTTACTAGATGGCCCAAGGTGCTTGCTTAAAGGACACCTCATTATACCACATAAAAAACTTCAGTTTTGCGGTGTTGCCTTTACCCCTTCTGAGCAGTTTATGCTGTGCTAGGGTGCCTCAGTATCCCCTTGACCCACCAATACGTGAGTCGGGAAAGGAGGACAGCGAGGCTCTTTCGTGCACGGCGCGTCACGATCAGATCACAGTCGTACTTCATCGCCACATCTTGGAGCACGGCGTGCGCAAGGAGAAGAGAAGACGACGCTCAGTTGGAGCTTTTTTCGCAGCACGTGTCACGGTAACTCTCAACAGACACGATCGTGAGGTCACAATATAAACATTGCGCTTGTCATTTTAAAATGACCTGACTGGTGAGGGGCCTCAAAGGAGGGCCCCGATGACTGTAAAAATACAAGGGTTACGAGAATTGTGGGCATTCATAGGGGGGGGGGGGGTGATTCCTAAATGAAAAGAAAAGTGAGCCCCGTGACTGTCTCTCAGGGGGAGCACACCTCAACAGTAGCTCACGAGGGGGGGGGGTAAAGGAGGAAGGATAGGATTAAAAAGTAAGGAGACAGAGAGAGAGAGGAGAGAGCGAGGCACAGGGACAGCGAACGACAGAAAACGACGGAAGTAAAGAGGAGATAGGAAAGGTGGACATGGTCGCACGATTCCGAGGACGGGGCAACACTCAGCGAGAGCTCTTGTTGGCGTCAAGGAATGGCGTAGGGCGAGCCCAGTCGGTCAGAGCTGTGCTGTCGTCGGAGATAGCAGGGGCACAACCGGTCGGCACGAAATCCACAGAGCGAGTCATAGGGATTACTCTCCTGGTCGCCTGACAGGAGTTCACAACATCGCGTTTTTTTTTGTGCGTGTGTTGGCACTGAACTAAAGTAGAAGAAACACAAACAATTTGTGACATCGCCTGCGACTAAGTTTCATACAATCATACCTTGGTAAGATATGTGGTGTATGGTACAGCTGTAGGTGAGATTTTTCGTCCGGCGAAGGAATGTCAAGACCTATTTGACCATGGTCGATCATCAGAATTATACGATGTCACGCTGTTTCTTCATTGAGGCAGGTGAATGAGCAGGGAAAATGATGAGTGCTATTTTACAGTGGTCAAAGGGGATGTTGAAAGATGAAAAAGCACGAAGAAGACACTCGATCACACGCCATCACATATTGCCGCGCAAAAGATAAATATACAATAATAATCTTGTACACTGCGAACTTTAGTTCCATGTCACGAAATAATAATTATAGTGTACAAGGCTAAGAGCAACAACTTTTATCTACATAGTGCACTGCACTGGCAGAGCACAAGTTATCAACCAATAATGATAAAGAAATAAACGAAAGCAAAAAAGTATAAAATACGTTTTTTTTTTGCAGCTACATACATGCCTTTTACCCAGACTGGGAGAGTCGACAGCGCCCTCTGAAGCTTCTGAAAGTTGAATAAGTTGTAGAACAAAGTACTCACAGTGTTGATGTTCTTCCATTCGTCCTCCATGTCCCGATCTTCGGGGTAATCCCTATGCAGCATTCCTAGTGAGGAGAAAAAGAGTTGAAAAAAAGAGAGGACGCATTACGATATGATGGCAAAGCCCATCAGGGTAACTTAACGGCTAAACTGTTGCACTGTTACACTCGAGGACACGCCTTCAAGTCTCAGCTCCGACGACCGCTTTTCAATGAGGGCGAAAATGCAAAGAAACATCCACGTATCTAAATTTAGGCACATGTTAAAGAATCCCGTGGTTAGAGTTAATCCAGAGTCCAACACTACGGCGTGCTTCATAACCGTTGCATTTATTTATTTATTTTCTGGCACGTAAAAAAAACTAGACATTCATTATTTCATGTCAGTGGAGAGCGTAAATGTATAGTTTATGCAGACTTGCTCCGCATAGGCAGTGCGCAAAGTGATGAAATGTTAAAACGGGGCTGATCATTCGGCGAGCTGCTACAATGTATACTTCTCGCAGAGGCTTTTATGCTAGGCCGATATACCTATTCATTTGACGTTGTGATATACGGACAGCATCGTTACAGGAGACATTTTTTTTTGTTTGCGAGGTAACTCTCTAGCTTGACAAAATATTAGTAGAGTTTTTACATAGGGAGTGCAGTGATGCATTTTATATTTCAAATACTAATAGAATAGTCTTTGATCTTCAATTCGTATTCAATTCAAGAAGTTAATATTCGATTTGATTTGATTGATATGTGGGGTTTAACGTCCCAAAACCACTCTATGATTATGAGAGACGCCGTAGTGGAGGGCTCCGGAAATTTAGACCACCTGGGGTTCTTTAACGTGCACCCAAATCTGAGCACACGGGCCTACAACATTTCCGCCTCCATCGGAAATGCAGCCGCCGCAGCCGGGATTCGAACCCGCGCCTTGCGGGTTAGCAGCCGAGTGCCTTAGCCACTAGACCACCGCGGCGGGGCAGTTAATATTCGAAGGTTTTGAATATTTGCGATTTCTGATATATAAGTAAGAAAACAAAAGGACACATATTGAAATATCAATGACGAGAGAAAGGCGGATGTGAGTACTTTTTCGTATTGTGTGGCGGGGCATTTTTTAAAGAAGGACACGAATTCGTGAATGAGTGCAAAGGCCAAGTAACTTCAACTCAAGAATGCCCAGTCATACAATTAAAATGACGCGCTTTTAGACTGGCTGTAGACGCATTTGTGTGAATTTGTTATTTGGCCGCTCTGACAATGCTTGTATCCATCTAAAACAACGTACGGTGCGTTTACCTCACCTGTATTCCTTTCAGTATCGACAGTGCATGTCTGGTAGCAGGTTTCCTTGTTAATTTGTGAGATCCAATCACTGCTGTGGGCTCCTAAAGTAAACCTTCTTATCTTCATGCCTTCATTTCTCCCTATATATAATTTGTCAGACTGCAATTTCTTTTACATGGCGTCACGCCGAGTTAATAGGCGCCGCGTTTCTCCCTGTGACGGTGAGACCACTTGGACATCCAAAGAACTTCAGTTTGAGCCGCCAAAACTTGGCAGTATGTTCATCTCGGGCGAACACCGCTGAGGATTGGCCCTTTGTGCATGACTGGACCCATTTCAATAGCCATCCTTTCCCCCAAGAAGAGAATGCGCGGAAGAAAGGGGATTAGGCGCACAATATCGCCCGGCTAATCATCATCATCATCATCATCATCATCATCATCATCAGCCTGACTACGTCCACTGCAGGACAAAGGCCTCTCCCATGTTCCGCCAGTTAACCCGGTCCTGTGCTTGCTGCTGCCAATTTATACCCGCAAACTTCTTAATCTCATCTGCCCACCTAACCTTTTGTCTCCCCCTGAGTTGCTTGTAAAACATGAGGTATAAGAGGATCATCGCGTGACTCATTTAGAAGTTTTTACTGTGGCTTTGTATCGGGTGGCCACCTGAACTTAGCCGTTCATCCAGTTGAGACGCGTAATCAACATCTGCCACGTAGACATCGCAACTTCAACTCAGGTTAAATCAACCTGTCTGGCTTCACCGTCAAGCCGCAGCTCCCGGAAATATCAGCGTTGTAATGCCGCCGACATCGCAGTCGTGCCAGAACTCTTCCGGACTTCTCGCATCAGATCATTGCGGACTCAACACAGCCGGTCATCGCACGTATGCCATCACCTGTTGATACTTCTGAACTTTCGCATCTGTAGCTGCTTTTTAATTATTCAGCTGTTTTTTTACTTGTAAGATCATTTGTTGTTTTTATATTTATGTTTGTAGTTTTTTTTAAGTGTTTCATCCCTTGTGCCGCATATTAAATCTGCCGTTTCGTTTTCCCGCACACGCCCCTGATCTCTTCACAGCTCTACTTACGTATGGAACGAAGTAACCTGCTGTCATTCTCACTGCCGACGTCGCACCGGTGACGCTATAGAGTGGCAGTTTGTAACAGTGATAAAAACTTGAGTCTTTGTTGTGCAAGTTCGCCACTTTCCCATTTCTTTCATTTCGTCTTTCACATCCCCCACAAGCTAATTCACGCACACCATAGGATAGGGCACGAGCTACCATATACTCCGGACCTGCAAAAATGACCTGACTCCAGCGCCACGTTTTAGTTCATTTCTCCTGCCGTTAGGGACGTAACCAAGCAGTGGTGTGGTGGCAGTCAGTACCTGTTCGCAGGCGTAAGCCTCAACGCTCATGCTGATGTTTCGGCCAGCTCAGAATATTGTGAAATTATTATTGCGATAGCAATTATATGGACACTCGTGGCTGGATTTTGTCACCATATATATATATATATATATATATATATATATATATATATATATATATATATATATATATAATTTGTTGCTATCGCGTTCATTGCTTCGCCTTACGGCAAAGCTAAGACTTTTCATGTGTAAACGCAAGATATTTCGAAAATAAAGGTATGAGAAGGGATTTGTGGAAAATATCTGCATAATGGACGTACACCTAAAGGGACACGGCATAATACAGGTCATCCCTCACCATGTTAATGTACGGCTACAGACGTTTTGAACCACTATGCGAATAATATATTAATCACAATGAATATCGAAATTGACCCCTTGTTCAAGTTAACAAATATAGTCGCATATATGCCGGCAGTTCGTCACAGAATGCGGGCGTTCCAACTACAACGCCACCCAAAGGGACGCAGAGATCGCAGACGAACAGTGGCTGATCATTTTTTTTTTTTCATCTGCACCCGTCAATGTGAATCGGCCATGCTGCCCTTTTAGTAACCCCACGTTTTGTAGCATGCACAGCTAATGTATTTTTACGAGATAATGACGCTAATTGCCATACTAACCGATTCATGTAACACCTTGTAAGCACAATACGAGTAGAGTGCACTATCCCGTTCTAGTACACTCTAATACGGAGCTTGTGCATGGGCTCAGTGTCACTGCATCACGATAACGAGGCTAACGGTCATGTAGCCAAGTGGAGTGCGCACCATGAGTCAGCATGCAGAGGCACCTTTAGCACTTTTGTTGGCCGCGTTTAGGAGTGTGAAACCAGTATGACGGCGTGAGAGTAAAGTTAACCTGCATTGTACTACTACGAAAAAAAAAAACACCTTAGTTGTCCTAGCTTTCAAGACGGAGGCTGTGCGTACCATAGCAAGGCCTGTAGAAGTCCCTGTCAAGGCGATCGTAGCGATCGTAGCGGTCCCGGAATAGCGGCGTCGATGCTTCCTCAAAACGGAAGGCCGCGGGAGGTGGATGGGCGGCGTGCGCTCCGACTCCGGGGCTGAGCCTCGCCGTTCCGGGGCTCGCCGAGAGGGGCTGGTGGCGCTTGGCCACCGGTGGGCCGCCTTCTTCCAACACCACCGCGGCACCGACGGCTGACGCAGCGTGGCCATTCTCCTTCGGCCGACTGCGATGTGCAAATTAGCGTTACGTTGGGATCCAGCTAGTCGTTGAGACGATGGCCTGGTACCCATCCTACACAGCTGGCGTGCTACTCAAGATGGGTACGATGAATAGTGAAACACCAATTGTACACAGTGCAGGATATAGAACGTAATCAAGGTCTACGGCAGCATTCAACGAAGCGAAGTATAGTAATGTGACCTGCGTCTATAAAGAAGCGTAAATGTGTCTTCGTTGCGTGAGGAGAGTGCCCATAATAAACGTTTAGTTCGGGCATTAATACTTTTCTTAGATAAGCTTCCCACGAACGGAACGTGCGTCACAATTAAAAAAGTAAGCCTGAAAGTCAAAAATGGTGATAGGGAGAATCAGACAAACAGCCCTTTCCGTATTATCAGTACCTAAGTCTGGCATCGCTGCATGCGATTAAACTAGTGCAGCTAAGCCGAATTCACTGCAGCTCACCCGTCCGGGGGCGTCCTCCGCTTGAGGGGGGCGCCTTCCTTGGCGTCCGGCTGAAAGATTTCGAACGGCTCCCCGCCCGGCTGGTCCAGCACCAACTGCTCGTGCTGCCGCAAGTACTGAGCGGGGCTCTGCTTGGCGGCTCGCGCATAGTGCACCAGCTCGGTCTGCAGCAATGGCAGGTGCGACTGCGAGCACCAGACGACACCAGGTCAGCTGAAGTAACGCGCTACTGATAGCAACCCTCGTAGCCACAGAGTCAGCCATCATATTACGCAAGATTGTTTCCTTGCTGGATATGTGTACACGGTTGGCCACTTAGCTGCACTGTCTGAACGTTCCTTGAACGCAACATTTCTTCCTGATGTGACGCGTTTTCTCTTCCGGTTACCATGTACAAATAAAGCCGCTGTCGCGTAAATATTCGCTGAGATACATTCACACACTTACATCTCTGTGCAGCAGAAGGTTATTTCTTAATTAGGAAAACTAAACTTGGTGAGGGATGATTGCCTTTAGCTAAAAATATAGTGTAACAACATTGACTGCCTCTTTGGGAGTTGTAATGCTTCTGTGGATTCATTGCTGCATCACACAAGCAGAAAAATGTTGCCGAAAATTCCATCAATGAGGCGTTCAACTCTTGTACAATTGATATACTTGTGGCGAAAACGCGTGCGACAGCTCTTGCTCCGTTGATGTTCGTGAAACACGGCCGTTTCGGGCATCACGGAAGACGTTGCGTGCACCTTTTTAGTAGTACTTACCTCAACAAACAGTAGCGACTGTTGTCACTCACATTCAAAATGTGAACAAAGTGTGTTTGCCTAAATGAACATATAAAATTTATTTATCTATTGTTTTTTACAAGTCCAGGCTTAATCGAGCTATGGAAAGGACACTCAACCTAACGGGCTTCAAATAGCAAACTGACCACGTGCAAGCGCAAAGTCCTCCATATACAGATGCGCTTGAAGGAGGTTGAAGACCTCGCCCAGACGGCATCCCACACTTCGTCCGTTTCGCTCTAGCTAAGTGGCAACGCTAGTCTTTTGGCTGGGCGTGTGTTCAGTAGTGAGAAGTAAAAGCTAAGAAAAATGCATTTCGCAACGTTGCTTTTTTTAAACGCAGTTGCAGAGCGCAGCCAAATTTACGTAAGCAATTTTTTGTATAACTTCATGAAGCAATGAAAGTGTAGGAAATAGAAATGGAATATGAGCGCCTTATTTTCGTCATGTTCCACCGACCGAAGCAAAAATGACCCCATGTTCTCCCAAAACAATTTTTTACCTCAGCAGCCTGCGTAAAAAAAAAAACTCAAGGGCATCACGAGATCACTGAAATTATACGGGCTATAGTGTTAGGAATTATCCATGGCTTGGCTTACGCTTATGACTGCAAATGTGCTTTGTTGTACGTAAATGAAAACCCCGTGCTTTCGTGATAAGAGCCAAAGAGGTGTGTTTAATTAATTTTAGCTTTTTTATCAATGCCGCATCTAATTTCATCAGCTGTGCTTGTCAACCTTTGAGGTGAACTAAATCGGCCGGTGGTACCAAGCGTCATTGCTAACGGCTGGATAATCCCTGAAAACGTTAGCCTAATTTGCTCCTTGGCTTGCTACTCCAGGTGTTGTGTGGCGAATATGGTATAACGGGTGTTTCAAGAAATGTCCAAAATCTACAAAAAATGGGGCAATGCGATATCAGTTCGATGACTTCACACTTACTTTTAAAGTATACCTGCAGGTATACTATTACGGTAAAGACATAGCTTGCCATAGAACGACAATTGAGCAAGTTCAAATAATTAACCTTTTAATTAATGTTGTTTGGTGGTCATGTAAGATAGGGTGATTAAAGTTTTTCACGCGAAGAAACCGTCACAGGTTCGACATAGAGGATAAGCACCTCGTAATAATTATTGCGGCGAAATGAAATTCCACCAAGTTCAATGCGAAGCCAAAGTGACGATCAGCGCGACCAGCAGACGACCAGAAGGACGTCGATGTTCAAGAAAACGATTACAGGGGCGTAGTTCTTCCGCGTACGTAATCGTATGTGCGTCATGCGTGCTATAATCGCGAGCGCAGCCCACACACCTACACAACGAAGTCGCTTTATGGTCGATATAACGATGTTCACTAATTCTCGACATCTCAGAAGAATATAGCTGTTGCGTTCTTCCTCGTTTCGTTGACAGTTTCGCCGCTGAACTTGAGCGAATTTCATTACTTCGCAATTACTAATGAAGGCCACCTTTGCGGAATCTCAAAGCTGTTTAGAAATTGCTCGCATGAAGGACTTGAATTATCCTATTGACATAACCACCTAGCCCCACAAATTAAAAAGTTAATAATTTAACTTTTTAATTAACGTCCCAGCACGGTGTCTTATCCATCTTAAAATGCAGGCGGAATACATATGAAGTACTTGCGAAGTCATAGAACAAATACTGACTTTTTTCAGATATTTAAGAATTTTGGGCACATTTATTGAAACGCCTGGTATGAACTGATCCCATGTACACGCAAATAATACGTAGAGTCACACACTCATTCAGTAAAGGTGTAATTCATGATGGTGAGTTAAGAAATCCGTAAATTGGGGCAAATATTACAAAGGAGACTCAAGTTACCTAAAAATACACTGCTAGTAAGCAACGGCATGCATAATGCTGTATGAGGTATATTAACCTTGTCTGATTACCTACTAAACGTAAAAAACAGCTAAAGTATCGTTCGATGTTTCAAAATTTGATCGACTTTTATTGTAGTACTGCTCGTGGTCAAATATTTTCAGTGCATTGTTCATTCAACTGCAACCGACGGTAACGCAGAATATAAGTTACCTGTATTTGAACTAAAATAAAGACTATGAAAAAGGCGACATCAAAGTCACGTCATTTTTTTAAACAAGTAAAAGAGAGGCTAGCTAAATCTCGAAAAAAAAATTAAAGAAGAAGAACCACCGTTACCTTGAGGAATGGAACCACGAAGGGACGCAACGGGTAATTCGTGATGTCTTGAATGCTGTGATGGAAGTCTTCGATGGATATTGTGGAGCTCTGTAGGAAAGTGAGGTTGTTCGAGTAAGCACATTGTGCTAGTTGTCTGGGCTATAGTTACACAATAAAGCAAAAAAAAACTATAATTGGTAAAAAGGAGCAGGGCTAGACAAAATACAAATGACGAGATGAAGACAGCACATGCGCTGTACTGAGAACTCAGTTGTGAGTACAGCCCAGCTGTGAGTTATATTTTTGCGTTTGCTCCGCCACGGTGTTCTAGTGCCTAAGGTACTCGGCTGCTGACTCGCAGGTCTCGGGATCGAATCCCGGCTGCGGTGACTGCATTTTCGATAGTGGCAAAAATGCTGTAGGCCCGTGTGCTCAGATTTAGGTGCACGTTGAAGAGTCCAGGTGGTGGAAAGTTTCGGAGTCTTCCATTACGGCATCTCTCGTAATCATATGTCGGCTTTGGGACGTTAAACCCCACACATCACTCAATGAGTTTCATTTTACCATGAACTCAAACCAACTCGGTCCATCGATCTGTGCGGGATTCTGCAAGCGTATGCTTTATCAGGCATAGTGTGGTGAAGACTTGAGGTTTTTGCTTCGCTAAATTAGAAATATGGCGGATAACAAACAAGTTTATGATGCAAAAGTTGTCTTTAGCCTTAATAATCTACAGGAGCTGAAGCGTGCGAAAAAGGAACTTCCACTGGCAGTTTTACATTAAGGGTTAACTACAGTGCGTATTATGGGGCGACAATGTCAGACTGGTCACCGTTGAATAAAGGGAGGTTGGTGTCGTCCGTATCGGTTAACAAAACAGAGAAACGAAAGGCAGAAAAATCAATGATCTCACTGTTCAGGTACGTTCCGCTCACATACGAACTCTATGAAAGCATAAGTTTTTGTGAGGAACATTTATTTTATGAAAATAAGCAATGAGGCAGGGTAGATAACTCGTGGGGTATACCTGGTTGGAAATTGTCGCGGCCAAAGCATAGTTCGCGCATGTGTTCTCAGTGGGACAGAGTGATGGGGTGCGCGCTGTAAGGCTCGATTCGTGCTCACCACAAGTCCCAGAATGAGGCCGTGAACCCGCTCTCCGACGTCTGGCGAAACGTCGCTCGCAAACTGTTGCAGAGTGGTCAGAAACCTTTTCACTTTGCTCAGCTGCCGTGCTCCTGAAATTAGAGAAAAAAAGATGGCGGAGAGAATAATTAGCATCCATTCTCTGTTTGTTTGTTTTTTCTACAACATGACACATATAGCCTGTGCAGTGATGTTCCGTGAAGAAAATTGTTCATTTTTCGAGAATTTTTGCCTGTCATTTTGAGCCCAAGAGAATCTTCGTGATAATGCAGGGAATTTCAGGAATAGTCAAATTCTCCTATGACGACCATACATAAATAATAAAGTCATGCTTTTCTTGTGCGGTAGCGGAGCGGCTAGTCATAACTTCAAAAGCCGCCAGTATGTCAGACACGTGTAGTTATAGTATGTGTGTGCGTGGATAGGGCTGGAAATTAGTAATGTTGTGCAGGAAACTATGCTGGAAATTTCGTCAGCGTTAGCGAGGAAAAAATCCCCTAAATAGGGAATTTTCATGTTTCTGAATGGGAATTTTTCGGCGTAGTACGGAACATCCCTGACCCTTGGGGATTGGCCACGAAACTGTGGTGTAATTGGTGGATGAAAACTATCCTACTGCTTATAATTATTATATCTATAAACATAAAATAAAAGACGTACAATATTACAAAGTGAGAGAGAGAAAGAAAAGAAAATAACAGCGAACAATGAAACTGAAAATTTAAGCAGACCAGAGAGCTGCGTCTACTTCACCCAATAATTTGGAACATACTGGTGAAAACACCTATTATTGTTACTTGCATTCGTTAGAGTAGAGATTTACGGTGAAATACGTGTAATGGCTTGAATAAAATCGCAAACTGCATTAAATACGTCCTTGTGGCAAAGTCCCAAAACAGAGGCACCAAAGTTTAGCACAGTTTCCGCCGTCAAAATGGATACCTACAATCAAAAATGGAAAAGCTAGACATTTTTTTAAAGTAATGAATATCAGCAATGTGATAAAAAGTGGTATTTAGTAGTTCCAATGTTTCAAAGAATGAAAGGAGGGGTAATATCGTCAGACCAACGCTGTGTACATTTATTTATTTATTTATTTATTTATTTCGATACTCTGTCAACTTTTTTGCCAGAGTCCTTAGAGAGGGGTTAACATAATAAAATAATAAAGTAAAAAAGGACATCATTAACGAATACACAAATACAGGTTAGATCAAGATCAAGCGGCACACTTGTACAGATAGTCATCCAAGGTCTGTTCAAAATTTGAAAAATCGTGCTGTTCAACAGCACACACTGGCAAATCATTCCATATTTCGATTGCAATAAGAAAGGAGTATTTGAACCTATCGGTATGAGTCCTGTACGCATGAATGCTTCTGTTGTGGTTGCTTCTTGCACTCTGTGTACCTGACGACAGTAAGTATACTTCTTTGCTAATATTTAGTTGGCCATTTAGTTGTTGACATAGTACTTTCAGACAATTTTTCTGTCTGTGCGTGTCTATCAAATGCAGGCCAGAAGAATAAAGCATTTCTGTAACTGACTCTGTCCTTCGATACCGGGAGCATGTAACTCGCCCCGCGTACATCTGATTTTTTTTCCCAATTTGTTTCTTTAAACAATATTGATGAGGGCTCCACACCACCAAATATAAATATATATTTAGAGGGGGGACACGTCATCTAAGTCTAGTAGTGATTACTTCAAACTTTCTGGACTGACTCCACTGAAAAATCAATGGAAATTTGAGACGGTGATATTCTGTCCATTTTGTTATTGTTTCTCTCTTGTCTGTACAAACGGCAAATTTTCTATATCTGATCATGACTATATATTCTACTTCTTGAAGTACCAAAAATATTGGGCCATCAAGTGATGGTCACGCTAAGGAATCTGCCAGCTCATTTACTCTTAATCCAGAGTGACGTGGAACACAAAATAACTTTAGGAGTTTCAGTTGAGGGTAGTCAGGAAGGTTGAAAAAATGGCGAGAGCCAGTGATGCCTTGGAATACGGGCCCGACGAGGGGGCGTAGCCGTGTTTTAGCGGCAACAAAGTCTTTTCCGCAAATAAAGTTTTGTTTTTCTTCTTTAGTTGTGGCGGCACTAATGCGCGGAATGTCACTAGAGATCACGAGTTTTTCTGAAGCTGTAAGAGCTGTACACACTGAAAGAGAATCTGTTATTATGATAGCTCTTTTCTATAAGAAGAGAGTTTTCGAAGCGCAAAAACTACATCCACAAGCTCAGCTTCAAAGTAGGAGTAAAATCAGGCAGCCTCACTGAGAATGACCAGCCAAGCAAATTCCTACGCCTGCCTTTTCATTATTCACAGAATCATCTGTGCCTGTTATATTTATTTCTACATGAACGAGATAATATTTTGATGTGTTATTGAAAAATCTGAGAGATTAAAACTCAGATTAGGGGGGGGGTTCATAACATTCTATTGCAATATCTAAATTCAAGCAGTAAGCTTCAATTATATTTATATAGTCTATACTTTACTAGCTAGCTTCTTTTGAACAAAAGTAATCTTAGGTGTGTCAAACCGTCGCCAATGAGCAAGAAGAAAGACGTCTGGGTCAGTGATAAAGGCATGGTCAGATCTTCTTGTCGGTAAGCTATAACATTTTAAATAAGCTTGTAGGGTTAAACTACGGAGTCAACAAAGTAGTGCAGGCTGACGCGCTTCCTGATAAAGTGCTTTTTTTCCCCTCAGCAGTATCTTTAATTGGGGCTTGAAATTTTGAAATGCAAGGCTTATCGAGTACTCACAGTTTCGGTAATAATTTTCGATGCGCTACTGGCAACACCTCCATTCTTGGCGCCATTAAAGTGGGTATATGAGCCATTCAAAGAGAGCAACAACAACCACAGCCATGTCGCCGCTGAGTTTTCCAAATCTACATTACTCTCTATGAGAGCGTCGGCACTGAGGCATCGCAACAGGGGCATATATGATGCCGCCTTTAATTATATAAAGTAAGCAAATAGGCTGTCGTGATAATATTTTAGGTACATTGATGTATCGTCATTGATATATTGATTGATCCTATCGGTATATATTCTAATACTTCAAGTGTAACATTTCTTTAATGAGCATTTCATAAAAAAACCAAAATATCAAAAATAATTTTGATTTCCCATAAACTATTTTTTACCTGTTCCACCCCTCTTTACTCTTTTTCCTCTTCTTCCCCCTCGAACTCTACTGCCGCACGTTTCATGGCTGATCTTCCGTGATGGGCTGTGCCATCATTCCAGGAACCAACCAACCATAATTCGTGACTCCACTGGCACGGCTTCTCACATTTACAGATAGATCGCGTACCATGTCTCTAGCGCTCCTGTCTGGTTAAACATTACATTCTGGTGTTCTGCAAGCAAAACCTAAGATGAAATTACCAGGCATAATATTTTACCATTGGTGTTCTCTAAAGCATGAATGATTTTCACGGTTCACGAGTCTTCTTTATTTTTTTGCGTTCCATTTCAGCCGCATTGCAGTAGCTGGACCCGAAATCAAAACGGCAAGCTCGAGCTTAGCAGCATAACACCACAACCAGTGAGTTGCCGGAAGGAATATGATTGTACTCAATCATACTGGACACGTACCGGGCTGATAAATAATTGGATTCCTAAAACTTTTTTTTATTTATATGGCCAGCGTTTACTAACGCTAATCTAACATCCAACGCGTTGTCTTATTTCGATAGCATCATATGGACTCTCTCCGCTGGTTTTTGCCGCCGGCGTCGACATCGGCGTCGTCGACATCGCCGTCACCGTCACTGACCGTATAAGTACACCGTATAAGTACAAGACAGAAAAATAATCCAGGAAAACACTCCGGCGCGCGGAATTGAACTTGGTACCACTGAATCGTAAGTGCGAGGCTCTAACCACAGAGCCATGGAGGAGCACCTCCTTAAAAGTTTAAACGGCAAGCTATCTATATATACCACTCACCGCTGTTGACGGGCATCTCCGGGGAAACTATTGTGTTTTCAGCATTACCAGGAAGATGGCGCTATGAGCACGTGTCGCCACATCATCACGACACGGTGGCACGCGCTCTCATTCCCTTGCGTACTTCGCGCCCCAGAGAGGAAGGGGGCGACGCTCACTCGCGCGCCCTTATGTCGCGGTGGGGAGGATCGTATGTCTTGGCTGGCCTTGGGTTTTATTGGAACGATTCCGTTGTAGTTACCGGGCACGCAAATGTCACTGCAATCGTTGAAGTCACAGCGAAGTAACAACTGTACAGATGAACTCTACGTTCATCTGTACCTGTAAGCACGTTTCGTGCGTAATTTGTGCGTGAAAAACGCGGAGGACGTTTCGATCTGCTTGCTATTTTGCACGTGACGTTCCACTTTGTTGCTATCGCGTTCATTGCTTTGCCTTTGCGGCAAATCTGTGCCTTTTTTTAATTTTTTGAAGTGCGGAATCTTTGACGAGCGCCTAATGTCAATACGCGAGTGGTTTTATAATACCGCTGTCAGACGGGCGCTTTGGATCGCGCTAAGGGGCCGATCCGCAACGGTCTTCTTGAAGGTGACCAGCAAGCCTGTGGCTGCTACATGGTAGAGCCTAATCCGGACCGAGTTTGGCGAGACGCCAGCGAAATCGCAATCCTGAAGTCAGATAACGAAGCACAGATCGCGGTCATCTTGATCTCAATCGCGCAGGATGTCGATTAATGTGAACGTGTACCAGAACCTGACCCGAATCATCCTGATCGTCATCAAAATTTTCCGAGTGAAAATGGTGTGAGAGATGTTTGAATAAGAGTTTTTGAATAAAACTTCTATGAGATTTATAATAGCTCACACAGCAAACAGATCGACGTTTGAGATAGAAAAGGGTCATCAGCTCGTTAGGGCCCGGTATGTTACCCCCCTCTTCTTTCTACCTCAAATATTTGTTGTTTGCACTATTTTGAATCGCTTTAAAAAAGTCTGAACTTCTAATATGTCACTGCGAAAGGGCTTGTTGCATTACCTGGCTCTATGATCACGGCTGCTTTTTCACTACAGTAGAGGATCAGCACTAATGCGTTGATATATCATAAGTCACCAAAGTGCGGTCGCTATTGTCATTGAAATTATGAGCGCGTGTTCAGAAACACGGCGTAAGATAAGCACAAAATGGACTCCGGAGAGAGGCATTTCTCGGGTGTAACGTTGCCTATTTTCGCAACCCGATTGAGCTTGCTGCCGTGTAAAGACAGGGCAGTTCGATATTTAGTCATGTAGGGTTGCCACTGAAATAGAAAGATGTCTACCAAGTAACACACAAAGGAAGACGCTATATGTACATCACGCCAGGAGGCTAAGGTAGTATATCGTTCTTTTTTTTTTTCGAAAACTAGAAAACAAAAGCCAAGTGCCGGCTTAATGGTAACCCCTATTCGTTAATTATAGTTAGCGCACAGCGTTCTAGAACAATTCAGAATCATATTTACGCACTGACTTGGTAGCACGCACGCGGAGAAACTACCGCCAACCGAAGTAGCGAAAAAAAAAAAACTTGAACTTACCGAGCACGACTCCGGTTGGCGCCTCCACGAGGCCGCTGACCGAGGCGATGTTGGCCGAGCTAGCGGACACATTCGATGCGGCGGTCGAAGAGGACACGCCGGTAGAACCGGACCCGTGGTTTGAGTCTGATGGCGGTGACAAGGACCGCACCGCCACGGGATTCGCACACACAGGCACCGGGTTGCCCGCGTTGCAAGGAGGAGAATGAGTTCCGTTGACGCCTGCACAGTCGAGGAAAAGCTTCAAGGTCGTCATCCTAGGAATCTGTCCTCAGATGAATACTTGCATTGAAATATTCTAGCTTCGATTCTAGAAGTGTTTCGTCCTCTGTGTCATTTCTTACCCATAAAAAACTGACGGAAGATCCACGAGGTGAATGATGATGAGATTGGGTGAAGCTCCTGGAAGTAATACCGTGAAATTTTCTTCCGTTAATTCGCCCGATAAAAAACACCTGGCGACTTTCTTTAAGCAGCTGGCGTCTTCTTTTTGTTTTACTTTAGAAACATCTGGCGTCTTTTCGTTTTTTCTTTTAGAAAACATCTGGCGTCTTTCGTTGGTTTATTCCATCAATCAACGGCGTTTTGAACAAAAAAATTTATTGTTTAATCACACAGGAGAAATCTCACCAGGCACTACCTTGGAGGTAAACAATGGCTGCTACTGGGAATGAGAGACAGCAGAAGTCGGCTTTTAACACTTCTACTAACGTTTCCTACTGGAACATGCCAATGGCTGCTAATGGCGAATGAGAGACAGAAGCATTCGGGATTTAGTTAACGCGCATGCCGCGAACTTTTTATTGTTCAACAAATCACAGGAGAAATCTCCCACCGGCACCACCTTGCAGGTCAAAATGTAACACTTGTTACACACTACGACTACGAGGGACGAACGGGTGCCGCTTTAAGGAGCTTCGCCCCTAAAAACGTCTGGCCTAAGCGGAACGCGCTGCACAGTAACAGCGAAAGTGCAAGAGTGGCTTCTCTAGAACCCATTCTAAACTCTGTTGAAGTAACCAATACATGTAAACCCAAAGGTCGGAAAAGCAACGGGACCACACTCCAACTCACTCAAAAAATATACTTAACTCTGAGGGCTCACTCGAGCTCAGAATTATGAAATATTTTCTCAACCATCCCTCAGACGGATTTTGACTCACTAATATTTTTCTGACCCGGACTCACTCGGGCTCAAGCTCCCAAACATGATAGAAATTCCTAATAATACACCAGAGGGAACTCTGACGCTATAGTGTCTATTGGAGCTGGAACGCACGGCGCTTCAGCGAGCATGGGAATGATGGGCAGTACACAGATTTGTCTAATCTTCACACTTCTGGTTCCGTGTGTGTTCGTCTGGCTTGGAGCTGTTTTCTCAGGCCACAAAAATCAGCAAATGTTCAACGGTTGCTCTTCACCACCTTATTCTTTCAGGCTCACTATTTCAAATCGGGTTACGAAGTTCAAAAGTGTTCGTTCTTTGTTGTAAACGAAACTGAAACACAGCAATAAATGAAGCTACAAGGGCGATTCACCGTCCGCAAGTACGAAGACTAGGCAAATCCGTGTACTACCCATCATTCCAAGGGTAACTGAAGGATCGCAGCACCAGAGTCCCCTCTGGTTAATTTTAGGACACTCTGGGCACTGAGCCAGACTTACTCAAATTAACGGCTTAGACTGAGTCTGAGGGAACCTGGGTAAGTCCACTAATTAGTCCGTAAGCTTAAAAATAGTTTATTCGTTGATATTGTTAATGTTAACGCCAACATTTTACACAATGGGTGCTCTACAATACCCCTCTTGAAACTTGTACTTTCAAGCACGAGTTATCAGTGGATTCAATTGAATAAGGACATTCATGTCACAAACATGACCGACACGGCATATTTTTATCAAGAACTTTCCATGAAAAAGTTTGCGAGGAGACCATAGCAACTGTGTAATATCTTTTATTGAAACAACATAATGAGCCATCTCGGCTCTAAAGGAGGTCCGCAAGCTACACCATACCCAAGCTTTAGCAAGAGAACACTAAACCTCATTGAGAGAGACATCATTCAGCATATTCAGAGTTATTGTCTTGAGTATTTCGCTGCAAAAAAGGCTATGAACCATCACCCCGAAAGGAACCCTGATTGGATCCGCAAAGCAGTAACGGAGGAACGGTTTGAAGCGAAACTCGCTGTAGCGTTTACTCGAGTAAACATTTGTTTAAAACGCAGAGACATGGGAGGCGGGACCTGTTGAAGACACTCGCGCTCGGCTTCCTTGACTTGCGTTTCGTCGGTGTTACCTGCGTGTCGTCTGCATTCTTGAACGAGATGGGTGTTCTTGACTGGCACCTCGTCGGTGTCGCTGGTCTTCCACTGTCGACGCTTGCGTTCGGCTTCCTTGGCACGCACCTCATCGCCGTTGACGTCGCCATTCGCGACCGCGATAGGCTTCGCTAACCCTCGCAACACCGGCGACAGCTGGGAAAGGTATGCGCACAGTAGCGAGAAGCATGCCCCTACGGCGTCTCGCCCGTCGGTGCGATTGCACGGCAAGCAGCGGCGCGCTGACCACATTGTCGGCCCCAAGAGATCCTCGAGACGCGCGCAGCGCGCGCATCAGCTGGCTTGCGGCTTCTTCTCGTCGACAGATGGGGAGAGGTGGCGCAGGTGAGATTATGGCCATGTGAGGAGGGGGCTCGAGCGTTGCGAGTGGTGGAGAAGGTGAAGAGAGAAAGAGCTGACACTATGCGAGCGCGCGGCTGGCGAGAGAGAGAGAGACGTCACCGCGCACTGCTAGGAGGGCGTGAGTGACTTGGCACCGCTCCAACACCTGCGGCGAGAGGAGCGGTGTGGACGGAGGGACAGCGTTACACATGCTAGTCAAAAAGCTTCTTCGCATCTATAAACACCGAGACCTTATGTAAACGAAGTATGTAATTTTTAAACCCGCGACGCCACTATCTCTACAGTTCTATTGAATGAAATGGGACCACCAAATAACTCAATTGGAAGCGAAGCAACTCTGACTAGCCTGTGTAACGTTGTCCCTCCATCCGCACCACACACCTCGCCGCAGGTGTTGGTGTGGTGCAAAGTAGCTTATGCCCTCACTCTCCCTCGATTGTCACGCGTTCGCCACGTGTTAGCTCTCTCACTTCACCCTCTCCCCCGTTTGAAACACTCGAGCCCACTCCTCACGTGAGCATCATCCCCCCCCCCACTCTGTACCACTTCTCTCCATCTGTCGGCGAGAAGAAGCCGCGAGCCGGCGGGTGCGCGTTCTGCACGCGTCTCGAGAATCTCGGGGTGCCGATAATGTGGACAGCTCGCCACTGCTGCCCGGGCGATCGCGCCGATGGGCGGAACGCCGTCACGGCATGCTTCCCGATAGTGTGCGTGTATCTTTACCGGCTGTCGCCGGAGTTGCGAGGGTTAGCGAAGCCGATCGCGTTCGTGAATGGCGATATCAACACCGACAAGGCTCGAGCCAGGGAAGCCGAACGCAAGCGTCGGCAGTGAAATACCGGCGACACTGACGATGTGCAAATCAAGAGCACAGATCGCGTTCGAAAACACAGAAGACGTGCGGGTAACACCGACGAGACGCGAGCCAAAGAGGCCGAGCGCAAGCGTCTTGAACGCGTCCCCCTCTCGTGTTTTTGCGTTTCAAACAAACATCTACTCGAGTAAACGCTTCAAACCGTTGTACCAGCACCCGCGTCGACACCAGTTTCAACCGGGTCAACAGCGTGCGCAACACTACTGCTTGGCATCCCACCAGGATCGCTTTGGGGAGATGGTCGATAGTTTTTTCACAGAAAGCACCCAAGTAGATAAAAGTGCTACTTCCTATGTGTTTGCTGGGTAGTTTTTGTTCTCAAGGTATTCAGTTGCCCGACTTTGCTTAGAACAAAAGCCATAGCACACAGATTGACAATTTGCGCATGGTTTGCTCCCGAAATGAAGATTGCAGCATGTAAAAAAAGGAAAACAAGACCTCGGTATGTCATTTGAAGCGCGCACATCAAAAAATGCTTTCGATGTGGCAATTACCTGCGGAAGACACAATCAGCTCGCGCATTCCCCTTTCTACCCTGCACCTCAATTAACTGCGTTGAAATGAGACATTATTCCCTCGTGTTGTAGCTCTAACCTTTCCTACAAGTGCTATATATAAAAAAAGAAAAGACTGATATACCATGCAGGAGGATATACCAAGCAGCACAATGCTGCTGTAGGGAATCTCACAGTGCAAAAAGAAGTAAGAAACACAAAACAGGTACTCGTGTGCCTTCACGCTATGTATAGTGAACCACACATGTTCAAGAGAAAATACGGGCTTGACGTGACAAAATATAGTTGAAGGGGGAATCTCTTTTAGTCAATGTTTCGACAACAAGAGTTGCTGTCATCAGGGGCACAACCCTGCTCCGAGGAAGACGACTCCTCCCGTAGAAGCGTTGGCTCCAATGACATTTCCTCTTTACTGATTTTTATATACAGTAAAACGACATATAGGAATTCTCGAGGACAATGCATGCGATAAGCATCAAATGCGCTGGCGATGTTCATCATGTCATATCTAGTGGTATAGGGCAGCCGAATATTGTGCTTCGATTTATTTGCAATCCAAAAAACGAGTACTTGGTTTCAGGGTAGGACTGATGTGGCAAACTTTATTTTTGCTGTAAACTGCAGATGCGGATGCGTGTTTACGCAGCCTAAATTTTCTGCGGCTCGCGAACGACACCTGCGCGGAGGAAGATTGCGAAATGAGCGCAGCTGGCTGCATACTGTCGCGCGTTTCGCATAAAAGGAAATAAAAATGAAACTGTCACTTTCTAAGGTGCCAACTTATACAGCGAGGAACAGCTGCAACTTGAAAGTAAAGAATATTGACTCGATTTGCCCTTATCCGCGATAGCTCTGAGGAGACGTTCGCTCACGCTTCTCCGCAACGACACAATAGGCCTCGAGGAACAGCTGTGCGAGCGCTCGAGTGACTCGTAGAGCGACGTGAATTCACTTCACGAGTTCCTCGTTTTTGTGGCCACTCTGTACGACAGCTAACCAAAGGCTGTGTAATCACCCGAGGCGCATTGAGTAGAGTAGCTCTGGTTGATTCAAGCGAAAAAGATGGGCGAAAATGAAAACTCACATGCCCGATTCGCTACGCATCAAAATCAGATTGTAGTATCGTATATATATACAATAAAGTGTATATTAAAGGGGTTGTTTTTCCGTGTTTAACACGTTATATTGTAACGAGGAGTGACAATACAACCGTGACAATATAAATGAGATCTAACCGACAATAGTGGCATTGGAAGTAATAAGACCGAATTGTAATGTAAATGTGAAGAAAGAAAAGTGGGTGAAAAGATGACGCCTTCCAATAACGCGTTCGCTGCTATATATATATATATATATATATATATATATATATATATATATATATATATATATATATATATATATATATATATATATATATATATATATATATATATATATATATATATATGGAGAGAGAGACGCGATATTACTACTATACTGTCACAAACTATCTGCCTAATGCCGTGCATTGCACCGTCAACAGCAGACAGCAAAACCCATGTTCTTAGGCATCTAATATCTTTACTATCGTCTCGACAACAATAGGGTTTCATTACCGACTGTTAGGTATGAAACGCTCACCTTGCATTGAGGAGACTTTAGGTAATTGCGTCGGGCTCAGAGGTTTGATGTCCTGAGGTGAGTCCGGCATCTTGCAGCCCTGGTGCTGCGACGATGAACCGCCACTGCCCAGAGATGGCGTGGTGGTGGCGGCCAGATCTGCAAACGTGAGAATAGAGCATTGTCGAATTTTACCGGGGGCAGATGGGTTTTCGCTCACAAAATGTCATCATGTTGAGCGCGCAGTGTCTGTTTAACACGACAGCCACTTTGCTCCAACAGCAGTGCGGGTGGCTTCAAGCGAGTCCGGGAACCGTTTGAAGAATCGCTTGTGCCGAGATGGCCGGAAATGCAAAAATTGACCTCCGCGAGCAGCCACTCGAGATGCACGTGACAGGGGCGGATTTTTGGCCCGAAGGTGGTTGAGCGCGCGAGCTGGTGGCACTTTTCAAGCAGATGACCAGCAGACTCTCATGAGAGAGCTTTGCTGTTCACAACTGTGGCAGTTTGGGCGTGTTGGTATGACGCCACCAATAAATCCTAAGCGCACAAATATACGAGGAAAAAAAAAGGCAGCACCTGCGTGTCATACCTTTTTGTCTTCATCTGTTTGTGCGTTTAGAATTTATTCGTGCTGCACTCCGTATGGTGTTGGGGAGACGGAACTACATTCAGTGTTTCACGTTTACGGCTGACACACCTGTTTCTTTTTGGTTCGTTTGTTTTTTCACTGTGGCAGAGAGTTCTCGTAGCTTGGTTTTGAGCGAAAAAATGGGTATAACAATGCCTCGACCTGTCTCGATTGCCTTGAGGCGAAAATGGAATGAAAGAATGGTTGAAAGTCGACAAGATAGCAAGATATAGAACATTTTTACGCTAAATTTTGGTGATACGACCCTCTTCGACTACACTTATGGGCAGTTTTCAGACACGAAATGAAACACACGTAAAAGTGAGTCAGCATAGGGCATTTATGAGAATAATGGGGAACTGAGGTTCCCCCATAGGCAAAGGCGAAAACGGGTACCACACATAGACCAGAATAGGTTCACTGCTTCCGTGGTTGTCCGAAGAGACCCACTGAACCATGTGCGCTTTCAGTAACCGACACACTTTTCGTAGCGGAGAGCATCGCCCGAAAACCGAAAAACACGACGAGTCTGACAGCCGCGATGCCGCCGCGAAGTCGCTTACGTGTAAAAGAGGCTTCACCTCTGACACGCGATCTATGCGGGGAGCTTGCCACACGTTCGTTTCAAAAGATAGCGTGTCAAGCCAATCAAGTGCGAAAAATACGTTCGAGGAAATGAAGCTTTCCCCCACTCTGCGCTCTCACTGCGGGACATGCAACGCCTAAAAGAACAGTGGCCCAACTCTTTTTTTTTAGCTTCGTTGCGAAGCCGGTGCTCTCAAAGAATTCACAGGTTAAAAGCGGGTATATTGATAAAATGCGGCTCGAACACACGTTTGTTGTCTTAATAGTCATGCACTGATCTTATGGGAATCCAAATAATGACAACACTGACGTCAAGCTCAAGGCAATCACTATCTGCTCACTTCTACGTGCGCATTTTGGCAAAAAGAGACAGAAGACTGCTCTCTGCAGGTACTGGCATTTGTATAAAGCCAAAAGAATAACTGGCGTGCTGTTCACACAAGCACTATGCCTCACTAGTGAACCAACCCCAGAACAGCAAATTTATCATGATGTTTGTTCGGCACCTGTGCAAAAAAAAACATTTTTTATCATTAATTTGGGAACACAGGTCACACTTTGCACTAGGGGGGTCACTAATTTTCTGCCAATTTGACAGTACAAAAGCGCGCTGGCATAATAGACTCCGTGCGATAGTATTACAGGGCAATACCAGGTAGAAAGTGATTTCCGAAAACGCTCTTTTTTGGCTCAAATGGCCAAGTACTAAACTCATAAAATAAACAATGAGCGCATGCGTAAGTAGCCAGCAAAACGAAAATATAATGCAATGCATGTTCGATGTGTCTATTAGTGTTGCGAAATGGGCGCCTCCATTACATTCCAATTTCATTCCACGGAATTAAAACTTGCCGCATTTCCATTCCTTTTAATTCCTGGGAATGAAAAATAAACTCGGCCCATTCCCACTACGGGAGTGGCAGGGCAGTTCCATTTTATTCCTGTAATTCCTCAACGCACTAAAGTAGTCCTAATAGGCTTATAGAAGTCTTGATAGTCCTGATAAAGCTGATGTCGTCAGATGTATTAAGAACTCCAAAAGTGGGCAAACCATGTTTTTATTCTCGAAGGAGAGTACTTTGGTGACAAATTTCGTGCAGTAAAACCACTCTACCAATTTCCATGGGGACACTTCTGTCACTACCTATTGTATTTGCATGGTCAACATGTTTGAGTGAATGGTGATGTTATACTATTGTTTTAGTTTATATGTGTTCATGCTTAAACGACGACATAGCCTATTTGCATGATGACAAAAGTAGTGCTCAAGACTAAGCAGTTTTGTCACGCATCTGAAGCGGTCGTGAATATAGAGAAAACTAAGATTTGGTTGATGAGGAACAAAACCAAGATCTGATGCTATTAGTTGCAATGGCGTACCGAATAAGAAACAATGGGCCACCACCGTAGCTATGCACGACGGATACGAACGGCACAGAACAACGGTTACGCGAAAAGAACAGAGATATTTTGTAGCAAGGCAGTATATATATATCAGGACAAAATTTTAGTAGGCCCATTGCTTATAAGTGTACTGAACTTTCAATCCGCCAAGCCATTGAAAAATACTGCTTCACTGCTAAATTCGGGGCTCAGACTTGCTAGTGTTCAAAGTTTGAAAAAAACAGCACATAGATAATCGAAAACACGCTTTTTGTTTTGGAAAATGACGTCATTTCATTCCCCTTCCACTCCTCCAATCATTGTCCCCATTCCCTTCTTATTCCATTCTAGGGTAAAGAAAATGTGGAATAATTTTGGAGTCATTCGAATTCCGGAGTGGCAACTCTGCAACACTGATATTTATACACTTGTGCACCATTCTCTTTTTTCTTTCTTTTTTTCTCTACAACTTCGTCCCACTGTTTATGACCTAGTTTTACTTTTTATTTAATTTGCTTTTTTACTCGGTAATACGCACGCTTATGTCGGAGCTCATTGATTGTAATGTTGTCGGCAAGCTCTCAGCCATTATTCACAACGGATTGTTATTTTCACTGGCAGTGGAGACCCCGTGAGGCGGCCGGCCAGAGCTACTTGGAGAAGCAAAGCCGCACTGTTGAGAGGGGTCACTGTTGACACAGGTGGAAGAAGTATATCTATACATATACCTAGACAGACGATATCGATCAGCAAAGTGGATAGGGCTCGCTGAATTAGTCTTCGTTATGGCAGCGTGGGTGACCGGCTTCGTCGATTCATTGATTCACCTCTGACTACACGGCCCCTAAATTTGAGATCCCTGTTACTAAATCTCCCTCCCTCCCTTTTTTTCGTTCATCTCAAAGTGCTGCTCGTTAGTGCCGCTTGTTAAAAGTGTGGCAGCCCAAGCTGCCACATTTCTTTGTTAGAAGAGCTTCAAAATTATTTTTATGGTATAGGCTGTAGTTCAGTAAAGCCACCTGCGACATCTGAAATGCCTAGTTTGTCACATAGTTGTCGCGAAACTGATCAACGGAATTCGTGGGGCTCTTTCAGAATTTTCAGCTTTCTTCGCAGCACCACGAATAAACATGTGCGTACACTCTGCGTTCAACTATTGCGCTTATGGAGTACAGCTGCTCCTTTGCGTGCGCCTAAAGCATTCTCGAGGAATAGCGTAATTATGCACACGACTTTAAACAGCCGTAGGCGCGTGGCCTTACTCCTCTGCTGCCGTCAGCTTATGAACATCCATCACAGTTTTATGAATGCCTAGTATTTTCTACGAAGAAGCGCCTACGCCGGAGCCGATCTATAACCACACATATTGCATCGCTTACAACTACCTAAAGTGCTATTTCAGGTACTCGATTCTGATATGGCCTCAGTTTTTTTTTTTGCTAGGCTCCAGTTATTTCACATACTGTGCACCTGATGCTTTTATCTTTCACATCTTCGCGTATTTTTTTAACCTTGTAAACGACAAAATACTGCAGGATTGGTAAAGAGTTATCATTCAGAACTCGGCTAACATTCAAGAGAAGTTTCTCACAAAAACGCTTAACGTGACTGTCCATCGTTATTACCGCGCTCACCGCCATTACAGGTTTGTTTCGCCGGTCAGCGGGACATGGGGGCGGATAAGAGTGAGAATTTCGTTAACAGGGGCCTCTTCTCTGTAGCTTCACTGAAACCTCTCCGCATCTCGCGTTTCTCCTCCGTACAATGTTCCATACGGAGACGCCGAAGATGAGCGCGAATTGATGACTCGTGACGGAGACGAGAGGGGGGAGAAGCTATCGGGGCTTCAACTCTAACCACCCAATGTCGTTCGTCATCAGCAGCAACCAAAATTGCGACAATCTTACGGCAAATAGTCTATTCGTCGAGCGAAGAGGAAGGCAGCCACACATCGCACGGTTAAGTAACATGCAGAGGTGGTTACGAATTTCGTAGTTAAATAACGTCATTCAAAAACTTCTCCACACTTATCATCAAAACGCAACAAGCACAAAGCAGCCGCTATGGTAATCTGGTTACGATGCTCGGCTGCTGACCCGAAAGGTATGGGTTTGATCCCGGTCGCGGTGGTCACAATTCAAAGCATGCAGTCCCATCTAATGTGTGATTTTAGTGTACTTTTCCCAGGTTATATAATTTATCCGGGGCTCTCCACGACGGTACTCTCGTAGCCTGAGTCACTTTGGGACGTTATACCGCACAAACCAATCATCAATAATAATAACTGCTGAGGTTCAACGTCCCGAAACCACGATGTGGTTATGAAGGATGCCGTAGTGGAGGGCTCCGGAAATTTGCGATGTGGTGTTACTTGGCATGCACCTAAAGCTAAGCATGCGGTGTTCAAGGCTTTATCTGAATTATAGTAACTATTATGGAGTTAACTGACTCAAGAAGAGTTATAGTCGGGCCGGAGTGCAATCTACGAACGCAATCCGGCCGTGAAGGGCTCTAAAAATTTTGACGACCTGGGGTTCATTGGCATGCACCTTAATGGGTACACGGGCCTAGAGCAATTTCGCCTCCATTGGAAATGCGCCCGTCGGCACCAAGATCCAACCCTGCGACCCCCGGGGTACCAGTCGAGGACCAAAACCACTTGACCACAACGGTGGGTCAAGTGTACAGGAGGCTGGCCGTCATAGTAAAGTACCGCGTAGACACATCAACGTCACATTGCCTACAAAGCCGACAGAAGCAGATAGAGCAGGACAAAGACCGCAGCCGAAAGCGCAAGGAGACGATAGACGTAGCAATTGATCGAAGGGGGGCCAAACGTCATAGCCGTATGTCAAGTGAGCCTGAATGCTACATCCAAAATGGACAAACCGTAGGACAGCCATTTATACTTTTTCGTGACGCTAACGATGAGTTCAAAATCATCACGCATACAAACAACACTTTGCGACTTCTTTTGTCCCCGCCATGCATGTCTTTGAGCCCTCAACGTATACACATACTTTACGGCACGCCTTTTGCAACGCTACGTCAATCCGTATCTTCTTCTTCATCCTCTAATGTTTCCCCTCTTTCTGTCTTTCTAATGCGGAGCATTTTACTGCGTGCTCGTTTGCACGAGTAGGAAGTTTAAGACTCATGTGTGTAGGTATCTACCATCCGCACAAGGCCGGGACGCACGACGTCAGTCTGTGCAGCAGCGGAGCGGCTCGGTCGTGCCCGTCTGTTTCCATTCATGGCCCGCTCGCTTCGTCGGCTAATGGCTGCGGGCACGCGCCCACACATATGGCGGTTGCCTGGGAACTGTGCGGCGGCAACAGCGCAGCCCAGCTGCAGCGACAGCACCGCCATGGGAATGTAGCAGCGCAGCTGTGCGGGCTGCCCCGACGCTGGCTGAGCAATTGAGGCGCGGACGCTGCGCTGCACGTCGGGGCATAGTCCAGAATCGCGGGCGGCGGCATATTGCGCGTTCATGGCACGCGAGCTGTGATGTATGGCCCAGATGCATTGCAAGACGCCGATTTCAGACGCGTCGCCCAGTAGAACGGGTGCGCTGTTCGGTGTAGAAAGACGCGTTGCGCCTCTGGTACGAGCTAGGTCAGGAGAACTGCGTTCTTTCTGAGCGCATCGAGGGGGGTAGTTAGTGCTCGTTTCGGTTTGTGTAACTCGCGGGGCTGTGCATAGTCAAAGCACACTGCAGCCGTTAAAAAGCGTGCGCCTGTGGTTTAAGTAGTGGAAGTTGACCCGTCTCAAAGTATTTATCATACCAGCATCACAATATTTTCCCATTTACTGCTGCGAGTACAAATCGGTTAATGTCAGAGTCATGCTTCCTCCTTAGCCTTTGCCGACAAGCAGCGCACAGACGTGCGGAATACTATTTGAGCGACAGAAAGACTTGCGAATGGCCTTAATCAAGGATACTTGAGAGGTACAACTCTACGCACAGTTCACACACAAAAAAAGTTGAATAAGCCAGTGGAGCTCCTATAATATTATACTGTGAGGAAAAGAACCATTGGAAGTAATGCAAGCGGCGTGTTTTCAGACATCCACAGCATTGCAAATGCTTAAAAATTGTAACACGAAACAATGCTGAGGTTCGTGCAAAGTGTAATTCTAGACCACTAAGCTTATAGGTTCATGTGAAGTGAAACATGAAGTACTCTGTGAAAGCTGATGGCGAAAAGATTTCTTCGCTTGCAGCACGTACACCATGATTGCTCCACATGAAGCAGCCGTAGTGAAAACTAGGCGAAAGATAAATAAATGCATTGCTAAAAATTTCAGATAGAGAGAGAGAGAGATGAGAGAGAGAGAGACAACTTTGCTGGCGCACAGAATGTTACTTCAAAAGATTAGTCTTATCCTTAACACACAGAGCAACAGAGAAAGCGGGGGAAAGAAAGCCTCAAACAAGTATCAGGTTGAAGCAAAAGAATTATACCAGAAAGAGTCGTTCTTTATCGAAATGAAAGAGACTGCGTCACCGTTGAGAGGTAAAGACTATTTGCTTCCCCTTGGCAATGAGGAAAAAATAATAAAATCAAGATATAAGTTACGTCGTAAGTAGACCAGTAAGCGTAAGGAAAAACCAACTTAAAAGAAATCTCAAGCTGCTGTTCTATGCACAATGAGTCTGAATTACATTTGATTAAAAAAAAACACACCAGAGTTACGCAGTCTGTGTTCACGTTCAATACGCTCAAAAATGGGTATTTTCATACATCGTAGAGCACTGCCCTCATGAGAACTCGGTGAGAGAAAAAAATCCAAAAAAAAGGATCCGATGCAAAGTCAGAGCTAGCGATGGCCGAAACTTAAACGCTGCTTACTCCTAGGCAGAAGTCGAAACACTTCAGATTAATGTCTCGGCGATGCCCCCTCTGCCCCTACGAGTGCTCCCCATCTCGGGAATAACGGCCCAGGGCAGCAACGAATTTGCAAGCGCGCATATGAACTCATCCAAAAGAAAGCTTTCGCCGGACAAGTCGTTAAAGCGTTCGCACGCGCCCGAGGAGCAAGTGCAGCGGAGGGCTTCCGAAGGAACCGAACAGCCGAGAACGGCCTTCTCTCGCGACAGAAAGAAAGCGAGCGAGGAGAGGACGCAGTGAAGCGAGCGAGACCGCCATCTCCGGAAATATCACCGAACACGGATTGCTCAAGGTGTACGCGCCCGCCCCCGAGAACTGCAAACAGCTGCGAGCGCTCGAGGATATGATGGCTAGTCGCAGAGAAAAAAAGAGGCAAGCACACGCGCGGGCAGGAAGCGAAGAATGTGCCGCTCAGCGTAAGGAAGCAGTTGGTTCATGCAGGCCGCAAGCGCTAAAAAAGCACGCACCGAAAAGTGCAGCGTGCGCGCTGCGGCGGGCGCGCTAGCGACGCGGAGGTGACAGCTGGCTAGCATCTGTTGTCGACTGCAAAGATGTTTCCTGGCCAGGCGCTCCGCGCAGGCGTCCCTTGCCCTCCGCGCGCGCGTAGCACTACACGCCACTACCCCTCCACTACGCGGTTTTTCTTTCTCCTTTTTTCCCACTTTTTTATTTAAATCACACGCTCCCGCGTAGCGCGTGTTGGCCACGCCATACTCAGTCGCCGCCGTACGCCAACACGGACAGTACCAACGCCGTGCTCCCGACGACTCTTCGCGTACGGCGACCATCGCAACTTCGGCGTTCTATAAATTCAATTGTGACGCGATGTTAAACGCATAAAAGTATTTATGTAACGGATACATACACGTAACGAGAGAAAATAATTATCAGTCATACATACACAGAGAGAAGATGAATGTCTAAACTTTTGATGAAAGAGGCAATTTTAACTCGTAGCGCACGAAAGCGTGTGTAGGTTTTCGCCATTCAATTTTACTACGATTGCGAGGATCGTAATCTGCAGCTTTTATAAGTGCCTGACATTAACTGCAGCTCTGACATGGCACACTTTGGTTTACAAAGTATAAACGACTTCTTGGATGCCATGTGCCTTTACTGCATCAAGCCAAAGTGTCATGCGCCTTTACGACATCAAGCCATCCTGAATTACGTGCCGCGGTTTGATCGGACGTCAGGGATGAAGAAAAAAAAATCCGCCCACATTTTCCCACGGGGATAACTCGAGTAAATGCGTCGCAGAGTCGTGGGGTATCGCGTTAATGTTGCGTGATCGAGTATGGCTTGGGAATGCTTATTGTTATTTCATTGTTATTATTCTTATTTATTGAATGAAGGAGAAGCGTTCCCTTCAACGAGTGGTGAGACGCTAATGTTAAGTTGTGTCCCACTACTGGTTGAAGGTAGTGTTGCTTCCATCCCATCTACTCTAGTCATGCAAAACGTCAAGCCAAGCGAAAGCCAAGTAAAGACGCCCTTAGCTGAATTCCGAACGCGCGATCCAGTGCCTACATATACGGGGTGGTCAGTGAACGCTTGTACAGTGCGATTAGTCGGTTTTTTACAGCAGACGCTGCCTGCGTCGGCCTTGCGAGGCGAGAGAGCTACAGTAGGCGCGAGACGCGAGTATGCACAGTTGGGTAAAGCTCCTAGAACTTCGTAAAATAGAGACACTCTCCTCCTCCGCTCGCGTTTGTCCTCCGTCTCCTCTCCTTCGCACTCCCATATCGAACGTGGCGCCACCTGCATTGCTCCTGCGTAGCAGACGCCGTTTCGCGAAGAGAGTGCTTGCTCGGCACGCAGCGCGCTGAGAGCATTCGCGCCAGTCGTCTAACTTATCCTAAAATCTTAACGAGTGTAGCGTTAGCCCATATCAGCTATGTTTAGTGCCATGCGCAATGCCTACTTGTGATCAGGCCTTGATCGAGTCACCCGGTTTCGAATTGACCGGATGTTAACTTTGTGCGCATCACCTTTTAGTATGTTCTTAAACGTAACAATGTAATCGCTAGTTAGAACAACCGTTTTTTCTTGCACCATCGTTTAGCGCTTCTCCGTATAAGCTTTGCACTGTAAGTAACATCGCTCAAACGTTCAGGTGCGGCTGGTGTGGCTAACCTTTCTGTTAGCTGGCGCGATAGCGCCCGAAGGGACAGTGGACTGTCTTTCCTTACTCAGTGCATTGTTGGTGCAAGCTTCACCGTGTATAGAGTACACATTATGTGCAAGGAGCTTTCACAGGAACTGCTATTTAGTGAAAGCAACAACTCGCGTTGACGCTGTCGACGCGGAACGGCGATGTCGCCGACGGCCAATTTTAGCGTTTGGTGAGGCATATTTAGCGTTTGGTAAGGCCAATTTCAGCGTTTGGTGAGGAAAAGGCTTATTAATGTGTCAGAAGGCACACAGTTGATACACTCGAACAGATGTGGTTGTATTGTGAAGTGGTTAGACGCACCAATCCTAAGCATGCGAACTATATCGCTGAAAGAATGAGCTAGCGTATAAATGAACTAGCGTGCCACCATACACGATTACTTTGCGAGAGTTCCACTTACGGATATAAACCTTCGCACGAAATAGCAAATAAACTATCTCGTGGAATAACAAAGATGGAAGCCACGAGTGATTGTAAACAAACGAACACTGCGAGTGATCCCACGTGACGGCACCTGACCAACCGACGCGGCGCCAGCCTTCGAGAGGTGGGAGGAAAGAGAAAAGAGAGGAGGCACGTGAATAACTACGTATGTCGCTACTTTACAAAGTTTCAGGGGCTTTACAGTGGGGGTGATCACGGCGCCACCGACGCTGAATCCGCAACCTGGTGTGACTAAAAAAATTATCCGCACTTAAAAACGAATAAAATTCACATAACTCAGAAAGACAAGCAAATAATGTTCGCTGCTTCACCTATGGTAGGCTGCATGCGATTGACATGTACAGCCGCGGCCACGTCTGTCTATAGCGCATGAGCCTTGCTCTGCGGCGCGACACTTTGCGGCCGTTGTGGGTTGTGACGTCACGTGCACAGAATCACACGCGGCCATACAAACATGCAGGCCTGCTCTGATCGGGGGAAAACGTTGAAAGGTATGCTTGTTTAACCGAAGATCCGCGCTCACTCAGGGTGCTTTCGTCACACCTATTTCATAAGAAGAAGCGTGTTTCGACTGATAACACACGGTTGCATAAACGACGCACTCTTTGTGGCCATTTCGATTTTGTAGCCGTCTACTTTTTTAAAGGCAGTTGTTGGCATTATGATATCTTCGTATAATCTCACGCCTCAAAAGAGCGAGAAAACGTATATAATAGATGAAGGGGCGTTTTATCAGTCGAAACGCGCCTCGTGTTACGATATAGATGTGACGAAAGCGCCCTGAGTGAGCGCGGATCTTCGGTTAAACAAGCATACCTTCTAACGTTTTCACCCGTGCAGAGGAGGCCTGCACGTTTGTAAGGGCGCGCATGCTCCTGTGCACGAGACGCCACAACCCGCAACGGCCGCAGAGTGTCGCGCCGTACGGCCGGCCGCTCGCGCGCTATACACAGACGTGGCCGTGGCTGTACTTTAGCAAGCCAAAAAAAGGAACACTCTCTCAGGACTGGTATCGTAACAGAGGCCGGAGACAAATGGAGGAGTAGACGTCAGAATTCCTGTTGGATTTCATGTGCCCTCTATAGTAGTCAAGGAGCTAGTTTCAAATTGCTAGTCAGCATTTGCAAAGACCAATGGCGCGTGCCAGGACTGATGACAAGGAGGGTTAGACTGTCAGCACGAAAGCACGATGTGCACATCACTGGCGAGGCTCATCAGCACTTTCCTCTCGCGCAACACAGCGCAGAACACTGGCAATGGAGGCTGACATGTAATGGACGCTCGTGATTCCAACAGCGAGCTTACGAGTCCGTTACCGCGCAAAACAATTTTCCATGTCGATTCTGCGCTTGCGTAATATCTTGAAAGCGGTTCGTTTAGTTTGTCGCTAAGCGCCCCAAAGCTATAGCTCTTTGTTGCACGGACAATGTCACATGATCATATACGCCCATCATTTAGAGCCGACAGTGACAGAAAAACACCGGAGAAGAGTCTTGGTGTCAACACGTTGAGGGCTTTTTTTGTTTGGTTTTTTCACTGAAAATTCTTACAGTGTAGCTTTGGCTTAGCAACCTGCTCTGGTTTCGTAAGGATCGGAGCGCTTCCTCTATGCGTTGAAACACCCATCTCATTTACTCTGAGCAATGACAGAACAGATAAAACAAGTCACAGTTTCGCCGCTAGAGGGAAGCAATGAATGTGGTAGCAACAAACTGCAATGCTATCTAGCTAACTCCTTTAGCATAGTGCCAGGCATAACTCTACAAAACTAATGCGAAAGGAAACGCGGCCGCTGCAGCTAAAAGAACGACCTTCATGCTGTCTGTGTCTGCTTCTTCAACGCCAACTCAGTTGTTAGATCACGTGTAGAAGTTTTTTAACCATCAGCTGATCCCTACCTCGCCCGATAGCTCAAAGTATTTAGTTGCTGCCCCCATGGGCCTCTCATGGGACAAAAGACGGCCGGCTGGTTTCTTCTTGGCTCGAGCAATGATCGTCGATCGGCTGCCCTCGCACGCTTTCGTCGCATATGAAAGATGCGAAGCGTGGGTTGGATTTTACACGGAACCTAACAGCGACGGCGTGAATGTACGTGTCCAAACCTGGAAACACTGGCTGTGCCCACTGCGACATTAGTGCGCAGACAGCATGCGCCGTACTTTCTGAGGAGCAACGTCTGTTTCGCCGACGCGTATTGCCGAGACTGAAGGAACTGGCTGCGTGAGGCATTTTGAACGACGTCGGGTCTTTTTGCGAGCTCTTTCAAGGGCAGCGCATAGACACACTACAGGTTTTCTCGCTCACATTGATACAAGAGCCAGCTTGAATAATCCGCATGCCATTGAAGTGATCTGAGCGCTAAGCTACCTAATCCATGTGCGAAACATATAATCCAAGCGCCAAGTTGGTTAGGCCGCGTGCCAATGAGTTTAATCCAAGTGCCACCATGTTCAATCCAGTCAGTTTAATAGTGCCAGTCAGTTTAATACATGCACCAGAAACACACGGTTTGCCACTTTATACAGTCTAAATGTCGGAATAATGTAAACATGAAGTGACAGGAAGAACTTTTCGCTCGCCTATACATGCTAGCGATTACGAAATGCGGTGCAGTGCTATTGCCCCCGAACTAATTCGTTTCATAGTTTCAAATTAACAAAAACAGTGCGTAACTATTGATTTTACGAGTACTTAATGTATCTGCTCATAGAGTCGATGTAAGTCTATATGCTTCATCTCTGCTGCATTATTGCGGCTAATGCGGCTAATTATTGCGGCTAATCTACGCCATCGCATATGCAGAGACTCATATCGTTCGCTCAGCAAACGGCATTTGGCTGCTCATTCGCTGAGGCGTTCGCAGTCGTCTGCTCAGCCCGGTGAGAACAATGGCAACTGATAGAATATATTCGTCCATTCTTGAAATCAGAAATAACTATTTAAAATATAAGCTTGCGTTTATTTGGGTACCGTGTGGAATTAACTTTTTTATAAAAGCATCAAAAGAGATACACCTGTTTTCATATAACAAACGACGCTATAGTGTTACTGAAGCGTGTTTGCTTGAAACACACGTTTCATCACATACACATAACTTTATTTTATTAAAAAGATAGCAGTTAATATGAATGTAAATATGACTTCCGTTGTTCACATCAGGATCATGTCTTACGTGCGCTGCAGGACGAAAACCTCTTCGAATTATCTCTAATCAGCTCTGCCATGTAAGGGGCTCCTAATTTCTTGACTATGTACCTGTTTTTAACCCATCGCTTCCTACGGCCAGGCTTTTTATATCTTGGTATGTATTCTGGAACTCCAATACCAATAGTCTGTCCTTCGCATTACATGACCTCTTCGGTGGTTATATAATGCTATACAAATCAAATTATGAGCTTTAGTGACAAACACAAAATATTCGTTAACATTCTTCCTGCTTTTTCTTTCGTTGCTATAAAATGTCTTCACCCAGTTTAAGCACTCATCTACAAACTTGTTCATAGCAAAATTCAAACACAGCTCAAGCGAACAGTGTCAGTAATTTTTTTCACATATACTAGCAGCTAATACAAAGAATAATGATTTGTTCTACTTTGTGGCTATTATGTTATTTATTGTATTAACTGCGTTTCAAATATACTGCAGTTTTTACGCCCCGGATTCTATTTTTTGTGCATGGATTAAACTGACTGACACCCGAATTAAAGCATGCAGTTGGCAATGGGATCAAACATGATGGCGCTTGGATTAAACTCACTGGCACGCGGCCTAATTGAGTTGGCGCTTGGATGAAATGTTTGGCACATGAATTAAATAGCTCGGAGCTCAGATTATTTCAATGGCTTGTGGATTACTTAAGCTGGCACTTGGATTAAAGTGAGCGGGAAAACCTGTAGAATTTCTTCTTAATAAACTCATACGTTTCCCGCCCAGCGATCGGGCTGTGGAACAGCTTGCGAAATACTTCCCTCGTGTCGAAGCTGGGGCAACCAGAATCCTATCATACCGTGACTTTACTCGCAACCATCCAGCATCACGCCACTTCCGCATACGACAGCTCCAAGCCTCTCAAGTTGTCACTGACGATCATGGAACAATGACGGATGTCAGCCAACAAACATGAAAAAGTCTTTATTGATTATGCACTTTACGACATGTCGATTGGATTTCCACAGGACTTCGTGCAGAAGGACACATCGCAAACCACGGAATACGGGCGTTGATGTAGCTTGTACATCTTGTTTTATGATCGCAGTTACAATCGCGACTACACTTGGCAGGAGTGTCGGAAGAGAAGCTTTCACTTCTCGTACTACATCTATATAGCGACTTGAACTTGCCGATCTTCTGGCTCCATAATTGAGTTATTCGAAAAAGCCAAGGCCCGATAGACCTTGTCAATATTTATACAGTCCACGATATTGAGAGGAGCTTTGGGTCAGACGCAAAGCTCGTCCAGTATCGTGTATGCACTATGAATAATGAAAGCGTCATGTTAAATGTCTGACTTGCGCTTATAAGGACGCGAAACAAGCGGTCATGGTGTATGTCACTCCGTAAGCTTTGCCAGGCATTGTGTTTGATCCCAGCGTATGTGCTGGCGCCATGGAAAATCAATGGTAAAACGTCACGGTCACCTGAGTGGAGACAACGCACAATGTCGCCAGGCCCACTATAAAGCGTTCGACGTGAGTGGCCTTCGGTGCGTGTTTTCGCGTTAGTGTGTACACATGTCTCATTCCTCTTTAACATGCATTATATATCTGCTAAAAATGCTGATCAATGTCTCGGGCTACAGGATTCTAAATTACTGGGTTGGGCGCATCTTTATATTTTACGAAAATTTGGACCTGTTCACTTCCTGCTTTAATAGGTCACCTATCAATATTTGCTGGCCATAAAAAGGGATTGAAGCGGCCTCATAATTCGAGCAAAATGGCACACTCTCCTAAGCATATGCGTTTTCAGTGAGCACCTGGTGTCCAATCTTCGAAGCTTTGTTGTCACGTGCCCTAGGTGCTACGTATAACTTCGATCTACAGCAGCTGTCTTCTCTTGAGTGACGTTCAACAGTCTAAAGTTATCAGTAAAATAGTGCCTGACTGACGTAATCATCCCCGCGGCAACCTCGTTTTGAAGCGCTTGCCGTTTTAAATGAAAATCTGCTTACTGTATACCATAACCTAGCCGATTCCTTTTCGATCTTGTATTTTACAACGCAGCATTACATTGGAAATTTAATATACAATAATTGCCCTCTTGTGTTTTATCTTTCTATTCTGCAGCTGTTTATAATATTGACTCTGATTTTCACACACCTTTCGCTGATCAGCACTTTTTCTTCCACTTTAGGGTACTTATAAGCTTGCAGATGCAGAGTTTTTCAGTGACGAGTGGTATCTTCAATTGAAATTTTTAAGTTGAAATAAAGTTGCAAGCCTTTTTTTATGGGAATGGGGGGAGGGGCACTCACACTAGTGGCGCACGTTGAGAAATTGCACGATTACCACTGACCGAGAATTCACGTATTAATCTAAAGTCATTAAGCACTCATTTAATGTAAAGCTATAGCGTAAGTTGATGTGTTCTCATAGCATGTCCGATAAGAAGAAATACTTGAACTGCTGCTACTTTTTTAAGCTGATATAATCTTGGAATGAGCGATGATAGCATTTCACTATGCATGACTTTAATGCCAAAGTAGGCAAGAAACAGACCGGAGACCATGCAGTGGGGGAACATGGCATTGGCTCTAGAAATGCCGGAGGGGAGATATTAGTAGAGGTCGCCAAACGTAATTTTTTACGGATCTTGATTGCCTTCTTCAGAAAATGGGGTAACTATAAGTCGACGTGGCGAAGTCTTAATAGCGAAGCTAAAATGAAATTACTTCATGCGGTGTGCACACCCAGGCATTGTACAGGATGTAGAAGTAGCTGACAAGATCCGATGCAGTGACCATAGAATGGTAAGAGCTCGTATTCACCTAGATTTTTAAAAAAGCAAAGACAAAACTGATACGCAAGAAGCGAAATAATGAGCTAGCGGTGAGAGGGAAAACACAGGAATTGAGATTTTCTCTTCAGAATAGATTCGAGGCTCTAAACAGGGTGCACCGTAAACCTCTTTCCCTCCTTAATGATGTTTTGAGCAGTTAAAACACCCTTTTGCCTAACGAAAGTCCGTAAAAATAGGCTGTAAGGATGTACTGCTTACCGAAATCACCTTTGCAAGGATCCAAGGGTGTATGTTGTACCTCAAACACCCTTTAGGAGGTGAGGGTGTTTCGCATTCTCGAAACACTCATTTCGCATCCTTGAAACACGCATTTCGTGTATAAGGCGCATAGGCGCAGCCGAGGCCGACAACCACCACAATTTTTTCGCTTGTGTACACACACACACACACACACACACACGCACACACACACGCACACACACACACACACACAAAGGAACGCACAGACATACGCATCCTTACAAAATGACTGGTGATTGAGTAGGCGACTTAGTAACCATCTATTAACATTAGTGACCATCTACGAACATTCGGGTTCGAATAAGAATTGTTAATGGGCCGTCTAAAGGCCCCCTTTTTGCTATTTTATAAAGACTATATCATGTGGACCACCTAAAAGCTTCCTTCTAAGTACTATATAAAGACTATGTTAATTAGACCATATAAAGGCGTCTTTTTTATTCTTATATTCGACGTTAGCGTTGACACAATGAACGATAATCATGAGCGTCATCAAAGAGTGCCCAATGAAAGTAGGAGGTACAGTAAATAGAGAGGAAACTGGCAAACTATCTCAGGAGACGAAAAATCTCATTAAAAGATGACAAATCATGAAAGCATTATATGCAATCGACAATATAGAGCTAGTGTAGCTTTCGAAGTTAATCGATAGGTGTAGGGTAGCCGACATCAGAAGGTATAACATGGAGAGAATTGAGCACGATGTAAAAAGCGGCAGAAGTCTATAAGCTGGGCAGGCAAAGTTGTGCATAGGCGAAAATCAGATCTATGCATTAAGGGATAAAGAAGGCTATGTCGTAACCAATGTGGAGAGGACAGTCACGGTGGTAGAGAAGTTCTACAGAGAGCTGTACAGAAGCCAAAAAAGCTAGTATAATATCGCGAGAAACAATAATATACCAGAGGAATTTGACATCCTACCAGTAACGACCGGGAAAGTAAGAAAAGCCCTATAAATAATGCGAAGAGGAAAAGCTGTTTGTGAAGATCAGGTAACAAGGAACCTGCTGAAAGATGGTAGAGAAAGTGTGTTAGAAAAACTGGCCACATTATATAAGGAGTGTTTCTTGACGGGAAGGGTACGATAATTTTGGAAGAACTCCAACATGATTTTAATGCATAAGAAAGAAGACTTCAAGGACTTGAAAAATCACAGGCCGATCAACGTACTGTCTATTCTGTACAAACTATTTACAAATAATAGCTAATAGAATTAAGCCGACTATAAAGTCCAATCAACCAAAGAAACAAGCAGAATTTGGTATAGGCTACTACACAATAGACCATATCATACTATCACTATCAATCAGGTGCCCCGCCGCGGTGGTCTAGTGGCTAAGGTACTCGGCTGCTGACCCGCAGGTAGCGGGTTCGATTCCCGGCTGCGGCGGCTGCATTTCCGATGGAGGCGAATTGTTGTAGGCCCGTGTACTCAGATTTGGGTGCACGTTAAAGAACCCCAGGTGGTCAAAATTTCCGGAGCCCTCCCCTACGGCGTCTCTCATAATCAAATCGTGGTTTTGGGACGTTAAACCCCACAAATCAATCAATCAATCAATCACTATCAATCAGGTAATAGAAAAATGCACGGAATATGACCTCCCTCCATACTTAGCCTTCATAGATTACGAGAAGGCGTCTGACTCAGTCGAGACATGAGCAGCAATGCAGGCATTGTGGAATTAGGGCATCGGCGAATGCTACATAAACATACTGGAATAAATCTACAATGGATGTACAGCCAGCGTAGTTCTCTATAAATATAGACAGAATCCCAATAAAGAACGATGTAAGGCAGGGAGACATGATCTCTCCAATCCCATTCACCGCGTATTTACAGGTGGTTTTCAAGGCCCTAGATTGGGAACAGTTGGGGATAGAGTTAATGGAGAGTATCTTAGTAACCTGCGATTCACTGAAGACACTGCCTTTATGAGTAACTCAGAGGACAAATTACAGCTCATGATTACTGAAGTGGACACGGAAAGCAGATTGGCAGGTCTGGAAATTAATATGCACAAAACTAAAGTAATGTGCAATAGTCTTGGAAGAAAACAGCGCTTTGCGATAGGTAGAGACGCTGGAAGCTGTAAAATAATTAGTTTGCTTAGGACAGGTAGTATTCGTGAATGGTAATCTACCACTAAACCTCACGAGGAAGCTATATATCAGCTGCAATTTGTCGGTATTTACCTACGGACCGGAAACCTGGAGGCTTACAAAGAGGGTTCAGCTTGAATTGAGGCTGACGCAGCGAGCGATGGAAAGGAAAATGATTTGTATAACCTTAAGAGACAAGAGAAGAGCAGAGTGGGTCAGGAAGCAAACCGGGGTTAAGGATGTCATAGTTGAAATCGAAAAGAAGAAATGAGCATAGACAGCAACGTTGAAAGATGCTGGCGTTATTCAGCGATCCCCACCTGCATCCCGAAGTGGCCGTATCACCAGGGTGTCGGCGATAACGCACCGGTGACGTCACCACATAGAATCAACACAGAAAAAGCAGCCAACAGGCATCATGTTGTTCAGTATTGGTGTGCCCAGATTTGAATTGAAAGATATTCGCAGCATGAAGCACTGCAATGTCCGCGCGACAAATAAGAAGGTTCAATAACTTACTTTTTGGTTTAAGTCAAGAAATTGCAAAATTTAACTTAGCAGTAGAGTGACGTGAATAAAAATTTGAGTGCTAAGGGCAAGGGCAATGAAATATGTTTTTTCGTCATCGTCCTCGTCTTTTCACGCTGTAAGTTTTACTTATGCAACAATGCAAAGTCACCCATATTTCCATTTTATTGCACTATGTTGATATCTAATCTGCTTCACAGGTATGGTAAACCCTGTCGCGCTCAAATTCCGGCCATGGTGCCTGCATGTCGATAGGGACGAAATGACAGAAAATCCATGTGCTTATTCTAGGTGCGATTTAAGAAAGCAATCCTCCTGAAGATTGAGGCCGTATTGACTAAAACATAATTGCCTTTTTTTTCTCTTTTTATTGACCTACAATCCTGATTGTTTAGAGTGGCGCTGTATAGTCTCGCCATAAAGTGAAAGCTAACAGTGAAAACCCCAGCCCCTTCCACTGTGTAAGACGTGCAGTATACAGCACCATAGGACGGTAAGGTGGCTCTGTGCGCGCAACTGAGCATGCGCACTTGCCTCGCCGCAGATCGGAAGAGCCAGCGGGCCCTGAGGCCAGCGGCCGCTCGACGTGCGCCTCTTTGATCGGCCGCCGGCTGTCACTACAGCGGTAGCCGACCGCTGTTCAAACTCCCAAACAAGACTTGGTACTAAGTCTAACCGAGAGCTGGCGCTGTTCAAATATACACTCGCACGCTCGGAGTTGAATGAATTGCGGGAAGCGGTGCGAGGGGGGCGCCACCATGTCGAGGAAGAGGAAATAAGCGAAAGCTGCGCAAAGTCTCTCCGTGCGCGGTCCAGCCGGCGTGACACAGCGGCAGGTGCGAGCCGCACTGTTGACAGCGGACGTGGCAGCACATTCTTTCCGCCAGGTGCTGCAAAGGCACACAAATCGGGTCTGCCACGTGACCCTAGCAACGTCATGCCATCGCTGTTCATCTACATCCGATGGTTTAGGAAAACGAACATGTGTGTATGACTTGCTCTTTGGGGAATAATACAAAAGTGTTGCAATTTGCTCCAAAAGATATTAGGACTGCCGAACTGTAAACGGGAACAAAGGTTGCCATTCGTATAAGCGCAAACGAAAGACGGTGAACACAGTGGCCAATAGACAACAGTTTTTCACGTGGTTATGCAAGTGTAGTCTTAATTGTAGTACAACTTGCAGTAAATAGGTGGCACACGAGGATTGGCATGCGTGCTTAGTGCGGCGGCTGATGAAATAGCGCAGTAAGGAATAGCGAAGGTTCTGAAGGTCTCCGACGTGCCCAAAGATGAAATTCGAAGTTTTCCCACTGGAATGCTTCGGGAAATTCGGATGATATCTTTCTTTACGAACAATTCATACGGATGTGTAAAACAGCGCACACGTTTTGCACCACAGCTACATTAAAAAAGCACCCCGCCGCGTTGATCTACTGGCTAAGGTACTCGTCTGCTGACCCGCAGGTCCTGGGATCGAATCCCGGCTGCGGCGGCTGCATTTTCGATGAAGGCGAAAATGCTGTATACAGGCCCGTGCTCTCGGATCGGGGTGTTCGTTGAACCACTCCAGGTGGTCAAAATTTACGGAGCCCTTGATTATACGGCGTCTCTCATAATCATATGCTAATCTTGGGACGTTACAAACCCCCACATATTTGTCTATCCACAAGACAAAAGCGCAACAACAAAAGGGCGAAAGAAGCAAATCTCGGCCGACGTGGGGTGCTGTTCTAGACATGGACCAATTCCACCATGCTGTCAAAATCTGCCACTGAGTAACTTTGATTGGCCCGAATGGCTGCTGTAGCCTCTTCGATTTCCTTCAGCTCAAGACGCTGCCATTGAGGAATTCGAAAGCACCTACGCTATCACCCATTATCAATATTAGCCATGACACTGAATTTCTCATCACGAGTCAAGCTTGTCCATAATTTGAAACTGTCAAAATGCGCACGCACTGCATGCGATGAACGATCGGTTTGAGTGCCTTCCTGAATGTGATTTCACTTTCTTCTAGCCACTGTAATCCGATGTCAGCAAAATTGGGCTGATCATCGGGCCACGTGACGCCGGCTGGTGCTTATATTGTAACAATATTCTTTCCGAGCACATACGGACCCAGCGTGTTTCCTTATCCTAAACAGGGCAGTGGCAAAGGTTCGGGTCTCTATTACATGCTTCAGGGCCACGACACCTGAGCCGAAACATTACGTGTGAAGTCGTACAACAGCCAAAACTTGAATGAACTTCTGCCTGGCACTGCACTGATGTCACTATTTAGTCAAGTCTTAAAGATAGAGAGAGAGTGAGAGAGAGAGCTCTTTATTGAAAAGCAGAGAATTTAGGCGGCATATAACATCGCTGACTTACTACCCTGCCTGGGGAAGGGGATTGAGGATTGAAAGTGTGAATAGGGAGAAAGAAAAAAAGACAAGATGTAAAGATATAAGGTAGACTAAAAAAGAAAGAAAAAGGCTACAGAGAACATTGAATGGAAACGCACGTTAATAGTTTTTCTGTGGTGTCAAGCTACAAATAGAGTTTGTCTAGTTGATCGATCCTGTCCAAGTACGCGAACGAAAGTTTCATAGCACGCCTATGTAGCGTGGGGCAGGCTAATAGACCCAAGTGAGAAAGTGAAGGAAGAAAGTTCTCTCGGTTATCGAATGCATGCAATGCTTATAAAGCGCACGCTCATCAGCATACGCTCTACAAACAAGATATGTTCAACAGTTTCAATTGAGTCACACTTGTTGCAGTACGGACTCGCTGACTGACTGAAGCGGTACATAGGCACTGTTTGGAAGAAGATATAGTATTTCCAGATGTCGAGGAATTTTGAATGAGAGCCTGTTCTGAGGTAGGGGTCGATTGAGTGAAGAAAGGCATGATGATGTGTCGGAAGGTTTCAGCGCCTCTTATTTTCTTCAAGCGCAAGCCTTTTAGCCATCTGGGCAGCATCTAATTTCGTGAAATAAGTTTGTCTGTAATTGTTCTGTCGAAGACCTATGCGTACTGCTTAATCTGCTTTTTCCCTGGCAAGAATGCTACAATGAGCCGGTATCCACTGAATTGTGATAGCCTGCGGTAATAGCCAGAATATGTGGAGATGTTCTGTAAAGCTTTTTGAAGTCACTGTTTGGTGATGTAACGTGAATCTGAAGTGCTCCCGATACAGATGTCATCGGCGTAAATCGTGATGTGTACTCCTCGAGCAAGTGCCTTTGTTATGAGTATCAGAGTAAGGATGAAAAAGAGCGGGATGAGCATGGCACCCAAGGGTACACCCTTCTGTACTGTAGAGAACTGTGTAGGACCGTTTGGAGTGCTCATATATATTTTCCGCTCTTTCAGATACTTTTCAATCATTTGTATAGCTTCACTCTTAGGCCAAGATCTTCAATGGTTGCGAGAATGACATGGTGAAAGACTGAGTCGAAAACTGCCTTGATGTCAAGGAATACGGCTGTTGGTATACGACCAGCGGATAGGTCCTTTTCAATGGAAGAGACAAGCGCGATGACTTTCTCGATATCCGAACTGCCTTGGCGGAACCCATTCATTTCTTGGGGAAATTTGTTGCGACTTACTAGGAACCATGTCAATCGTGTGCAAATCATTCGTTCTATGAGCTTGTCACCGCAACTCAGTAGGGCGACGGGCCGGAAGGAGGTGTATCTTGTTGGCTGCTTACAAGGTTTCCAAATGGTCACTATTTTCGCCAGCTTCCACTCAGCGGGGACCACTCCAGACATCCACGAGGAATTATAACATTCTAGGAGTCGTAGGTGGGACGCGTGGGGTAGCTTTGCAATGGCTTCACGGGTTACTTCTTCATGGCCAGGCGATGTGCGCCTGTTTGACTCACCGTTAGCAGTGTTCAGTTACTCAATTGTAAGAGGTATGTCTAGCGCTGGCACTGGCGCCCGTGAGTTGCCTGGCTGATTAGCTGCAGATGAGGTCAAAGAGGTTGAATTCGTTGATAGTAGTGCGCAGTATTCTTCTGAGAGTTCTTTCAGGGATCTTCGTTCGCGCAGGGAGAGTGCGGCGAAAGGGCGAGGCGGCTATAGTGACACGCGCATGCCTTTAAATACCTGGCAGAATTGGGACACAGGTTGACGAACAGCTAATGTTCAGCAAAAGTCACGCCAGCTTTGCCACCTACGTTTATCCAGGTAGCACCGATTATGACGCTGTGTCTGTCGGCAGGCTCGGGGGTCTTCCAAACTCTTTGTGCGCAAAACTTTCCTTTCAGCCCGCCTGCTAAAAGCACGCAGTCTTTCAAACTCCTCATCATTTGACAGAAATGTGTCGTGTTTAGTTGAAACGTGCCGGCATTCTTTTAGGCAATGGGCCATCGTAGCGAGTAATTCATCATACTTTGTAGCGGCAGTCTCAAATGGGTTGGCCCGTGTTACTGGGGGGAGGGGGGCAGTAACCTACGCCGTGCCACGTCACGGTTCTCACCATTTTTGTAGAATCTCAACTGTCAGAACTAGTGTCGATGGCGATGGGCCTTTTCATCAGTGTGACGCTTCTGCTGAGGCCATGCAACTCCCGTACATAACGGCGACCAGAAGTTTTACTACCACTCTTTCCGGGTGACGGAAACGAGCTGTATGACAACAAGTCAATTGTACCATGATCCACGTGATAACGTAAGCAGCGACGTGACCAGAAATAATTTTTTTTCCGTAGGGGAGGGGAGTGGTCAACCGTATACTTTATGTATGTTCGTGCATATTTGTATGTGTGCACGTATACAAACGCCAAATTGAAAACTTCCGGGGGGTTGAACATCCCGACGCCTCTCTACCTGGCTACACTTATGTACGTCAGCTTTATTGTGACGACATAGTTCCAAAACCGCCTCAAGCAAACCGTGCAGATGATTAACCAGCGAAGCTGAAACATGCATGGCCACAGGCGGTTGCAGACGTCGCAGCGCCTAAGTTCCACTCGAGAAACTCCTGCCGAAGCCTGGCGTTGGCCCCAGCGAGCGTGTTCCCGCCATTGTCAAGTTGACTCTGCTCAGCCCAGAACGCCATTTCCTCGGCTCGCAGTTGTCGCTTGCATTCGGCTCGGAAGGCTGCCGGATCCTCGGGGCGCATTTACTGCTTGCGCTTCGCCACCTGGCCCTGTTCCTGTGCCCAAACTGCTGTATCAGCCCAGCGAACACGAATTCTCTTACGGATCATCTGTCGGCGCTGTTCTTGGAAAGGTGTCTGTTGTTCGAGCCTTCATAAGATGCGTGTCCTCCCCATGTGGAAGTTGTAAATTGAAACTACTACTGCGCGTGCTCAGCGGCACGGTTGCGAAGGGATGAACTACGTCACTGACGACGCAGTCAATGGCGGCCTTTATCGAAACTCGTGGCAAAAGGTTTATCGTTTCGCCTAGCGATATACACCTTTTGCTGCAATACACGCGTTTTGCAGGGTACAAATGTGATATGAAAATTTGTCAAAATAGTCCCCGATATTTTGCACAACTCACGTATGTTAATTTTGATTCCCATGCTCTTTATGTCGTCCTTCGTCGGCGGATGACGCTGCGCCCCTGGCATGCCAATGAATACAAACGACGATAAAATTATGAGATGAAATAGATCATGGGTCTCAAATATGCTGCCAGCGAACCTTACGCTAGCGGCCCGGCCTTTACATCACTGGCTTTGCAGCAATTTTTTTTTATAGATCTTTATGGTCACGAGCTACGCAGACGTAACTGGTCTTGAATACTTCTTTCGTGATGCACTCCACTCGGTCACTATTTATTAAACAACCATAAATTAGGCACTACGTATTTCGGAATTGACGTGCAGATTTCAGTCACTCTAGCGATTAACACTGTGTGATCTCACAGAAATGACGCATGTATGCGATATAGCAAAGGACTTGTGTAGATGTTTGAAATATGATGATTAGCTGACGTTTTGACCAACCCCTCCTGCTCTACAACATTCACGGCCATCACCGTCGTGAAGGTTTTGATGGAGGTTAAGTTTCGTGCCTGCGAGCAGCTACAGAGGCGAGTTTGAGACCCCTGAACTAGACAAAGGTAAAAAGCTGAACTGCAGTAGATGCTGTAAAACGTGACAAGCTGAGTGCGTACTAGACGCCACGCTGTTCCTTCGGGGATGTCACCAAGAGAGTCAATAGGAAAACTTTTGCTAGCAACCGAAATGACGTTCCTTTTACAAGCCATTCGGTTAGCTTGCAGTGGTAAGCTGGTGCTCGCCTTCGTGGGTGCCTTCACGAGTGTGTTGGAAGCTGAAAATAAAGAGTTTGTGTATGATTAAAAAACATTGTCTATTGAAAACCATGAGCTATGACCCCTTTTACCGAGACCGAGTGTTCAACTGATTCTTGGCGAACACTGTCTATGGAGGACTATACAAGTGCAGACGTCCTTCGTCTGGTATGACCACCGCAAGCATGGCGTAGGTTCGCGAAATAAGATTAACATCACCGTTTAACCCTACGTGGTTGTCGTAAAGCTCGTGAATTGTTATGCAGGACTTTCTGCAGAACGGTGACAGGGATAATTTAGCGCATAGCTTTGCTATAAAATGTGCATCCCACCTGTTCGCGGCTGAACAAAACGAAGATCATATATTTTCTGTTCGAACCTTAACGACCTTATACTCCGACAAGCTGACCTCGGAACCTCACGGATGACTTTAAATAATATTTTGCCCTTTTCCTGCTGCCTATCCGTGCGACAAATAATAGAGTATGCTATTCAAAGCGAGAATTGCACATGTGACTTTTTCGATGAACTCGCTTAACATTTATTTGCTAGCATCGATATGAAGAGCAAGGCATCGACGACAGTCTACGATCCTACTCAGTGACATCCTATCACGAAAAAAAAGCAAACCTTGAGTGCGAACAGACACCGGCATTGAGCTTTTAAAGCGATAGCGTTAAATTGCTCGTTTCGCGGAAATCCCGACGTTGGCGTCGCTGGTTGTGAGCGAAAAATCATCTTATGCATGACCGAAAATTCGGGAACAACAAAGATAAAATAAATAAATGATAAAAAATCCTAGAGCAGAGACCATACCAGGGTTGTTTGGGTCCAAGTGGGGATCGAAACCAGGTCGTTTGCGTGGTCAGCGGATTTTCTACCATACGGCCACGCCTCCGCTGGTGAAGACAGATTGTGAGAAGAGCCTGCACCACTACTTTATCGCAGGTGCTGGTAAAGACAGTGAAAACAGCTTCATCTGCTTGGAAATGCATTGACTGATGTAGGGGGTTTTACGTCCCGAAACCAACATATAATTATGAGAGACGCCGTAGTGGGGAGCTCCGAAAATTTCGACCACCTGGGGTTCTTTAGCGTGCACCCAAATCTGAGCACACGGGCCTACAGCATTTTTGCCTCCATTGAAAATGCAGCCGCCTCAGCCGGAATTCGATCCCCCCGAAGTGCGGGTCAGCAGCGGAGTACCTTAGCCACTAGACCACCGCAGCGGGTATGCTTAAAAAGGCAGTGAAAGTAGCTTTCATGTTTCAGAAACACACGCATCTTGTATACATGCTTCACTCTGGAGCGTGGAATATTGCAGTAATAATGCGTGGTACAAGCATCCATTGCCAACGGGTGTCAGAATATGTGATTATTATAATGGTTCCGTTGTTGAAAGCCGGTACCCCATTAGTAAAGGCACACACGCTACTGAGCCCATTCCCTTGAGGCCACGTAGTGGGTGCATAGCAAAATTCGAAAAAGTTTTATGCACTAAATGCTTGAAGTACGCTCAGCATGTCGCTATGGCGTCCAACTCCTAAAGGCAAAGCTTTAGGGTCCCCCAATTTTTGTGTCTGAAACAATGATTGCTTTGGACATGCTGACCAGTATTCCATCGGGCAATGCTCCCGCTTAGCAATTAGTGCGGGGTTTTCCGCCCGCCCGACAAACTGAAAGCAATGATGCCAAGGCGCGTGTATTTTTTAAGAGTAACATCTTTGCGTACATTAAAGCACGAAGATGTCTTCATGCGATGTGCAAAGGAGTAGATGGTGTAAACGTTTGGCCGGCGTCATGGCAATGAGTTTATGCTCTTGTAAATGAGTTGGAAGACTTGTTGAGATCGTCGACACTTTATGTTGTGCTCCTGCTAAAACTTTCTCCACAATACAGCCGCCTTTTAGTCCGTGTTTCTACCTCATGTAACATTTGCTTTTCATGGCATACTCTGCCACTTAGTTGATTTAGTTGTTTTATTTTAAGACACATTTGCTGGCATCACCCGAAATCAAAGCCTTCTGAGCCGGGCGCTGTGCGCCCTTCGTGAAGAGTCCTGACGCATACGCAGTGCAGCAACGTGTTTACTCGATGCCCGCCTCACCGGCTGATTTGTGCCTGGCCAATGGGGGCATTGTTTCGTCCTCTGCCGCTCGTCGCACCTCCTGCCGCAGTGACGGCTGTCGCAGGTGGCCGGAGACTGCTAATGGCAGGGCGCGTGTGCGCGCTCGACTGGCCCCACAATGCAGTCAGCGCGGCACAAACAATGTCAAGTGTGCATGCCGCAAATGACGCAGCTGTGTGAGGAGCGGAGCGTGCTCGCCGACCACCTGCCCCGCGGCAGCAGCTGCACTTGCTGCGCTCCGATCTTGCCACGCCGCGGACGCTGGCCCCGGGCTCCGGTCCTGGGTCGCGTCACAGCGGACGCCGCATCTGCCAGCGCAGGTTGCCGGGCGCACGAAATACGGGGTTGAACGGATGTCCCCAGGACAACCGCGTGATATCTTCCGTCTAATTTAGCTTTACTGTGACGTACTTGAACTGGTATAGCGCATTATGGGGAAGAAGAAACGGCCAAGCAGACCGACACATGAGGACAGAGAAACGGTCTGCTCGGCCGTTTCTTCTTCCCCATAATGCGCTATACCAGTTCAAGTACGACGAACCAACTCGCCCAATCTTCAACACTCGTTACTGTGACGACTGTTAAGACTCTGGTATGCGGGACTTGAATTCACCCGTTCGTATACGCTCCGTCACGCTGCAGAGCGCGTCGTCGTCTCATGACATATGATGCATCGTTTAATTAGAAGATACGGATACCATATATATGCGACATTTTACTGTGAACGCGCTTCGCGTTACGTTAAACCTAAAGCGGGCTTCATCGTTCAGTCTTCACTGTCGTCGTCATTCGCCGCCGTTGTCATTGTGTCCCCATCGTCATACTAATGTAGTCGCCATAGTGTGTTGGTTACTGCATAATATGTATATAAATACTAGTTTCTACGACGATCTGGGAGTTAAACACAATGGCTGAGGCATTGGAAGTCAAGAGACAACTATTGTCGTAGTTACTTAGGGGCAGAAGCTTGCGCATGTTGTAGGCCCGTGTGCTCAGATTTGGGTGCACATTAAAGAACCCCAGGTGGTCTAAATTTCCGGAGCCCTCCACTACGGCGTCTCTCATAATCATATAGTGGTTTTGGGACGTTAAACCCCACATATCTATCAAGAAGCTTGCGCATATTAACACTGAGCAGAATGGTTAAAAAAGGAGAACGAATGTATCCTGAAAGCATGAGTGTACTCGTGGTGGTATTCGAAATCTTGAAGCAAAAAAAAATCCACACAACTACTTGTCTTAATCTTTAAAGACCCGCACGTTGCGTTTGGCACGGAGCAGCAGAAACGCGAAACTTGGGAATGATTCTATGAGTGCCATCTCGACGTAGGTAACCTGGTAGTAGTACCAATGTATGAAAGATCAAGTCGAGCAGTCAGTATTTAAACTTCTGTGGTCAACAGGCTTTTTGGTAAAAAGAAAGGCGCTTGCGCAAAAGACGAAATTGTGCCACTCTCGCCGTCTCATTATATACAAACATACAATGAAAGACGTGAAGCTGTGCATCAATTCAATTTTTTTTCATTACAGAGAACGTAGATTTAAAACATGAGCGCAACATTCATCCATCCATCCATCCATCCATCCATCCATCCATCCTCTCCTAACGCACGAACACACAAACGCACAGTGATGTTGCAAGATCCCCAAATCACACAGAGGAATATTACGGTGCACGTGAGTAGTGTACTTGAAATAAAGTTATTTTGGCCAACAGCGTCTATCATGTGCACCAAGCTAGGTAGAAGACATTATTTAGTATTTTGTCTCCAATGGAATGTGGCTGTCGAGAACGGAAATCACACCCACGACATTTTCCAGAACCACAAAATGCTACAGTGCGTGTAGTTAATGCTTACGCGAGCATCGAGCTTGAACAACTGAAACTCACTTCTCTTGGGCGACAAACCAAAAGATGTATCAATAATAATCGGTAAGCGGAGGCCCACGAAAACCGTAAACGAACAATGCAGCAGCCTCGAACTGTTGTAAGGCATCTCAACTGGTAAAATTGTCTTGTCGAGGTCTTGACGATGCTCTGTTGTCGAAACTTCAACAAAGGTTTGAGCGTGCTGCTGTGTTTGCTTTTGTCGGTTTTTTTTCCCTTTTGATACGGCATGTGTTCAAATGTCTTAGGTGTGCACAACGCCATCTAAACAGTGAGTATCATCTCAGATGAAAATTATCGCACAAACTTTATACCTTCAGCAGAATCTTTCAGCATGTGCTGTAGCCAAGACCACGTTCTGCAAAGCGGAAGCACGTAAACGCTGTCTGATGTGAGCTTTTTTGCTGCGCTCATTTACTGCAGCTGTCTGAAAGTCGCACCAGAGATGTTGCGATCCCGTTGAAATTAAACGCTCTCAATCATTGGTTCGTCACATCTCTACTGGGCACATAGGCGACTATAACATTCCCTCAGGGTGTGCTGAACTTTAAGGTATTTGAAAAGAATTATTTGCTTGAGTGAGATCATTAAAAACGTGAAATGAAACTCCATTGCGACACATACACTACTGGAAAGGAAAGCTTTTATTAACACTGAACTGCGCTCAAAGTGCAAGCAAACACTTCAATATTGGCCAAACACACTTGAGCCCTGTCAAACTGACAAAGAACAATATCCTGAATAGAATTATTTTTTTTCCCATGCATCAGAGAGTAGAAAATAAAATCATGCTGCCTCATGCCGAACGACAGCTTGGTTACGTCGCCTATTGATTCGGACATTCCTTCTTTTCGGACCTCGATCATTGAAGACTGAGGTAAAGAGGCGCACGAGACAAGACAAATTAATAAAACAAATAAAAAAGATGTCGCCCTTCAATATCACCTTCGTATAAATGGTCACGTTTTTAGCAGCTTAACTCTGCATATACAAGTGTAGGAGTATAGCCGAATTAATATGAACCCCAACATTTCCACAGCAAGCAAGTTAAAAGAGAACGTAAAATGATTCCCGTTGCATGTCTTGTGCCGCTTATAAAGCAAACACAAATTGTTTTCTTCACTTACGGTGTCTGAGTGGCACGCTCTGAAACAATTAGATGATTAGGGTCATGCGACGATTGAGGCAGAACATATGCGATGTTTGAAACTATACGGCACTGGGCTTTTTCCCCTGAAATCATAGCGCTGAGCGTTCGTCAGAACACACGTTTCAAATATTCGCTAGCGTAGCTCTATGCGGAACTTCGAAAAGCATGAATGTGTATAAGGATTGAGCGAGGAAGAGAAAAAGGAAGGCCGGGAGGTTAACCAGATATTGGCATCCGGTTTGCTACCCAGCTCTGGTGGTGAAAAAATAGGGGCAAGAAAGAGGGTGTAGGTAAAAAAAGAAAAAAAAACGCACGTGCACTAATGAGAAAACGAAAACGCACATAGGAAGGGCGTGGAAGATGCCTGCCGCTACAGAAAAAGCAACTATGATGACAGCGAGCGAATAAAGTTTTCTGCTGATTTTTTCACAATATCAGGCACATTTTTAACAATATATATATATATATATATATATATATATATATATATATATATATATATATATAGATATATATAAACGAGCCCTCATATAAACTAGCCCTTTTATATATATATATAAACGGAAAAACGAGCCCTCAAGTAAACACTTCTTTCCCGTATTCCTTAACAACGGTCTTGTACTGGCAGACTTGGTGCCGTTAGGTTGTATACGAGGGACTATTGGTACCTGCTAGCTCGTAATAAGTTCACATGCTACGTGACGCCAAAACAGGCTCATAAAGAGTGTGCCACACTCGCCGTCATGGCTACAGGTGGCGCTGACTGACACTCCCACGTTTAAATTCACATATAAACCCAATAAAGTGGCTGGGGGGATAGCCGCCGTGGTAGCTCAGTGGTAGAGCATCAAGCGCGGTATTCGGAGGTCGCAAGTTTGGATCCTGCCCACGCAAGTTATTTTTTCACCCACTTTTCTTTCTTCACATTTACATTACAATTGAGCCTAATAACTTTTCCTATACATTCCTTGGCATTATTGTCTGTTAGATCTCATTAATATATTGTCAAAACACGGAAAAACTAGCCCTTAAGTATATATACACTGCTTTCCCATATATATATATATATATATATATATATATATATATATATATATATATATATATATATATATATATATATATATATATATATATATATGGTAAAGCAGTTTAAGTATATATACTTAAACTTTTTAGCCGCAATTACCATGGACAAACTCAGGAGCTTACGTGCACGCGCCTATTCAGAGGATGATAAAGAAAGACCCACACCCTCTGCTCCGTGCACAGGACTTGGAGAACGGCCACCCTTCCGGGGGCATCAAGGAGCGCGTGTTGATATATATATAATACGTACAGCGGCGGTCCAGGCCCTTCCACCGAAAGATTCCCAGTGCGCCGTACATTGTCCCGCAGCGTCACATCCTGGGCGTCAAGCGAGCGCAGCAGCTCGGCAACAGCGCTTTCGATGCCCGATGGATGCAACCGGCCCGTCAGATCGCTGGGTCCTGCACAGCGCAGGCCTGGATTTCCCGCTCGGTTCAGTGCGAGTGTAACGGCACACACATACACACAAACAGGCGAGCGACACGACTTGCCGACTAGTGCGCGTTCCCATGCGCTAGGCAGCACTTGTATACCCACAGCCGCCAGCTGTTACGACTGCGTACGGCGTACCGAGTCGCACTACGCTCATAAAGGGACAAAATATAACAAAGAGCACAAGTGGCCAGCTCGCACAACTACAGCGCTTTGCAAGCGCCGCAAGATGATGATGCGCTATAGGTAAATTAAGGGGGCACACCACTTTGTTCACGTTCGTCCTGGGTTAAATGAGCAGTAAATGGGCAAGGCCTCAAGTTCTCTGGGCGTATTCTTTAACCTGTTGCGAATTTCACGCATATCAAGATGCAGCAACTTCTTGTTTAGCCTCGTGATTAGAATAAACATGGACATCTGGGCAAGGACGCACTAGCCAAACCACACACGTTCTTTTCTTTCTTTGTTCTCATGTATCTTATAATAAAACGTGTACCTTTAACAACGCGCAAATATTACAACGCTTCCGTGCCAGAAAACAACAGCAACTATTTTGGGGCGATGTGAAGCTGCAAATTTTGGTTGCTCACTTACACCCGTGTTTGAGAGAGGTGCTCAGAGGAAAAGACCTGAAAGGTTGGGAGCTAAAAAGACTCCGCTTGTTTATATGTACAGTGGCCGTAAAGATGACTAAGAATGATTGGAGAGACACTTCACTCTGTGTAGATGCATGACCATCGAAGCTGTTTGGCGTATGATACATAGGTGAGATATGAAGGGAGTCTAAAGGCCAGGATGTGAAAGTGCTCATCAATGTTCGAACCAATGTGCAGAGTCCACCACGACACATTGATGGCGGCACCGCCAATGCGTTAACGAGGAAGCTTCACTACAGTACTTAGTATAGGAAAGCCAGCTTACAAGGACCAAACTTGCGCCCAACATCTTATTGTCGGCTACACTTCAAACACATGTCATTCCTGAGAAGACATTTTTTTAAGGGCAATGTAAGCAGTCCTACATCAAAATATGGGATGGACACTCTAGAATATTTCTTATTTTATTAATTGTTTTCTGTTGCTCTGAGGTGCCCATAATAATAATAATTGTTGGGGTTTAGCGTCCCAAAACCCCCCTTTATTATGAGAGACGCCGTAGTGGGAGGCTCTGGAATTTCCGACAACCTGGGGTTCTTTAGCCTGCTCCTATGTCTTAGCACACGGGCCTCAAGCATTTTCGCCTCATCGAAAATGCAGCCACCTCAGCCGGGATTCGATCCCGCGACCTGCGGGTCAGCAGCCGATTGCGTTAGCCACTCGCCCGTAGCTGGCGCTGTTGACATTGACATTGCCGTTTCTTTCTTCTTTCTTTTTGTTAGCGTACCTCTTCGAGAGTCCTAAGAACTGTGTTTCATTCGTGTGGTTCAGATATATTCACACTTTGCAAGTGAACGCTCCTCGTTTTTCTTGAATTGTGCAGTGCCTTTAAGTTGTACTTTGAATGCTTGCCTCTAGTGCTTCTGCGATTATTGTCTAGGAGACGGAAACATTTGCCATACATTTAGTAAAAACCCGGCAAGAACAAAAATTAAAGTGAATGTACAGCCCAGGTAAGAAGACCCTTGCTTTCAGAGCATGGTGACCCTGGTTCGAACTAGAGCACTAATAACACAATTGTTAAGTGCGTCCGGGCTGTCAGCATGTAAGCTGTCAGGTCACTTGTCACGCTAGCGAAACCTTGTAGAGAAGGGCCCTGTGTAGTACAGTGTAGCAAGGGGGTGGGAAAGGCAATTGAGGGGGAGGAGTGGATAGCGTAGAGTATAACATAGCCATGTATAACATATAGCACTGTGTAGTGAAGTATAGCAGGGGATGGGAAAGGGAAGAGAGAGTGAAAGAAAAGGGAAAAAGGGGAGGCCACAGCAAAGCACAGCCATCTAGAGTACAGTACAACAAAGGGTGGGAAAGGAAAATTTGGTGAGGATGAGAGAAAGAGGAGGGTATAGCATACATGGCAATCGGCAGGATTTTGCTTGGGGGCTGCGAACCCGCGTTGCATTGCAGCTGTCGGAAGTGGGGAGCGCTTGTGTGGCTTGGGTATCGTTTTGGTGAGCTTGAGGAGGGCAATACCCATTTCGCACCCCTCCCCCCTGCCAATGCCCATGATGGCATAGCATGATTGATTAATTGATATGTAGGGTTCAACTTCCAAAACCACCATATGATTATGAGAGACGCCGTAGTGGAGGGCTCCGGAAATTTCCACCACATGGGGTTCTTTAACGTGCACCCAAATCTGAGCACACGGGCCTACAGCATTTCCGCCTCCATCGTAAATGCAGCCGCCGTAGCCGGGATTCGATCCCGCTACCTGCGGGTCAGCAGCCGAGTACCTTAGCCACTAGACAACCACGGCGGGGCATGATAGCATAGCATAGGCATGTATAGTATAGTACAGTCATGTCTGGTACAGTATGGCAAGGGGTGGGAAAGGCAAGGGAGCTGAAGAGGAGTGAAAGGAGATAAAAAGTAGGAAGGAAGAGTATGGTACTGCATCACTAATGAAGGTTTCCTTTTCTGCCATGGATGCCGACTAGGCTGTCCGATTGGAACGACAGCATGGGCCTTCAAGTGAACGTCAGTGTCACCGAGTGGTACGCCGAGCAGCATTTAATATTCCGCCCCAATGATTTAGTTTTTTTCATCCCTCTATAGAGGGCGCCATGGCTTAAACTTCATTACTTCAAATTGCTTGAATACACATTCAGCCTTCCACTGGTCCCTGAGGGCACAATGGGTTTTACCGCGCGGACAGCATCGCGCGAGAACAAAACGACGACACAGAGACAAGAAGGACACGAAAGACACGAAAGTGTCGTCGTTTTGTTCTCGCGCAATAACTATCGTCATGCCATACCAACTAGCCCAAGCTGCCACACAGCATCAAGTCGTGCATCCTAGTCATAGAGAGCTTCGCCGTAAAACAGCGACAGGTTTTTAAGCCTTTGGTGTGAATGACGTGCTTGCACTTGCCACTCAAGTGACGCTGTCGGCTAAAAGCACCACTTGAGCCTCACTTCACCCATTTCCCCCTTTCTTTTCAGAGATGCTCTCATAAGATCATGCGGATATCCGGAATACTTGTAATACCCGGCACTGCATCGAAGGTTTGCCGCTAGAATTTTAAGCCAGATAATGCCAATTTCAGGTTTATTACAATATGCAAAATTATGGCAATAATGTGAGCAAAAACGTTTACCGAGAATGAGAAGACGTCAAGATCATCTTTTCACTCAGGTGATGCCTTCATGTATCCCAAGACAATAGAAACCTGTAACCATGAAAAGATCCCGCCTGACCCCATAATGTAGATTTCCGTCCAGCCTAATGGAGCCCATATGAAAAGGCAGAGGATTGCACTGTGCGGATGATACCAGAAAGAAATACAGTTTAAATTACAACTACGACAACGGGATTTTAAGCCCACAGTGAACAGCAACGTAATAGAATCCGCACCACGGCTTCCTATCGCCCATGTGTGGTACCCCAGGAAGAAATGACGCTGCCTTTATCGGACATTTCTGGCCGCAGAACTGGCTAGCTTTAGCGACCAGCAGACGGTGGGCGCATTACATGAAGAAGTCCTTACTAAAGAGCACTTTATGCGGTGAACAAGCGTTACTTGCGCACTTGACCAAAGTTTGCGAGCAAAGGTGAGGTTGTCAAACGCATCCTGTCGGGGTGGTGAACAAATATTCATAGTTAAGCTTATCCGTCAACTTTGGAGACTCATATTTGATAAATTATTACAAATAATAATTTAGCACAAGCTTCGATAACACCAATTAAAAAAGAAATGCCTAATCGGTAGACATCACGCTTTGACGTCATCCGTCAGCACTGAAAATTTGTCAAGACACAACTGCAGCTTTGTTTTAACCAGGAGGAACAGGCAATCTAAGCCATTCCTCTCATACGCCACATGTGCATTTGCTTGAAGTGCAGATGTGTGGAGACAGCTGCCGGCTAGTCGCCCACGCGATAGCAACGGACATGTGGCGTATACCATTTGACGTGTGACGTACCATTTCTTTCTTTCTTTCTTTCTTTCTTTCTTTCTTTCTTTCTTTCTTTCTTTCTTTCTTTCTTTCTTTCTTTCTTTCTTTCTTGTTACTTTCTTTCTTTCTTTCTTGCTTTCTTTATTTTTCTCTTTCTTTCTTTTTCTTCTTTCTTTTTTCTTTATTTACCTATTTATTCATTTGCGTGCCACAGTGATTACCAGCGATATTTATAAGCTGAGTTGCCACCACCAATTTGTTAATCACCTGAGGCCTACGTCGAAGATATGCCAACATGTTTAGAGTTTGTTTTGACGCTCCCACCAGATAGACAGTGTTGGGCCCTTGTCCACTACGAAGAGTAATTTTGCCAAAGTTTTGATTATGCCTAATCAAGAGCACCGAAATGAACTACGCTCACTGGCGTAGGTTCACGCCTCATTGAACGAACTCAAGATCCGTATTGATTGATTGATATGTGGGGTTTAACGTCCCAAAACCACTATATGATTATGAGAGACGCCGTAGTGGAGGGCTCCGGAAACTCCGGAAATTTAGACCACCTGGGGCTCTTTAACGTGCGCCCAAATCTGAGCACACGGGCCTACAACATTTCCGCCTCCATCGAAAATGCAGCCACCGCAGCCGGGATTCGAACCCGCGCCCTGCGGGTCAGAACTCAAGATCCGGTGCTTAGCGTGATGACTGCTCGGCAGTAAGTTGAGTTGCTTTTGTTCTGCCGTAAATGAGTCAGAGTCAAGCAATGCTTTCAACGAACACACGCGCTTCCCTGTGTAACTCTAAAGGGCAGATGGGCAGCCAGCAATTTTTTATTTCGAGTGTGTGGGAGGGGTTGAACTATACCTCACCCATGTTCATGCGCGTCTGTACGTGCACCATGCATATACACGCAAGCTAAATGGGAAAAAAATGAGGGGGGAGAATCTTGAACTGGTTACGGCAGTGCTACAGGGTGATAAAAAAATAATAAGCTTTACGGCTTTTTGTAACTTTGGCACGGAGAGGTAAGTGAAGGTTTCCTGTACATTTAAATACGTTCGCTGTCAGCCACCCAATCAACTAAGACTGAATAATGAACGCTATAGTGATTGTATTAGGCGGGCAATCTTGTGTTGAAAATTTACAGGCAGGCGCGTTTCTACACAGTTCCACTTAGAGGAGTTCTAAAAGGTATTCATGAGCTCGGAGATGTTCAGCCGCCAAGTTTAATTGCTATTCGCATGACTACGAATGCGACTCGGTGAGGAGTGGCACAGTGTTCCTCCGTGATGTGGCGAGCAGACATTGCTTCCTATTGACATTAAAACGGTAGCCGTTGTATATTTTTTTTGTGCTTTCGACCCATTGTCCGCTTAAACGCAGCACACGGCACAGCAATGAGGAGAGAGAGAGAAAGGAACGCCGGAAAATTAACTAGATATTGGCATCCGGTTCACTACCCAGCACTGGGGGTGAGGAAATAGAGGTAAGAAAGAGGGAGTAGATTTGGACCATGCAGTATTCACTGTCTTGCGTGCTATAATCATGCGAAGCACAATTAAACTTTGCAACCGCAAAGCTTAGAAAATGGACAAGCTAGACGAATTATTGAGAATGTAACTGTAGGGAAACACCACTGGCCATAACATTTTGGTACCAACTTGCCCACTTACTGCAAGTGCTAGAACGTTTATTATACAATATCAGTTGAGTGGGCGGCTACAGGCGCCATAATTATCCTCTTACATTTTTCCTGGATACCCAACTTAAATGCAAAGGTGGGCTTCATGTACCTTCCTATGGTGAATAAAAAAAGTTTAAAGCCTGATTTTGATCACCCTGGAGAGAGATCTTTTAAACCTTCAAGACAAGTTGGGCTGCGCGCACATTGAATTAGGCCGCATGAGCTACAATAACAAGCGACAGCATGTTTCATAGATCCTTTCATGTTCTGACGATGTAGCTTTGTTCAGACGCAGTAACATTTTTACGCAAGTCTCAACAAAGCTAATGCAACCAAATGCTTTTATGCATAGCCAGTCTCGGCACATCCGAGCGATACCTTCCGCGCGCCATTCAGTGGCATGCAGAAAAGCTAGGCCACATCTGCACTGTACTAAAAACGGTTTACATGGGACCCATGTCCAGACTATCTACCATTTGGTTTGGATTGATGACAAGTATAGGTACGCATAAAATGAAAAAGAACGCATCTATAACGACGATGATTCGTCTCTATGCTACGCAGGATGTCATTTTGGCAGTATGGAAGCCCTGACTTACGACCAGGCAATTACATGTGACGGAGTGACCGCGCAAAGGAACCGTTCGTTCCAGAGCGGTGTTTGGTGTGTTATTACTGGAAGTTATGTAACGTTGGAATTTCGGTCACCAAGTGATTCCAAGTGTACGCTTAAATTGAAATTCTCTGACAGTCTTCAACTTTCTCACTTTGTATGATTACGCAATGCAAGTGAGTAAAAGAGAGAAGGACGAGAAAGTAGAGAAGTAAACTATATAAACTCGTCTATTGTATGTTTCCCTTACACAGGTAAAATGACGACAGAAAGAAGGGGGGGGGGGAGGAGAGATCGCCGTCGACAGGACTGTGCGATGCGAGTAGCGATGTGGGCGAGTTGATTTGTGGTGCAAATAATCAGCACCAAGGAAGGCAAAGAAGTATTCATAACTCTCGTTTTTTCAGTCTTCCCCTTGCCTGTATTTCCGCAGAGCAGTGGTTCGCGCTGCTCATTTTCACCATGTCTCTGCTGCGATCTTTCACAATTTTGTTGTCCTAAGTCTCCGAACATAGTATTATTGTCGTAAGAAATTCGTTACCGCACCACACAGAAAAGTAGTGCTGTGGAATAACCATGCAGGCCATCAACAATGTTTTTTTTATCATACGCATACATAGGTGTATATGTATATACATATACGTGTATATGAATATACATGAGTATTCCTACATGTGTGGGTGTATTGACAAAAAGCAGTTTGCTATGCAATCAGAATTATAATCTAGCTTTCCCATCATGCAACTAATAGTAAGAAGACAAAGTCCAACATGGAAAACATGTGAAGTAATGAAACATATACACTATCGGCTTCGGTATTTTCTTCTTGATTAGGCTATTTCACGCTGTATAGGTTTGTCAGTATGCGACTCTCTCTCTGTGCTTTACCTGCTTTCCTGCTAATCCTAATGTGTCGACACAAAGTGATCTTATTGACCGATAGCGAATCATGCATGATAACAAACATAAGCTGTCCAAGAGAAGAGGTATGAAACTGAGCTGATTAGCTCAAAGTCATGGTTCGATTGTTTAGCAGCATTCAAACGGAGGCACAAAGAAGGTGCCAGAAAGACAACAAACACCAATATACGGGCCTTCACTGAGGTGTCCACGCTCGTATTAAAAATAAATAAGAGCATTTGTGCAGGTCGGACTCGAAAACAATCCTTTTTAAACAGAATAAATGGCAAGAACTGAGTTAATGCCAACGTACCAGCTGCAGAACACAAAAGAGGCGAGCATTATTCTAGACAATGTCTCAGACAGATTTAAAAAGGTGCTGCTGAGCCTTAAAAGACGACAACAACAACAAATAAGCACGTCCTGGTTGCGCAACATTCGGCGATCGCATAGCGCGCTTTCAAGGCTGTCTATTCGAACGTATCTTAATGGTCTTTCCATTAATTTTTTATTGTGTAGTTCACACGGCTTATGCCCCCAGCCTAAAAAAGCCGCCTAGACAGACGCTTTCTCGGAATAACCTGTCTGCCCCCCCCCGTTCTTTTTTTTTAATTTTAGAGCTCTGTTATTCTTGGATATTGAAACTGTTACGTAGACAGCAGACGAGTTATATTGAGTACAAGATGCCAATTACAAGTGACATTTTAAGGACAGTTACGAACATCTGTGCGGCTGTAAAGCGACGCGTTCCACAGCGTACTCCAATATCTGAAGCGGGCTGCTGAGCCACCTAATTTGCTTCGTCACAGTGCACCACCCACCGGTATTCAATGTAAGACTAACCGCAGGTCAGCGCAACTGACCACGTCGTGATTCCTAAAGTCTGGTTTGCAGCTGACAGTCTCCGTAACAAAATATGCGCTACCTAGGCGCAGTGTATACCAGATGACCGATGACTTATAACTTTAACCGAGCTTGAAAAGAAGAAAGAATGGAAGTAAGAAAACTACAACTCGCCCTATATATATATATATATATATATATATATATATATATATATATATATATATATATATATATATATATATATATATATATATATATATATTACAGACGTATGCGGGGTTCAGCCAGATGTTATGCTCCGCAAGTAGCTCACTTTTAGCGTTCGCAATCCTGAGGTAATCCGAAAAAAAAAATTCAAGTCAAACAGTCGGTTGGCTGTACTTAATGGAGGCAAGAAATACATCTCCCAACTTAGGGAAGTAAATACAACTTGCAGAGAAACTGGCGCTTCGCCGGCCTGACAATGCCCTGTCTCCATACAAGTCCACTCTGCACGCACTACGAAGTATACGCACGTGGGTCAAACGTGAGCGGAGGGCTGTTCGAGGGAGAGTGTCCCGTAGTGGCAGGCAGCAGCGCCGAATCGAGGGAGCCGTCGCCGGCCGCAGGTGCATGCCGGGCCCGAGGCCTCGAGCCGAGAGGCGGCCGGTCGCGTGAACCACGGCGCCCGACGCGCGTGTGCGCGAGCAGCAGCGCGGCAAGCGCGCGCGCGTCTGTGCGTGCTTTACGAACGGGAGAGGGCAACCAGATGCGGCGCGTGTGTACTACCTGGAGGAGGGCAGCTGCACGCGCAACAACAGCTGGGCGCTTCGCCCGCGCGTCAAGCGCCCGACGGCGTGCCGCGCTCAGGTGCTCGCGAGTAGCACTCAGGTGCACCACCTCGCCCTCTCACCCGCCGAGACGAGCGACACAAAGCCACGCTCTCTCGTTTTCTACCTCACACGAACCACGTTGTGTGTGTGGCTCGTTGAAGGAGCGAGGAAAGGGAATCTGTGTGTGCATGGATCCGTCGGACGCCGTTTCCCTTGTGTAGCAGGACAAACGAGATCGATACGCTGTTTCTTTTTTTTCTGCTTCTCTCGTTGTACTGAAGCACACCATCCGGTGGGTGGAAATGGCAATCCGAGAGGTTTCTCTTGTACGGAATGGAATTTAGAGGATATAATGCTGGCTGACGTTCACAACACATTGTACACATTGAGCCATCCATTTGGCGGAGGCTTTCCGCTGCTGAGATGCGCTTCTCCAATGCTGATATCGCACTTATTGTCAGCGCAGAGCAAGAGCGAAATACTGGTGGGACGGAAGTAAGTGCCCTAGACCTGAACGAATCTAAAATTCCATTACGAAACATTTTACAAAGGACAAGTCGCTGGTTATGAAAAAAAATCCCGAGGAAACTGTAGGGAAGAAGGAGAGACGCAGCAAAGAAGCCCAACACCTGCACTTAGATTGCGGTTTGCTCAAATGTGCCTTGTGACCCTCCATAAATGCTCACCGCGTATGTTCACAAAGTGGGACGTGCACTTTTCGGTTCGGCACACCATTTTAAAAAACCGCGCAGAAAAACTGTAGACGCTAAACTATGCCCCACCACGAATAAAAAAAAAGTAGCCCGGCGCGAAGCATTGAGGCTCTATTAAGTCGGCAGCGGGTACAACGGAGTCGATATATCCAAGGCACCTTGATCTCTCTGGTGGTCCTGACTGTCCCGCCCAGAAGACGAGCATCAAGTTACGCTGCTAAACGTCACAGAACATTTATTTAGATAGCCAGGCAGATGTCTATAACAAATTCATGTCGTATCGAACAATTGCGACTTCGAATCAGTAGCAGACGAAAAATGTAGAAGTTTAGGGGAAGATGGCAGCTCTGTAGAGATGAATGATACTCGGACCTGAGGTGTCACTGGAGTCCACGTTTTGGTAAGTGCATTCGTCTTCGTCTACGCAGGAACTGCCTACATCATCGCGTGAACGTGTACGCTACGCTCACTCTTCACAACCACCGAAGCTGAGGAGGACTGGAAGTGCGAATAAAAGCGCAGAGAGAGAGAAGAAAAGACGGGTATTGAGACAAACCTCCGTGCAGCAGGTCTCAGGCCTGGCCGACCACCCGATCTCGACCGCTGCATCCATGGATCTTGCCACCGATCACTGCTAGACTTTTTAACAGGAAGCAAATCTGCATGTGGATCTTTGATACAGCGAATCACCGGCCCCTGTGTAAAGACAGAGTGCTTGAAAAAAATGAAAACCTCACGCTTCACCTGTAAACTCTCGTCGCCGCGCACGACTTCAAATTCTAGCTCGGAGGTGTTCACAGCAGAGTCTCCTTTCCACTGTACGATTTTTTTTTTAGTGAAGTGATGGGGGCGGGTCTCGACATCTTGTGCAATTGCACTTTGTTATTCGCCTTGTGTTCATATGATGCCTGTGCAACCTAACATTGATTGGTTGCTCTGTCTTGGCAGTGTATTGCTAGTGACAAAGATACGAGCATGCAAATAAAGTTTCAACTAGTGCAGGTATAAGCCTTGATTTTTTTAATGATGAATGTAGTCACTTTTATCGACTACATAAGGCCATTTCGAAGGTGTTTGCAAATCTTACATCTTGGACGACAACGGGCAACCAGGGGCTAATGAGGGTTTACATTTGCATGCACTAACGTGGTCAATAGCTAGTGCTAAATTCTTATATGCTTCACAAGATTTATTGTAGGCGTTGTTTAGCACGTCTTGCGGGTAGTCTCTTTCAACTCAAGTTTCTTTAGATTGCTCAAGTGATGAAAGAAATTCACCATCGTCGCTACGGATCCTTCTTCCACGTTTTGCCTGTCTGACGTATATTTCTTGTTTGCAGCGTCGGCGGTGATGAATAGTGTAATCTGGACATTCTTAGCTATCTCTTCTACTTCTGTGGAGCGTCGTCTTCAAATTTCTTCGTCCAATAGATACTGTCGTGTTGAACGAGGTAATTTCACTGGAGCAATAGTGTATATCGCCGTTAATACTATAGAGTGACACTGTTTAAACTCGTGAATGAATGTGTTTACTGCGTTTATGTCATGCTCCATTGTAAAAAATATGTCGTTTATGATACGTGCAAGACTTTAGTGGAGATGATGGCAAAAGTTTCCGATGCCACTATGATGTTAGAATTGTCCCATGGCACGGTTCTCGACTGTTGGCGAAAAAGGGGCCCCAATAATAGCGCCAAAATTTGTATGCAGTATGACGAATTAAATTTAAAGTAAGTGTAAGGACTAATATTAGTAACCACAGGCAAATTTATACATTACAGGCACGTCTGCTTGCTTTCCATATAAGTCATTTCGAGACCGACTCGATCCCTTTAATGATTAGTATATTCGTATTCAAGGAGCACACATGCATAAAATATACGTTCCGATCCAAGACTGTTGTGGTTTACTTAACGGAATCTATATTACGAAGGAAGTGAAGTCTATGCTGAATAAAGGTCGACAGGATCGAGGGTATGCTAGACAAATGATGATTCAGGAATTGGTATAAAGCAGCTCAGTATATAGGTGCGTTGCTGTTGGACACTATATGTCTGCCTGGAATTTGAGCGGAAATTCATCTATACAGAACCTCTCATTCTACACAAAGGGGTATATAGAAGCGACCGGCTTGTTTATTGTTAGGTACCTAGAAGCGGTACTCGAAATGTGTGATTATTTCGGTGGCTGAAAAGTTTTTCAACATACGTCGTCTGTTCGCGCTATATATTCATTAGTCGAGTTAGGTTTACTTTTAGATAATTGTTGTTACTGTCATGGTGTCCTTGTTTCTAGATACTTTATATAGGCCATAATACTATGCTACCATACTGTCCACAGATTTTATAATAATTTCCTTTGTGTCCGCGAGTTGTTTAAAAACTGCTTATTCTCCGTGAGCTAAGTCCTACAGTTTGTGACTCTTCGTAGATGTGCGGAGAATTTACGTTCATACTATAGTTGCACGTAATCTAACTCTTGACATTGTTCTGCCTATGGTTCTAAACTCCTGGGGGTCGCAGAGCACTACTGCCTGCGTTTTTCTGCATCTATATACTTCAAAGGGCCCTTATAGCCAACCTCTAAAAAACAAAAAGCGAGCACGTTATTCTCTCCTGGCGTTTGCCCTGTCTTCGGTAGGATACATGGCGCCAACCAGCATGTCCACGTCATGTAATGAAGAAGTAAGCTCCCGATTGGTCCATGTACTGGGCATAGCAGTTGAGAATTGTCTCATACTCTGATTCGCCATGCAGTCACACGCTCGTTCTACACGGTATCGTATGACTGCATTGCGCGAACAACTGATTTCACTTCGTGTTGCGCGTTTTCGACTGCGCGATCAGGGATAACACCGTGTAGCCGAAAAGCGCGAAATCCTTATAGGCTCCACGCTTAAAGCTGACCCCGTGTTGTATGGCGGCATAAGTGGCCGGGAGGAGAAAGCGCTAGCGGTGAAGGCGAGAAAGAAACCACTCTCGCGTCTTTGAACTCAGCGTGGTGTAGAGGCCCTTTAACAAACAAGCATTCCTTGATGCGCATGACTTGAAAACTGAAATGTAAAAAGAAAACAAAGGGGAAATGACTTATTGATTGATGATGATAAGTGGCGTTTAGCATTCGAAAACCACCATATGATTATGAGAGACGCTGTAGTGGAGGGCTCCAGAAATTTCGACCACCCGGGGTTCTTTAACGTGCACTGAAATCTGAGAACACGGACCTACAGCGTTTTCGCCTCCATCGGAAATGCAGCCGCCGCCGCCGCCGGGATTTGACCTTGCAACCTGCGGGTAAGCAGCCGAGTAAAGCCACTAGACCATCACGGCGGGGCAAGAGAAGGGGGAAATAAGAAGGGCTACAGCAAGCCGAAATCAGCTTTCAGGCACCAAAAGCAGGCTATAGGATTTACGCTCAGCTTCGCTCAATAGTTGTGTGCAGATAGAGACTACAGGCTCATATATTTTACAAGGGGAAGCTTGTCCCGAATCCCGTGTCATATTTGTATACATGACTGACGCTATAATATTCATACAAGAAAACTGGTATTCCTTTTCCAAAAAAATTATGTAGTGACTCGGAAGCATATCCGTTTTTCTGGAATCTGCAGCCATCATTATATAGTGTCCCCCAAGTAACCACCACTGACGACTGCACAGATCGATAAGATTTTTTTTTAATGATTAGTGTTCCAGGCTTGCTACTCGAGGTGCCAGTCGTTCACTGTAGAATACACTGCACATTTGTATGTCATTATGATTAGGCAGGAACGATGAAACGTACATCCACCAAGTCAGACTTGACTTTGCCTTACGAACTACTACAAGTACAGAAATAAACAGTCGGACTATCCTATGTGCGCTCCGGAAGACTGGAATATGTCGTATTAGGTTCCGTTACAACGCAAGAGTGACAGGTGCTGAAGGCAGCACTGCATTTGCAACGTGACCTTGGAGCTGCGGCACCCCTTCGGCCCGCCGCACAACACCGCCTGTGCGATACGCAACATGAAATCACTGTTGGTGTTTTTTAGTTCTACACACCCAAACGAAACATTGCGGGTTTTTTGTGTGTTTGTACATGCTCACGTGAGTTCGCGTAGTATTTGTGTGTATATGTGATTATTGCATAACACGTAATACCATAGTGATTATCCGACACCTGTACTTACAGATGAGCCGATAAAAAAGGGTAACATCTGCAGGATAAATTTTATTTAAAAAATGCTTTCTTTCTGGTGTAAGTGCATTTAACAAACAGTGACTGCTGGCTCCGCACTATTTCAGTTTTATTTCCCGCAGATCTAAACCGAAAATTAGTTGGTTTAGCAGGAAGAGAAATCGATTTCTGATGAATGGTGAATAAAAAAAAACTCCAGAGTTGAGAGACAAGAAAGCGAAGAGATTAGGATCATCAATACCTAGACACCGAGTCTGCTAGCGCGGTTACGGTGATAAATGTTCATTATCAGAGGCGGTAACTGGCGCAGACTTTGCTTCGGCAGGCCAGGAGAAACGGCGTGGCCAAGTTTTGACAGCGGCGAGACAGACTATCTTGGTGTAGCCTGTGTGGTTGTGCTGTGCGACCCGCAGCACGGACAGACGGGGCGACACTCGCGCTAGAGGGAAAGCAAATAATGCGATGGGATGTGGCTCATTGGGCACCGACAAAATAGCGGACACCGAAGGCGGAAGAGGGGCACAGCAGCGTGGGAGTTCGCGCAGCAGCACGCGGTAGAAAGACGACGCGTTTTGGGGGGGAACATTCGACAACGCCGCTGCACCCCCGCGACGCGTGAGAGCTGGAACACTTGCGTTCGACGCCGGATAACGAGAGCGCGCGGAAGCAGCGCCCTCTGCGAGCGACGCATGAAAACAAAACTCGCATCCAACGAATGGCACCGCAAGCAAGCGTGCGGTTAACGCTCATATCCCAGTCACGCGAGTTCCGAGTGAAATGTAAAACGAACCGAGTCCGCGGTTTTAGCAACGACGACCGGAGCGCTGCATACCCTCTACGTGGAACTGGCGGCACGCTCCTTCCGTATTTCCTTGCTTTGATTTTTTTCCCCCTTTTTTCTTACCCGCAACCCGCTTCCTTCATTACGCTTCGCGCGTGCTCTAGCCGAAGCGATCCGTGGTCGGACGAGCGCTGCTGCTGCGCCGTCTGAAAAACCCCTCGCGTTACGTTGAACACTTGCGCGCCCTAATGGAGTTACGTGCGGCAAGTAACGCCGGCAACCACTTTTTGCAGTATGCACGCCTCTTCAATTCTCGCACCCTTGCCTCTCCCGCCGTCGTCGCGCCCGAAACTTTACTGCGCGTGCGGAAATACCGCAAACGCCCGCTGCCTTTGGGGCAGAAGTGAGGCAGATGCATGCCCGTTCATGCTACGCACATGCACTTTCACACGCTCGAGCGAACGAAATAAATGCTCGGAAGGTTCTAGAATTGCTTGCGCAGCCCCCGAGTGGATTTTTCGGCCCGAACATAGGTCCACCTTCACAACGACATCCGACGACTGCTAAATGTATGTATGTATGTATGTATGTATGTATGTATGTATGTATGTATGTATGTATGTATGTATGTATGTATGTATGTATGTATGTATGTATGTATGTATGTATGTATGTATGTATGTATGTATGTGTTTCGGCTACCTGCTTTGAATACTACAGTTGGTACTTACAGTTGCTAGTATACGCACGCACATACCCCACGAATTTCTGGACAAAATAAAAAGGAAAAGTTTTGAAAAGTATTTAGCCAAACTGCTCCACCAAATGAAGTCTTCCGTGTGTACCACCCGCTGTTGACGCGCCGCACATCCTAATTTCTGTGCGTAGAATAGCCATGGCAGCTTAAACCATATTCATGCGTGTACTCAGCTACTATGCGCTTTTAGTCACTGGAGGCCTCTCTCGACGAGCTGGCGGGCGGGCGGGGTCTTTTCGCCACTCTTTTATCCATGTACCTCTCAACTGAGGAAAGGGCTCGTTACAGAAAACACACGGCGTCCTCAGTGAAGCGGGTGGTGACTACTCGTTGCACCCCACTGATGAGATCTCCTCTGCGACATTATTCCCAGGTTGACGCCTAATAGCGGTTTCACTGTCGCGCTGTTGGCATTTGTTCATCATTTTCCCTTTATATTTAGATCGACCACGAGGTTTCGCGTGTGAAAAGGGTAGCATAGCCCATAACCTATAGCATAAACAGCATCCTTCTATAACATACAAAAAGTTATTTAAAGAACATTTGAAAATTACGGAAAATTATTCGATATACCAAAAAAATTACGCTAGAAATGCGATCAAGACGACAACAGACATTAGGAAATTTAATTTAACCTGTTTCGACATCGTGCGATGGAAGAAAAAAAAAACACCACCCATTGTGCCAACATCGTCAGGAAGACGATTCCGTTACCGTATTGCTCTTTATAAGAAGAATATATCGGCATAAGTTTATGTTTTCAATAGGTATTGTAATATTTTAGTGAATTACGTCTACGAAGCGAGATGTCCACTAGGCTTTAAGTTTGTTCATGGGGATTAATGGTAGTCTGGTTGTTATAGCTGCCGTAATGAAATTGAAGCTGTAGTTTCTGTCTTTTTGCTGTTAGCAGCTTCTCTGTTTCAATGTATTTTTTTTCAATTTCATAAATACTCGAGAATAGGTAGTAGTTATCATGTATACGAAGCTAGCTGCTTCACTTTATTTTGCACTTCTTGCAGTATCTGCTGATCAGAGACCCATATATATGTATAGTCATTTTCCGCGCCATTTCTCAAGCTGTGCCTACTCTAACAACTTTCTTTTTACGCTGCGCCATCTTTACTCTATATTAAAGAATAAAAAGAAAGGGGAAAAAAGAGCAACATCTAACGCATCGCGCTGAGCGCGGCAGACAGCTGCAGTTGTACGCTCATGCTGAGATCGCACACGTGTCTGGAGAGCTTTCAAGCAACAGCTCGAAACGCACCTGCAGTAGTGAACTTTGGAGCATACGTTTTTTTTACTCATTTAGTTATGATTTGTATCCTCCTGTTACACGAAAGCAACGTGCTTGTTGAAACACATGCGCTCTTCTCCCCGCTTCCCCCCGATGATGTCTTGTTAGTATCAGTCGTCGGTTGTGCGAAGAATCGTTAAGAAGTCTCATTTGCCTCGATATTGTATCTCATACGTCGTTGAAAAATTGACTTTTGAACATTACTAAACAACATTCGAGATCGCACAGTGGCTTGTGACTTTCAAATGTATACACAGCTTGCCATGAATTAGTTAAAACATCTAACTGTTTCTCCAAGTTCCCTGCATGCCCCGCCAAGGTGGTCTAGTGGCTAAGGTACTCGGCTGCTGACCCGAAGGTCGCGGGATCAAATCCCGGCTGCGGTGGCTGCATTTCTGATGGAGGCGATAATGCTGTAGGCCCGTGTGCTCAGATTTGGGTGCACGTTAAAGAACCCCAGGTGGTCGAAATTTCTGGAGCCCTCCACTATGGCCCCTCCAATCATATGGTGGTTTTGGGACGTTAAACCCCACATATCAATCAATCAAATATAAGTTCCCTGCATGGCTGAGTGTTTGAATTAAGAGTGATTCGAAAACAGTCTTAACAGTAAAACACTCTTGTCCGAAGACTTTGGGATGCCTACACCTACAAAATCATTCTACACTGTCTTCACTATCTTTCTCTCTCGTTCACTTAAACAGACGTGTGCGCGATAATAACTACGCAACTTCAACCATCTGATGCGCGGCAGTATATAGGTCAGTGGAATCACCTGATGGTTACGTGATGGATGCTGTCCAGTTAAAGAAGTCACAGCTTTGCCGCAAAGGCGAAGCAATAAATGCGATAGCAACTAATTGGAATGTGACGCGAAGAATGGCAAGCAGATAGAAACGTGCTACACGTTGCTCCTGCACAAATGACGCACGAAACGTACTCACAGGTATAATGAACGCGAATAAGTGTTTCAGTTGTTACTTCGCTGTGTCTGAGAAACGCCCTTTTCGCAAACGGAGACTGTGCAGCGAGTGCAGCGACCTTTGTGCGCCTTGTAACTACAACAGAATCGTTCCTGTAAAAGCCCAAGGCGTACGATTCTCCCCACCGCGAGATAAGCGTGCGCACGCGTGACTGTCTACCCCCTCTCCACAGGGTAGAGTACGCGTGGGAGGTGAAGCAAGGGTGCACGTCGCTGCGAGGCACTGCGTTGTGTCGCCTGTAGGCAGACAGAAATCAGGTGCCTTTTTTCTTTTCCTCATGAACCACTAACAACAACGTGGCCGCGTCATGACGATCTGGCAACGTGCGCTCATTGCGCCATCTCGCTAGTAATGCTGAAAACACGATAGTTCTCCCCGAGATGGGAATCGGCAGTGGTAATTGGTATATATAGTTTGCCGTTTCAAAGTTCGAGGTGGTGCTCCTTCGTGGCTCAGTGGCTAACGGTACGCACTCACAAGCAAGAGGTCGGGCGCTTGACTTTTTCTGGATTGTCTTTCTTTCTTGCGTTTTCGTGTATTTAGATACGTATACATATACGGTGAATGACGGCGGTCACCGAAGTCGACGGCAGCGGTAAAATTCCGCCGAGAGTGTCCATATAATTGCTCTCACAATAAACCGCATAACTGGACATTTAGCAGCTCTCAGGCGTTAAATATGGCCACAGATGTGACGCTGAACGTATACAGCGGCATCATCCACAGCAGCCTGCGATCTTCCCCACTGAATATAACCACATGAAGCGAAGTGGTAAGCTTAACGTCGAAACGCGAGCCATGGACGGCTACGTTGACACTGTACCGAATGACCGCGATGTGATGATACCTGAGCAAAATGAATGGTCTGTGTTTAGCGACCACTTCGCTTATACCAGTTGCAACAACTGCGGGGTGATCGAGCTGCATAAGAGGGATCGTTCTACGGAGAACGGAGTCAGGCGGTAATCACCATCGCAGGTCGTCGCTTTATCACGACCGAGCTTTGAATCAACGCCGGCGCTTCCTATCGCGTGCTGGAGACGAGGCGGCGTGCGTCGAAGCGACACGAGGCTCATTCAGTGTCGGCGTTGCTTGTTGGCGATCGCGTCTCAGCGGCGGCCCGCCCAGCGTGCGCACACGGCACAACCGGCGCGTGATCAATGCTGTGGCGGCCTCATCAAGGGACGCAGGTGTCCCCGGCCTCCACCCCGCCCAGTGTGTGTGTGGCAGCTCTTCCGCTAACGGCGGGCTGCCTCACCCCGGGGCGTGAACTCGGCCGGCCTGAGCCCCGGCTGGCGTGACTCGCCGGGGCTCTCCGGACAGGTGGTCGCCGCGTCGCCCACCCCGTGGCCTCCTGCTGACGCCCTGATCGCTGGCGGGGATGGGCGCTGACATGCACAACTTCATCGAGTCCGCTTCGAGCCTCGTTGTACTGAGGCAGCCTTGCAGAGGAGTTGGTGCGCTCTGTGTTGCACTGCTGTACTGGCTTTAGAATTCCTAAGGAGCGGCAGAGTACGTATCGGAAGCATACTAGCAAAAAGGCGCACTCATATACTGCGCGACAAAATTTTGCAGGAATATATTGCAGGGTTAAAGGACCGAACTTTAACTGTTTAGGTCGCAAGAGTAACAAAGAATGTTACTTTTAATTAGAGGTTATATTCCAAGGCTTAGCACAAATTCCACTTTTTTGCAAATATTATGTCACGTATACTTTAATTGTTAATTGTACGTTAATAACAACAGGAAAAAAGAAAAAGTGCATGGCTCTGTATCCATGTTTTTTGTGCTCGCGCTATTCCTTTTAAATAATAACAGAAAAATCGGTATTTACCACCTAATCCGGTTCTTGTCACAGTCCCAATGAATGTCTCGCAGAAGCGTGTGAAATCGGGCGGATTGAACGAAAGAAGTGAAATGGATCGAGGGCTATTTTCCTTGTCAGGCAGCACCTATAATGAAATTAACGGACAAGGCTCACAAAAGCATCAAACGCTGTATACGTGAGGCCAGCTGGCAAAAAAAAAAATAGTTTAGTTATTCACACTTGCCGTCATGCATAGATGTACGTTCGGGGCTGAAATACCCAATAGAGTGGACGGGAAAATGGCCGCCACCGTACCTCATGAAATGAACACCGAGCGCGTTTTCCGAAGGTTGTAGTTGCAGTACCCGCCAGCAGCAGCTTGTTTTTTTTTTTCGGGAACTTTAATTACTTTGAGTTTAAAACATGATTACTGCACCACAGCAAATAATATACAAATAATGTCACTTATACTTTCCTCAACTTCAATGTGTATTGGTTTTGTTAGACAGGACTGATTAGATACGCATATTTATTAAGACAGAAACAATGCTATACCATGCACATATACAGCGAATAGAAGTGCCACAATCGGTGACCTTTATTCCATGTGTGTGCAGTGAATTCGCTGCCTCTCTCTCCCTTCCTTGTTTCTTTCTCTTCCCTCGTCTCCCTCTGTCATCTTTTGCCCTTACCAGTGTACCGCAAGTCTTCCTGCTTAACCTGCCCGTCTTCTTCTTTTCTTTGAATAAAATCCGGTGACAGTTTTACAAGAAAAACGTCGTGGTAAATAATAACACTACGAGGGCCTTGCTCTGCCCAATCACAACTGCAAAAACCAGGTTGTCCAAAATTTCAGCTATTATTTGTGCTATAGCCTGGTTTAACTATAGAAGATGCCTGTTATTTCTTTGCAGCTAAGTTATTCGCAGCAATGCCACGTGCTCCCTTTATTCATGTTATACTCTTTCCTGATTCAGTGCTGTAGCACCGCCGCGGTGGTCTAGTAGCTAAGGTATACTCGGCTGCTGACAGGTCGGGGGATCGAGTCCCGGCTGTGGCGGCCGCATTTTCGATGGAGGCAGAAATTGTAGGCCCGTGTGCTCACATTTGGGGGCACAATAAAGAACCCCCGGTGGTCTACATTTCCGGAGCCCTCCACAACGGCGTCTCTCATAATCATATGGTGGCTTTGGGTCGTTGAACCCCATATATCAATCAATAATCGAGTGCTGTACACTTTAACAGCATGAGAAGCAAACGTTGATTATGTGCTTCGTCTACGGTTCTGTGTGTTGCCAGAACACTGCCGCCTACGGTAGAAAATGCCTACTCATGTTTCTACGTAACTATCATCTGAGACAACAGGCGAAGCAAGGACGATAGAATCCTGGAGACTGGTTTCACTCGCGCTAGCATGTTGTGGCCCAAGCTATTACAGCGAATATAGATTGACACTCGAAGTGTGTACAAAAAATCTGCAGCAGTCATTTAGAGACCTCTGCGATGCGTGTACAAACGGTCGTCAATATCTAGGCGTGTAGCACCCACGCCAGATGGGCGGGTGACACCTGCTGGTCTCCGCCCTTCCTCAACACGCGCTGGGCTGCCTTTTTTTTTACTCCTTTCTCGCATGCGCAAATGATGGTCACCTTTGACACTTTGCTTGGTCACCAGGCGCGCCCAGCTTAGCGCTCATACGCGCGCGATCCTAAATACGGTTTTCTAGCAGACATTGTCGTGACTAACGGACGGTGTGTACGTAAGATCGCGTCACCTTTTATTACAACGCCAATTGGTATTTCTATTCTTTTTAGCGCAGCCATACAGCACACACACACGCGTGCGCATTTTGTGCAGTGGTGAGTGCTTTATGGTTGTATGTGCCACACCATAAGGATTGAAGCATATCCTAAATTTGGGGAGGGGTGGACTCAACGGTACGCTATATGATTATAAGGGAAAGATCAACCCATCTCAAACTTGGGATGACGGACAGTCAGGGGAGTAAGTGAGTCCTACCATATCAGGAACTTAGCCTTAGGGATCCGCATAAGGACCGCTGTAGAAGGTCAACGAGGGCAATAATAAACATATCTGAGCTTTGCGTGCTTAAACCATGATATGATTGTGATCATGATTCATGGGTTTTACGTTCAAAAGCGACTCAGGCTACGAGGCGTGCAGTTGTAGAGGGTTCCGGAACCAGCATCCGGCATTAAGATCAGCTTCCGATCCCCGTAACGAGCAGATTATATATATATATATATATATATATATATATATATATATATATATATATATATATGAATGAGATCTAACAGACAGTAATGCCAAGGAATGTACAGGGGAAGTTATTAGAACCAATGGAATGTAAATAAGAAGAAAGAAAAGTGGATGAAAAAATAACCAGCCGTGAGCAGGAATCGAACCTACGACCTCCGAATAACGCGTTCGATGCTCTAACTACTGAGCTACCACAGCGGCCTTCCCTCCATGCACTTTTTTGGGTTTATATGTGAATTTAGAAGTAGGAGTGACGGTCAGCGCCATCTATAAGCCAAACGACGAGTGTGAAAACACTCTTATGCGCATGTTTTGGCGTGACGTAGCACGTATATATATATATATATATATATATATATATATATATTTAACATTTAACATTTTTTGTTTCAATCTCCCACCATCTGACATAAACGGCCCGCTGTGCCACCGCTGCCTGTGGCACATCACGGCAGACAGCGGAATACTCGAAGACGGGACATCGGAGGCCGAAGCGACAAGGATAAAAAGAAAGACAAAGAGCGAGGGCGTGCGAAGGGGGCGACAGGAGGATGTGCGTGTGAGAGGCAGAGATAACGGAAAGAGCATAACAAAGCAAAAACCGAGGTCCGAAGCGCACCAGTGTGGCTGCGTGCAAGCAAATTGCTGAAAAACGAATGGGATGGATGAATGGGGGAAGGGCGGTTGTTGAGGGTACACTGGGAACTGGGAAGAGTGCTGTGCCGAGAAGGGCTCGCGCTTTCTGGGCGGTGCCTGCTCTATGTCTGTGCACCCGTGATAAGGGGCCTGCCCCCCCGCCCCCTTCTCTTCTTTGCCGCACTCTAATCTTTTCCCACGCAGCGCGCAGCTTTTGCTTCATTCTTGGACGCGTTCATCTGAGAGAGAAAACTAATTCTTTTTCTCTTAAGAAGAATTGAGGAAGAGCAGGAACGCAAACTGCAATAGGCACTTCAACGTACCTGAATTTTATCGAGACCTTTTTTTTCTGTTAATATTGATATTTTCTCTCCACAACTGCTTGGGGAGTGTTTAGTCTTTTCCTAGTTGTGCATAGATACTCGTTATAAATAAAGTAATGCATGTCCGCCACCGCGCTTCCTCTTGCAACGTTTCGGCTTGTAAACCTAATACCTTCACAACATTATTTCATATCGCACGATGCCATTCCCTATAAAACAATGCCGCCTCTGCAGAGCTACTAGGTACACCGGTTGAAATTCATTAACCGTCCCCGCACGAACTCAGTTCATATTTCTCGCGGCAATGCGAACCAAAAATTCACGCTCCTGCGTCAAGCCAGGCCTCGTGCACGTTCGTAGATGATGGAAATGACGCTGCCATAAAGAGGTTTCAACAATTACAATACCGCTGCATAAGTCAAGGCGCTTACATAGCTCAAAGACACACGCATGCACACACACACACACAAACACACCACACACAAAAACAGACACGCACGAGCACTGAACCTATCAAGTAAAAGAAACAAAAAAAAACACGATCAAAACTGATAAGGTGCGACTTAAAAGAATGGTCTGCGGTGGAGGCCAGAAAATAATAATAATACTACTACTACTACTACTAATAATAATAATAATACTTAATTGTCCACATCCATGAGAAATACAAATAAACGGGCCTGTCTACGTTTCCGAAGACTTCTGCGACTAGGCCCGGCAGAGCCGGTTACCGCGCTGTGGTTACCACGTCACAGAAACCATCTGTGTTTCTTTTGAAGAAATGACACGTGGAGTTTAACATCCCAAGAACACCATATGATTATTAGAGACGCCGTAGTGGAGGGCCCCGGAAATTTCGACCACCTGGAGTTCTTTAACGTACATCCCTAGAAACTGTAAGGCACTGAAGAACCTATGTCTCAATTCTATGATCCCAGAAATGCAAAATAAAAATGAAGGTTCATAAACAATTCAATACGACGCCAAAGTTCTTTTCATACAAGGAAAACAATCTGACAACTGAACGAAGAGTAAGCGTATATTGTATATGACGACTGCGAACACCAAGCTTGGCACAGTGAACCTCAAAGAACGGTGAACATTGAATGCAAGGATTGTTATAGCCAAACTACTGAATTCGTCAAGTCATTTTGTGGTTCCTGATAAAACTACTCAGCCTCTCACAGACTATTTATGCGGCGAAGTGAGCCCTATGGAACAACTGAAACCTTTGAAAATTGGAAGTTTCCACAAAGGCTGTCTTCGAATCTCTGCACCCTACTGATAATATAAGAGCACCTCGTTGGTCGGTGCACCTTTTCTCAACCTCTGTAAATGTGAAACGGCGCAGAATCACATCTGAGAATGATTTATTTACACATTCGTCAAATGCACCATCCTAGTCACGGTAGAGATGAGCGTGATCAGATAGAGTGTCTTCGCTTCAATGTGCAATGTAAGTAGCTTCATCAGCATCAACCAATGTTACCAGGGTGCTGTTCTTTCATTGTTAAAAGAGAAAACGCCAAGAAAACACTTTGTGATGACGGATGCCAGTGGCATGACGCCGATGAAATGGAGCATTTGACGACTGTGTGATTTGCCAGATTAGTGTGCACCAGCGACCCTTCTGGTGGTAGCTGACACAGAGATACGGCTTCTGTGGCATGGCATAGATCTGGCGCGCGACGATAGAAACATCAGTGCCTGTGTGAATTTGCTGGCTTTCAGCGGGGCGTTATACATACTTATTTCTGTAAGTATTTTATTGTGATCGCACAATTTCGTTGGTTTTAGGAATCACCCATATAATAAATATTTTTTGCAACACAAAAAAGTAATCTGTTAACGTCACGTGCGCTAATGAGAACGCCGGACGACATTTACAGGTTCAAGAGGTTTTGAGAAGACCTGCCAAGGTGCTCATTCTCACCGAGTCGAACGAAACTCTTGTTGGCCGCAGCGAACAAGCCCAAGTCAGGATAAAAAGAAACGGAATCGATATGTCAGGAAAGTGGTGCAGAAAAAGAAATTTTCGTTGACGATCAATCACTGCGGTTGGCATCAGTCATTGATGGAATGCATGTAGTCTCCGAGAAAGCAATTCCATGGGCATCAGATGTGCGTTTTGGATGCCGAACGCACAAGTACGTCAAACTACTCACTGTTGTTGTTGTGGCTCGAATGCAATTTGTCCACAGTTGCTGCTATTTAGAATGCACAAGTTGTTGAGAAGAAAGAGAACAACCCGAAGAATGGCAAGTCCATTTTTAAGTAAAGAAACGGGAGCAGGGGCGGGGAAAATAGATTTTCGAGTTTGGCATCCCCATATTTGGCAGCAGTGTGGAATTTTCGCAACGAAGCGAAAATAAAGGCCGGGGAGACGTGAGGATGTTTCATTGCGGAAACTTGAATGAAAAGCAAAATATACGGAAAGATACAGATAGCCAAGCAGAAATAAAAAGTCGCTACTGCACAGTTTCGCTGTCGCTAAGAACGTTTACGTTTGTCCGTTAAGGACAAACGTTAATTAAGATGAACATCTATCATGCACAAGACGTAATGAAGCTGAAGAAAGGGTACGAGGATTATGTATGCAGTAACTATAATGTTTAAAATATAGAAAAAATACCTGCTTTTTCAAACACACCCACAAACACACGCAGGCACGCAAGCAACCCCCGCATTCTTGACAGAGGCACCACTTACCAACGCTTCTAGAACGTTGCCGCTTACAATGCGGTACTTGAGAACACAATCAAAGCTAGACAAGACTGCTGCGTGCGGGCGTGTCATAGAAAGCAATGCATTTAAATGACTCCCAAACCACTTTTCAAGTAATCATGGCATGATTTCAGTGGCTGAGTTTATTGCGTCATGAATCAGCTGGCCCAAAAATTTCTCGAATTCCTCAAGCACGAGTGGAGTTCCAGAGATTTGTCACCCGCTTTAAGCACTTTCCCTCTTCTCTCGTCTCGACGAGTGCCCTGAAAAATAGGCTGAGAAGAGTGGTCCAAGAAAAAAAAATCACAGCTTTGCTGCAAAGGCGAAGCAATGAACGCGATAGCAAGAAATTGGAAGGGCACGTGCAGAATGGAAAGCAGATTGAAACGTGTCCCGCGTTTCTCACGCACAAATGACACACGAAATGTACTCACAGGTACAGATGCACGCGAATAAGCGTCTGAGTTGTTACTTCGCTGTGTCTGAAAAGCGCGCGCTTTTCGCAAACGGACACTGCAATAATTGCTGACCTCTGTGCGCCAGGTAACTACAACAGAATGGTTCCAGGTAAAGCCCGAGGCCAGCCAACACATACGATCCTCCCCACCGCGACATAAGGGCGCGCGAGTGAGGGTCGCCCCTTCCTCTCTGTGGCGCGAAGTAGGCGTGGGAGATGAGAGCGCGCGCCGCCGTGTTGTGATGATGTGGAGACGCGTGCTCACTGCGCCATCTTGCTGGTAATGCTGAAAACACGATGATTTCTCCCTCCCCCGAGATGCCCATAAGCAGCGGTGAGTGGTAGATATAAATTGCTTGCAGTTTGAACGCTGACGGTCATGCTCCTCAGTGGCTCAGTGGTTATCGCCTCGCAGTCACGATTCAGAGGACCCAAGTTCAATTCTGCGCACCAGAGTCTTTCTCTGGGTTTTTCTTTATTTCTTGCATTTTCGTATATACAGATACGTATGCATATACGGCGAGTGACGGCGACGTTGACGCCGGTGGCAAAATCGAGGCGAGAATGTTCATATAATTGCTATCACAATAAAAGAAAAAGCAAGATCAGGGTATGCCATGACCTTAAGTGCCTGTCGCGAAACACTATCGCTTACTTAAGTTGTGATGCCTGTGTGCGCTGGTGTTGCTACTGTGTAATTTTAGCGCACTATTGAGGACGGCACCAGTACGTGGCGACAACTCGAGGCCAAGAACCCATCTGATCCAAACACCGCTCTTGATTTATTTCAGGCGGCAGCCAATACAAGCAACAGGCTGCTTGACGATCCACAGCCCATCCATGGGAGTGAGGGCGGTGCCTCTGTATGAAAAGAGAGCACTTGAGAAAGTGGCAACTTCGTGCTCCACTTGTAAACTTCACGTCCCATGCACAACTTCAACTTTGGCTTAACAGCTCACAGCGGTGTTTGCTGTTGTAAAACATAATTTTTTTTTACTAAGCCCGAGGACGCACTTACATGAGTTACTCAGCCTTTAAGTTACTTATCTCTTTGGCGAATAATCTATTTGCGGAGAATGATTTGACGGAATTAGCTCTACAGTGGGTACATATGTTGGAACACGGTAAAGTGTGCCACCCCCCCCCCACCATGGCTTTTATTCTCACATTTACACGAGACAATTCTCGGCGCGAAAAGACTAATTTTCAAAGCAGCAGGAGTGTGCTGGTACGTGTTGCTTAATTTATGCCATACCACGGATAACGCAGCTGCACGTGCTTGAAGAAGATACGGGCAAATTAAGTGGTGGCAAGAGGAGGAAGTTGGGCAACAATAAGTGAATAAGAAGGAACACGCCTACGCTCGCTGCTCGTTAACATATTGAGACAGGAGCAGGAAAAGAGTGTGGCAAAATTTCGAGCAGGCTAAATCAACGGAAGAGAAATGTCGACGCCAGTGAGACGCTTTAGATGTAATCTCAATAAAAAAAAGAGAGAGAAATAAGATTGCCTGAGCACGTACGACGAAGAAAAACGCAACACTGGTCATCTGGTCGGCAGAAGGCGGAGAGAGGAAGAGAGAGGGAGAAAGGGAACTAAGTTTTTAGGAATAAAAAGGCCGGAGAAGTTGGGCAGTACAAATAGATGAATTGTGGCTGGGCTGCGAGCGCACGTAAGAATAGAGGATAGAAAGAATGGAAGAAAAAAAACATTTTCTATAAGTCGAGTGATAGGAAGAGCGGCACCGAGAGAAGGGTGGGACAACGGGTGAGCCATGTGTTATTTAAGACGCTCAATGGCCGGCCCGTCGCCGATCCCCAGACGCGCACCTGCTACCAGCCGCAGTGGGGGCTCTCGGAAGATTGCGCTGCATTCGAGACGGCTCTCTCCCGGCGTGGTATACCCCCGATGCGTCGGCAGCCACAATTTCCCGCGCTCAACTTTTTTTTTCTTCCCTACTTTCTGTCGTACTTAGTCCTCGTTTAGTCTTTCCTCGTCCATCATTCCTTGCACGTGCACGTTACGCTATGCACGTCTTCCGGTTCTTCTAGGCGATGAAAACTGCTGCAGCGAACTCAGCCGCTTTGTTGCTTTTTCTTGTTTTGTTTTTTTAATCTTGTAGGGCTTCGAAATTTCGTGCTGCTGATGCCTCAAAGGCAATCCTTAATGACGGCGCCTGTTAGGCCAGTGAAGACTAAAATGAAAGCAAGTAAAACAAAAAGTCAAACAAAACTAAAAAAACAAAAAACGAACCAAACTACGCATTCGCTTACAAGGCTCGCTATCTATTGGCGAAAACATAGGCGTGAAATCAACTCATACCGATGACGCATTGCCGTCAAAAATATAACGGATGTTACTGGCGAAATGTCTGTCTCGTGCTGGTGTGCGTAGCTCTCTCTCTCTCTCTCTGTCACACACACACACACACACACACACACACACACACACACACACACACATATATATATATATATATATATATATATATATATATATATATATATATATATATATATATATATATATATATATATATATATATATATATATATATATATATATATATAAGAATCTAGATGGCATTACAGCTTAGAAGCGGGTTTAGCCTGTCTTACGTACCTAGGCTTCAATCCTTTGACAGCGGGGATGCATCATCTGACTTTTCAATTGAACAGCCTTCTTCACGAACGTTATTCCTGCTACAGTCCGTAACCTTTCAAATCCCTGTCACAATGAAGGTGTTAAGGTCATTGGGTTGAAACGTCATTCGATGCAACGAATGCCACTCAATCCGTGGCGGTGCTACACGGGAAAAAGTAATGCCATTCGTTCATGATATCAATGTGAACTATTCAGAAAAAAAATGGCCAGAAAATTTTTTTGAAGGTAACTGTTGATTGCCAGAAAAGTGAAGTTATTTGTTTTAAAACACCTGGGGGAAGTCGCCCCGCTAAATAAAAATGCATACAAATTTTATATCGAAAAATATATGGTCACTATATAAACCAAGTTGATCCACGTAGCCGGTAGCCACAGAATTAACACAAACAACATGGCTGACATGGCAGAGCCGCTAAACGACGACGCCAAGGAAGTAATGTATTTAGCTGCTTTATTATTGGCCGGGCGAAAATGTGCATAAGCCTGAAAAACAGTATATATACAGTATATAACAGTATCAAGTATATATACTGCCAACGCGAAGAAGCAAGTTTTTGTAAGTAAGTGACATTGTTTATTGGAAACCTAGTAACATGAATTGGTGAAGAAAAGTAAGGAACAATCCTATTACAATCTAAACCACGATTTGTCTTATCTTAAGAACACTGGCCCAGGCACAGCTCTGTTCGATATCAAGTGAACCGCATGTGCATTTAGCTATTGACGGGAAAAAACAGAACTCAATGAGATACATGCAATCGGCAGCGCGAATCACAGCGTAATTACTTCGAAAATTGTTAATGCTTTGTCTGTATCAGTGTAACAACGCCGCACAAAAGAGCTATAGCACCTTTCGGAGAGGGTAGCTACACGTGAGCAGTTGCCTTCTCCAACATCGGGCTCCCTAGACAGGTTCTCCAACTTGAACCCAATCTGATGCGGCTCACCGGAAAGGCTCAATGTTTGCGCTCAGTGCGTCACTATTTCTTCTGTTTATCGAGTAAAATCCTTTATGCCGATGAGAATGAGGCGGTCCGCGGCCAGCTACTTTTCGCCTTCGACGAAGCAACTCGATCCGACTCCACAACTTCAGCACGCCTCGCCGCGGTGGTCTAGTGGCCAAGGAACACAGCTGCTGACCCGCAGGTCGCGGGATCGAATCCCGGCTGCGGCGGCTGCATTTTCGATGAAGGCGAAAATGCTGCAGGCCCGTGTGCTCAGATTTGGGTGTGCGTTAAAGAACCCCAGGCGGTTAAAATTTTCGGAGCGCTCCACTACCATGTCTCTCATAATCATACGGTGGTTTTGGAACGTTGAACTCCACATATCAATCATCAAGAAACTTCAGCACAGCGGCAAGCAAAAGTGCAGCTTTGACTCTGTTAAGCGCAGCAATCTCTGTTTTTTCAACCAATGTTGCTAGCCAACGGCGCGTTTTTTGGAGTTGCAAATTCCTACTCCAGAAATGCACATATTTGCTAGCGTATTTTCCCTCATAGTGCAAGACGGAATAGGTAACTAGATTGGGCAACAGCCGATCGGGAAGGACACATAGCATAGACGGCATATGCAGAAAATAATATTTCTCCAACACAACCATGCGGGCTCAGAAATTGAATTGTCAACTTCTTGTTTTAGTGCTAGACTGAACCAAGTTCTCAAGCTTGGTGACAGGGCTTACTTAACCCGCCAGAGTTCGCCAGAACAATCAGAAAATGCGGAAAGTTGCGAGGGAGACGTGGCACGCTTACGGCAGCATGCACCGGCAGCATCCGAGCTACAGTTCGGGTCGGAGGGATTTAACGCGTGATGGCGGCAACTAGCCTCGAAGCCGGAATTTGGAAATTGAGCTTGTTTGCGGGATAATATACGGGCGGCCGTACGAGTCGCGCGCGTACAAACAAGCCGGGTGGGCTGCTCAGCAGCAGCGAACAAAGTTCCTGGGCACTCGTAGAGCTGCTTGGCCGTAACGAAGAGCGTCGTCTTCGGGTGGGCGGGTGGCAAAGGAAGCGCATTAACGCTACTATACCCAATGGGGGCCCGGTTGAGACGGCATCCTTTGAGGGCCGCACTTCCGCGCACGCGCAATCGCGCCCGCATGGCGTCCGCCACGTGCTCGACGCTGGCCTTGGACGCACGCTCCTCTGCTGGTACCGGCATGGTCGTCGCGCCCGTCCACTCGCTCCGCGATTCCTAGACCTGTATTTACTCTTCGCAAAGAACGGATCGCTCTTCGTTAGGTTTACCCGCTCAGCCTCCGCACCGCGATCCTCTTCCACGGACGCGCGTCCACTTTCGAGCAACGCCGCACGTCGGCGGCACACTTGAAATGAGGTGACAAGCGGAAATTGCGCAAAACCCGCTTCCCACACACCACTAACAACGTTGTTCCCTTCAGTTTTTGCGTAGAAAACCGCCCACGGACACATACATTGCTAGACAGCACAAATAAAACAGAAAAACACACTGTATAAGGCTTGTCTGGATATTCATCTAAAGTATAATTCACTGAATTCCGAGACATCTTATCTGAAAATTTAGAGCTCAATTATGTCGAAGAAATGAGAAAATTTTGCGAACGTATAGTTTCACGACAATGGTCGCAGCTAAGCATGTAGAAAGTAACCATTCAGCAAAAAGCAAGAAAAAAAAGTCTTAAGGTCGCATTAGCTCTTAAACTGTATTATCGGAGTCGTGACTGAAAAGAGAGCAGCTGTCGTTACTACTCTTCAGACCATTTTTGCCGCCATAACGCTTACATTAATTATACAGTCTACGAAGCGTGCAACTGCGCTGAACAGCGTGCTATGACGAAAATACGAATGCAATTTTTTGCTTCTTTACAACTAGTGTTCCAATCAATCTATTTCTAAATTGCCAAAATAAACATTGACGTGTTCCAGTTTTCTTTACAAGTAGATTATTGTGGCAATTGCATTTTCTTTGTTTAAGTAATTTTCCCGGTTAGTTAGTATAGCTGTGTTCCTCATTCTCACTGCTTTGAAAATTACAAAAAAAAACGAAAACAACTTGTAATAATAGTGATACCATGCAATGATGCATCGATCGAAACCGAACGGCATCATATGCATCCCTGAGGGATTAGAAGTAAATCTTGAGGGTCTATTGAGGAAAATATGCTATAATTTCATGAAACACGCTTTGACTACGTTTTTGACTACATACTAAATTCCGTCCTATTTCCGAATTATGTAGTGACCACTCAAAAAGGCTGACGCAGCCCTTCTAGGACAATCAAAGCTGACAGGATGGCGATGTCGACAACACAGCGAAATTCGAAAGTGATTTGGGATAGCACCCCAGGACGGACCATTGTGTTTAGAAGGGTGCCTCTAAACTACGTTTTGCCTGCCAGACAGCTCATGCTGTACCACATAGTGTGTGCGCACTACAAGTAAAACTCGTGCATTCATGAGAGTATTTCACGTAACACATCTGCAATATGATTAAGAGGCATGCAGTAGTGGGGCGATCGGTAATAATTGCTACCACGCAGGGTTTTGATTTGATATGTGGGGTTTAACGTCCCAAAACCACCATATGATTATGAGAGACGCCGTAGTGGAGGGCTCCGGAAATTTCGACCACCTGGGGTTCTTTAACGTGCACCCAAATCTGAGTACACGGGCCTACAACATTTCCGCCTCCATCGGAAATGCAGCCGCCGCAGCCGGGATTTGAACCCGCGACCTGCGGGTCAGCAGCCGAGTACCTTAGCCACTATACCACCGCGGCGGGGCTACCACGCAGGGTTCTCTAACGTGCAGCTGAACCTGAGTACACCGGTATTATTGCATTTATTTTCTATCGAAATGCGCCTGTCGTGGCCGAGAGTCGAACTTCCACCCTCGTTCTCAGCAGCATGACACCGCAATTGCTAATCAAGCACGGCGGGAGCATACGACATAGCCTTATTGGATATTAGTAATATCAAATATATAGGTGTGCCCTTGAATAAAGGAGCTCTCATACAAATTTAGCGCGTTTCTCTAACATTAGACTGAAGAATAAGTAATATAAGGCCACATTTACGACGTTTCTCGCTCGCAAGAGATTTTTGTCGTTGACTGTCATCAAGGCCGTATTAACAGTGCGGAGGGCCCGGTAAAAACAAAAATAAGGGAGCCCCCTCCCCCTCATTCCGCCCTCATTTTTTCTGACTTTGTCATGCATCAAGTCATGCTTCATACTTGACGCTTTTTAGATTTATCTGCAGAGAACATAAGCAATATTCATTCTATAAGCCTCTGCAGAGTGTTTCATATCACCTGGCCATTTTATTTCTTGCTGGGCATGAGGAGAGATTGTTATCGTAATGATTAACCATATCAGGGGACGAAGACGCATGGACAGCATTTAGAATTTACTGGTTCATTGGATCATACTGAAAGAACACTAAACTGTGCGAAAAGTTGAGACGAAAAGAAGGAATGCATACGGCACTTAGAAGTGCAGTCCAAGCACCATGTGTGTTTCTTCAATTTGTCTTAGTGTATATAGCGTTGTTTACTCTTATTTCAAGAGAGGACATCTTCCCCCAGGCTGCGCCTTTGTGAAAAAGTAGCTTCCTCTATTTGCTTCAGCTTCACTGAATCACTAGCGCACGCTTCGGTTGCATGCGTGCGAGCACTGCCGAAGTTGACAGGTGGGCCTTTTTCAGAAACTGTTCGCACGTACTTCAGTTCAATTAAATTAAATTAAATTTTATTTTACAGTATATACATGCTGGATGGTTTTGTTCGGTTAAAAGCTACATAAGTATAGCTTGACGGAACCCAACAATGATACTATACTATACAGGGCAGTAACAACAAGCAGTCCGATGAAGTGGCGAGCAAAAAAACATTGAAATGCTATATCTTATATGTACATATACATCGGGTTACATGTAAGTTGACTAGCAATAAATACCCTACCAATCGTCTAGCTAATCTTTTGAATTTATACATCACACACTTGAGCTCTTGTAGGCAGCATGGTCTTGGGCGAGTGAAAGGTTTTCACTACAGACTGCAGGACTGTGAGCTGACTTCAAGATTTTGCACGTTATGCGATGAGCAACTTTTTGACGCATGTATATTGAATATTGAAATAGATAATCTGTTTCTATCAGGGGAATCTAGCAGGAGGGTTAAACATTTTCGAACAGCAAAGTCGACCATTTTTTCTGGCCCTTGGGGGGGGGGGGGCGCCCTAAAACCGGGCGGCCCGGTTCATTTGAACCCTTTGAATCTCGGATAATCCGCCCCTAACCGTCATTCTTTGGAAACAATACTGGCTGACTTCATAAAGGAGGACCAGTTCTTATAGCAGAACTATTCACAAGAGTACATTATATAACCAATTTTGACGTCAGACATATAAGCGAGAGCGATCGGCAAAGGGCAAGCTGTGCTTTGTGAATTCATTTGCGCTTGCTTTGACAAGTAATTGATTGCGCAAGAAGTTTTGCGAATACGGGTCCTTGAGATTTACTCCCAAGTGCCGAACACTCATTTCTTTTGCTGCGTGTTTCAATGGCACTGCGATTAACGGTGACGTTGCAAATAGCTCCTTCGTAAGCACAAGCATTCCTAAAAATGGCTATCTGGTCTCAACATAATGAGTCTAAAGGTATCAGCACAAACCTTAAACATTCGTCTACTAACTCTGTAGTTTCAAGCATCTATTAATTTTCTCAAGAAAGAGAACGATACTTCATTACACTGCGACTTCTGCACCAAAAAATGGTACCCGCAAGCCTAACGAATCCAGAATATTTGCCTTGATAGTGAATGAAATGTTTTCGTACGCACTAGTTATTTGCTCAGCAACAGGGTTACGTAACCGGAAGCATATCTTTAAGATGATCAGTGTCGAGAAACAATGGCAATCAATCAGCACCGGTGTTCACGTATACAAATACCCAAGCGTTCGAATATGAATCTATCGTGCGATCGGACGAAGTGCGCGTTCCATGACAGCTGCCGAAGGTCGCAATATAGTTGTTGGGCTGTTCGAACTATCAAGTCTTTTCTTACTTCATTGAAGTGCAAGCGTTTAATCAGCCGGCACCAAACCCTTCATTTGTTACACTCAGATTCTACCGGAGGCGCTCAACTGTGTGTAGCCCTTTTTCTCTGCCCCTGAAGGTCCCGCCTACGCCATTCGTCACTGATCGCCAAAGCACCCTTCGTGAGAGTGCTTGCGTAGGTCGCCCGACGGCCGCGTGGGGGCCGAAATGGTCTGCTGCATAAGGACACCTGCGTCTTCCGCGTTCACAACAGAGTGAGCACGGCTCTTCCTGGATCCTCCAAAACGTGGTCAAAAAAAAAAAAAAAACCCGAAAGAGGCCGCAACGAGTCAAAGCCAGATAGTCGAGTTTACTCGCCGAAGAAGACGAAGCCGAACGAAACACTTCCAGACAAACACAAAATGCGGCCCAAGGGCTGAAGCGGTGAGAAGGAGAGCTTCGAGCGGAGCCGAAAGCGCGCGGACAGAGATGCGTGCAGTCCAGATAAAAGAAGGGAAGCTCATCGAAGAGGGCCGGGGGGGGGGGAACTCGCAGGTGGCGTTCCATTCGATCCGTCCCCGCGCACCTGCTCGCCACGGTTAGGCGGCGGCGTCATTTTATGAGCTTTGTTTCAAACGCGTTGCTATGGTTACTGCTGTTGCTCTTCGTTTTTTTTAATTTATTTAGAATCGCTCATGTCGCCACCTTCCCTCCCGCCCCCGTGAGGCCCAGCCTCGTGCGATTCCGTAATAAATCGCGACACATCACTCGCTATAAGATCTTTCGCACGGACAATAAGTTGCATCCTCGTGGTTACCTCGCGTGACAAAACACCGTGTGGGTTTGTACATGTGGCAATATCTCCACGTACGCGTGTTAAAGGTAATGAGAATATTAACGCGACAGCGTTAAAGAGCTCGCTTCGCAGAAATTCCAGCGTCGGTGTCGTTGGTTGTGAGCGAATAATGAACATCTTGTGCGTGACCGAAAAATCGAGAAAAACGCAAAAAAAAAAAACTCCGGGTCTTAATGAGTATCGAAACCGGCCCGTCTGTGTGGCAAGCAGGTGTTCTATCACACAGCCTCACGCCTGATTGTAAATATAGTGAAAATAACTTCTGCTTGAAAATGCAGTGAAAGTTATAACTTTCATGCTTTACGGATACACGCGTCCTGTATACATGCTTCACATTATAACATGTTACATCGCATTGATAATGCGTGGTACAAGCGTACATTGCCGTCGGGCGTCAGAACATGTGATTATGATAATTACTTCGTGGTTTAAGGCTGGCTGCCCACTCAAAAAGCGCACAGGTCAAGTCACGTAGGGTGTGTATAGCATGTTCGCGAAGATTTCACACGCATAATTGTCCGGAGTTTGAAGCATGCTACCCATTAAACATAATGCAGCCATATGCGAAAGCTCGACTGACACCACAACTTAAAGTTCTCGAGTAGCATCATACGATCAAAAATATGCACTAGGTGGTTGAAGTATGTACTGCGGACCGCATATCACTATCGCGTGCAGCTCTTAAAGGCGAAGCTTCAGGGTCCCCCAATTTCAACAGCGCCTGAAAATTAGGCGGCATTGTAATGCAGTGTTGGTAATTGCAATACCTTCTTGAGGGCGACAAACCAACGCGTACGCAGAATTATTAACTGACAACGATTGACGAAGTTCGCTGCAGAATGCGGGTGTTTTTAAAATATGTCACTGTATTTCGGATAACCCTAGAACAGCTGCTTTCAGCGAGTGCAGAACGAATGCCCGGAAAGCATTGACGAGTGTGACACTCTTCTCAGTGGTGCACCTGGTCACCGCGTGTATAGAATGTGAGGTGTACTCGCAGCTGTCGTTATGCTTGCGCTGATTTCTTTGTCTGTCAAGGTGCCGTTCTTACGGTAATAGTAGATCTGACTAAGTAGGAAAGCAACTGTGTTAAGCCTCTTTGCCATCATTATAATCAGCCAAATTATAGTCCTCAGTCGGACCGCGAAACATTTATTATTTATTTCATTGGCAACTTTCTCGATTTTCTTGGTCATGCACAATTCGATGATTTTTCGCTCACAACCAACGATGCGAACGCTGACTCCGACGCCGGAATTTCTGCGAAACGAGCCATTTAACGCTTTCGCGTTTAAACAGGATTGGCTCGTGCATGACAGGGTGGGTTGGAGATCACTTATGATCTCGTCCTGCAGTGGACGTACGGTAGGCTCATGACGACGACGATGATGACTGCTATGGAGTCATTTATCGCGTCATAGAAAATGTGCGAAACATAAATGAGCCCTTGATGCAGTATTTATCGATGCCAAAAGGGTGTGTGGCGCCGCCTAGGTACATGTAGTCATACAGACATTTACATGATCGAAATGTAGATGAAACCAACGTTGCTACACACGAAAAAAATTTACGGTGATCCTGCAGCTACCACGATTCTTCGAGAAAGCGCAAAAGTGCCGGTTTAGAGGGGCTTCTGGCGAGGTGATGAAAGCTCCATTGACAGCATGCTTGCAAGAACCACTCAAGTTGCCAGATTGGGAGAGATTGGTAGCACAGATATGTGGGAACTCTCTCAGCATCCGACGGTTCACTGAAGGTCTGCTCACGTACGCTTTTGATAAACTGACTGACTTGAACTGCGACATTGTATAAGCAACGTTTAAAGGTGACTTTAGAGTGAGAAGACTGGGGTAAACAACGTTAAATCATTTGGAAAGTAACAAAGAGTTTGAGTGCGAGACAGCACCTGTTGTAGGGCAAAATTTATTTCAGCCACAAAACAATTCATTGATATGTGGGGTTTAACGTCCCGAAACCACCATATGATTATGAAAGACGCCGTAGTGAAGGGCTCCGGAAGTTTCTACCGCGTGGTGTTCTTTAACGTGAACCCAAACCTGAGCACACGGGCCTACAACATTTCCGCCTCCATCGGAAATGCAGCTGCCGCAGCCGGGATTCAATCCCGCGACCTGCGGGTCAGCAGCCGAGTACCTTAGCCACTAGACCACCGCGGCGGGGCAGAAAAAAAATTAAGTTGAATTTTATCAGTGCGTCCACTATCCATCGCACTACTGATACTTCCACTGTGTTTGCTTTTTTTTACAAAGCAGGAAGCGCCAATGTATGCATGTAATCTCGCTTATTAGCCCTAATTCAGCATGATACCAGCTATGGTAACTGAGATGGCACAAAAATGTACTGCCCTCGGCCAAAGTCTATGCGTTAGACACGAAAGGCATTAATTCGGGATCCGATCCCCGCTACTCAAGATTGCCGTTTTCGTGAACAGCATTACCCGATATGGTAAGAGAGAAGGTGACATGAGCGTAGCAGAATTAATTACCGGGCTTTGCAATGAGCCACATATACCAACGTAGTTTTTTGTGTTTTTTTTTCGCATTACCAGTGGACGAATTTTCAAATATTTCTCTACCTAAGTCTCCTTAAGGTGTTGTAAGGTGAGATGGATGGCACAATATGACAGAGTTTTTCCTTTCCAGGTGCTTTTTTTTTCTCTCTTTTACCATTGCCCAGCCTTCACTGCATTATATATCCAGCATCGGTTTAAATGTATGTCGCAAGAACAATTCTAGCATGAGATATTTTTATGAACACGGTACCTGAGCCTGTATTCACAAAAACGTGCTGAACCAGATTTGTAAGATTAAATATAATTCACATCTTGGGGCTGGACGTATCCCTAGCAAAGTCAATAGACAAAAGCAAACAAAAAAGAATAAAAAGAAAAACATGAAACGAACGAAAAGGTGCATGAATTCGGCACCTGTTTTGCCCATGATCTTCATTTTTCTAGAGACGACATAAGTGAATACTCCGCGCCACAGCGATGCCGCCTTTCACTAAGGCCTTCTTTTCTTTCGTTTTCTTTTTTGCACCACCCCCGACTTCCCCTCACGTCGAGAGGCGCACAGCTGCACATTCAAGTCTATAGGATCACTCAGGGCCGACCTGCGTCGATATTGGAGCCGTCCGACACGCCATCTGTACCTCTGTTGGTGTCAAAACACGATAACGGGCGCGTTTTCGACCCTCGACTCACGTTAGTGAATCGCCACCTCGCCACGTTGACTATACTCCACGCGAGGACGGCTTTGGTGCAAGGTTCCCTATTGTGGAAGCCAGGGATCGAGTCGTTGCTGCTGGTCCGCCTGGAGGCCGGAAGCGAGCTCCTTGTGCCGGGCGTCGTTTCCGGCCAGTTGCGGGGTTGCACGTGCTCGGGAGCAGCTGGCCGCATGCATCGATTGGCCCATTAATAGCGCCTGCCACCAGACGCCGTCCGGCCCGGCCGACGCCGGGGCCCGTCTGTCGCAGCAGTTTCGTGGCCCTCGTCAGAGGGCAGCGCGACGCTCTAATTGGCCGCCGGACACGACAGCCGTGTTTCCGCGCTCATCAGAAGAGAGGGCCGCGGAAGCCACCGCTTGAAGCCACGCTTGGCATCGCGATGGTCGTGACACTTGGTCGAGGCTGCAACCGTCTGTCGGATCCGCTTTTGTACATTCGCATACTCGAATTTCACGGTGTCCTAAGAATATGCCAAACGATGGCATATTGGCTGCTCTATATGTAGACATGCCACAACAACGGCGAAACTGCCAAAGCAGTTGGCCCCATTATGGTAAAATAAGAAAATGATGAAAAAAGTTATCGCTCTAAATTGAACGCAAAACTGTGTCGCTAGATACGCAATTACAGAAAAACACCGTTGTTGATAACGTAGGATCTCTTTTTTTTCTTTTTTTTGCTTCTACACTGGGAACGTGCAGGCATAAATACTATAATCCAGCTGCATATTATCGCCGGCGATCTTTTTTTTTGTTTTCATATGTTACATTAGCGCTGATTTTCAGACACGACATGTTCACAAGGAAAGCAGCACTGTTTCTATTTACATTAAAAAAAAAAAAACGCCAGCCTGTGCGGAACGTGCGTGTTCCGCCGCGGTGGTCTAGTGGCTAAGGTACTCGGCTGCTGACCCGCAGGTCGCGGGTTCGAATCCCGGCTGCGGCGGCTGCATTTCCGATGGAGGCGGAAATGTTGTAGGTCCGTGTGCTTAGATTTGGGTGCGCGTTAAAACCCCAGGTGGTCGAAATTTCCGGAGCCCTTTACTACTGCGTCTCTCATAATCATATGTTGGTCTTGGGACGTTAAACCCCACATATCAATCAATCAATCAATGTGCGGAATGCGCAGCACAGTCACAGCGAAAGCTAGAAGAGGGCCTTTCAGAGCCTTTTCTAAAAACTCTTTCAAATGCTAGAAGCATACTGGGTACCCATTAGGCCATAAATAATCATTAATTTTTTGTAGAAGGCCATCATTCAGTTTGTTTGTTTCCTTGATATTATGGGTAATATATACCCACCCAGGTGGACATTCACTATGCTATCATGGGGCCAGCATTCACTATGCTATCCTTTGTCATTCTTAGGGGAAGCGTGGCATCCGCTACACACTTGTTAAGAATTTTGTGCAATTTTATGCAGTGTTGAAGAAATATGCCTGAAGTGGGTACGCGCAACAGTTAATAAGGTTGTCAAGAACGAGTTTTCTAATGGGTTGGAACATTCGGCGACCCACCCGTCACGCAATAAGCATTGTGTGACGCCTCGCTGTTCCTTTGATGTTCTAAAACGCTTTATTACTCATATTAACGCGATTTCATTCCCGACATCAAGCCTGCTTAACTCCAGTTTAGATATTAGTGCCAAGCACCAGCGTAGCTCAATGGTAGCACACTGGGCTGGCACTCAGCGAATCCGGGTACAAAAACCATTGTGTCATTGGTGTTTTTTTCATTTACTGAGTTATTTTCATTCGATATTGGTTACGTACGGCGGCGGCGGATAACTACGGCACCGCGCGTGACCTGTGTTCTGGTCTCATAGCAGCTCTCGCTGTAAAAGTACAAGCTTTGAGAATGCAAGAGAAGATAAACACTCGGCGCATATGCGTCACTACACTACCAGCCCCTTTCCCTTTTACGACACGTGGCGCCCATATTGTGATCCCATGTGGATGCCACATGGCCCGATGCATGTATGCTTCATCACGGTTTTCTTGATATGGCGCCAGGAATTGTTAGATTGTCTTGTTTATTTTTATTAGTTTATTTGATTGTTCTATGACAGTTCTATACCACGGGAAAGAAAGAAAAAAAGAAAGAAAGAAGGAAAGAAAGAAAGAGTTTGCGTTCGTAAGATCTGTATTTAATCGGTCGGTAATGGGCGGGCACCAAATCAATGCTCACAGAACTGTCAAGTGATTGGCGTAGTTCTATATCCAGCGCTTCGCTACGCTGTGAAACCCGGGGAGGTGCGTTCCAAGGACACTCAGTGATCCTCCCTCCCAGAGTTCGAACATTGACGTCGACGACTTTTAGGTAAGCATGCAAGGTGTCCCCGGCACGAGTAGAATCTTGTCCGGGAGATTCGAAATCTCGATGTCCGACGACTTTTAGGTAAGCATGCAAGGTGTCTCCGGCACGAGTAGAATCTTGTCCGGGAGATTCGAAATCTCGATGTCCGACGACTTTTAGGTAAGCATGCAAGGTGTCCCCGGCATGAGTAGAATCTTGTCCGGGAGATTCGAAATCTCGATGTCCGACGACTTTTAGGTAAGCATGCAAGGTGTCCCCGGCACGAGTAGAATCTTGTCCGGGAGATTCGAAATCTCGATGTCTGACGACTTTTAGGTAAGCATGCAAGGTGTCCCCGGCACGAGTAGAATCTTGTCCAGGAGATTCGAAATCTCGATGTGCGACATGCGTGCCATTCGATGCTGCGTTTTATCGGCTTTCTGCTAGTTGAGATACGTGTCGTCTGCAGCGAGTTCTATCAGGCTGTTTACCCTTTTAGAGCATTGCTAGTTTCATTATAGGCCTATACTGACCACTTAGTTCTGAGTGGGATCACGCTACATGAGATCTACGGATGGACGACAAGCCGCGCCCACACTTGGAACGCACTTGTAACGTTCTTTCACTGCAACTGGTTGTAGGAGCAGAATCTGGAGTCGATTGTTACCTTCGACATCTTGCCATCGGTGAGCGCATCATGGAAACGCTAACAGCACTTAAAAACAAACGCGTTCTGCGAATATAAAGGCACAATACGTTTGGTCAGTATGCATAAAAAGCAACAATGAAAGGCTTTGCTACGAGCTTTCTTCATATTAGTCTGTACTAATCTTCACAGCTATTCAAATAGTTGTTTTCAATATAGGCTACGTCTCTCTCATTTGACCAACACGCGCACGCACGCACACACACACACACACACACACACACACACACACACACACACACACACACACGCACACACACACACACACACACGCGCGCACGCACGCACGCACACACACACGCACACACACACACACACACATTCAGATCCCTCACTATCGTAGTCCATTATAATCATTTTTAAGTGGATGCTCTCGATTATAATCGTAGTGACGGTAACAAAAGTGGGGAAAACCCTTGCGTCTTACTGCTCATCTTTTCTAAACACATTAACTATGGCATCAGCAACGCTTGCGTGAGTAGTTATCCCTTACTCACTTTCCTTTGAAGAGCATGCCACTATTTCTACTGGTGACTTGTCTAAGTACACAGTGGCAAACAGGCTGCTCAAGGTTTCCTGTTGCATCACTGGTTGGAACGACAGCCCGCCATGCCTAGCTACACTGCTCCTGCTGAAGAAATGAACTGCGACCTCTGGCAGACTACTGTTACCATCCTCATCAACGCTTACCTCATCCTGTAGGCCACTGGCTCGCGTCCCAGCTCGCTCTCTTGTTTGGACTTTCCCGAATTACACAGCAATAAATAAACACACAGACAGACACACGCACACACACACATCCACGTACGAACCGATAAAAACTGAACTTTGGCAGATACACCGCTGATGCATGTCGACCTGCTCTTTGCTGAAAACCTAATCCGTTTATTGTATGCGCTTTATGCCATACTTATTAGTTGTGCCCTTGTTATTTTTTCTTGAAAAATTTTTGAAATTAATTTGGGACATTTCCTCTCTTCATTTGTGTTAGATAGGCTAGAGCCCGTTATACGTCCTGACGGGGCGGGCCACCTGGCCCCCCATTTTATTTTTAGTTATTTTCATATATAGGGGGCCAAAAAAGCAAACGCACACACACACACACACACACACACACACACACACGCACGCACGCACGCACGCACGCATACACACACACACAAAACAAGCAAACCAATGGATATGACTTTTGCGAAGCTGCTATTTCTGCTGTGTTGCGCTTGCTCAGTCACTCAAAACCTGCCATAGATGAATGGTGCAAAATGGCCGCTATTTGTGTGGGTGAGTATACCGGGTGTTCAAAGTTAGGCTTTATGGCTTTTTTTTATTAGCCGGTGGAAGGCACGCTATACGACAACTTGGGCTATAAGTTAAATTGGTCAGGGGGACACAATGTGAGATAATAATTATCGCTTTCAGTAGCCCAGGTAATTGAGACTAACTGATCAATTTATAATTAATAATTAATGAATGCAGTAAGTTCCATGTTTGTATTAAAAATGGAGGCAGTGGCGGTTGTACACAGTTTCCCTTGGAAGATTTCGTCTGACACGCCTGTGTTCCGAGACATCCGACTCCAAAGTTTGATTGCCTTTCGAATGATTAGGCATGCGAGAGGGTGAAGGTCAGCGCAAAGTTCCTTCCCAAAGCTCGTCACCAAAAAAAGAAAAAAGGACGGCTACGAGAATGCCATGTAGCGGGCCTCCTTGCCGCATGTAATATTGCGCGCCACAATTGCAGAATCGCTCAGGATGTCAAAAGATGTTCAGTGCCCAATGAGAGGGTGAACCATCCACCCGTTACAAAGTGTGCAGCTGTCATTCGTGCGCGTGGTGAGCACTTCACCAATTTGCAAAAGGAAAACAAAGTATGGCGTAGAGGGCGCTTCGCAACTGCACTTACTAATAGCGGGCTTTCTAGAATAGTTACGAGAACAAGCGTCCCTTCTCTTAGGCGATGCGGACGGGGTAAGATCATCGCCATTGCGTTGCACTATTCAAGGCAAAGCTCGAGTGCCCACTAAATTTTTAATTAGTTTCCTTTGTTCGTCAAACTTTACTTATATTTTTCAAGACAGTGACGACTTTTCTATTGTATTGTTACCATTATTTAGAACTTGTACTATGGCTATACCTCAAGCGTTCTTTCAAAAAAGAAACCTCTGTACACGCTCTTAAAATTAATCTGCATCAACAGTGTGCGCCTATAATATCACCGGTGCTACGAGAGCGAACACTGCAAACGCAGCGCGCAGAAGTACGCTGCGAGCTGCGCGAACATTTCGCGAGCTCACATCGCTCGCTGCGTGCCCCGCGCTTTACTCTCATCAAAAGCAGCCATGGAGCCGAGTTGGCCCATGCGGCGATATTGACAAGGGAGCCACGAATCGATAAATCTGCTATGGTCCACAACAGAGACAACTTGAGCCATTCCCACGCCTGAACAGCTCCCAGTTGGCCAGTCGTTATAGCGCATACACCATCTGCGCAACGTGTAGCTACACCGGTATTTTCCTTGCGCGCACGCATATATGGTATGGTTTTTGACGGTTCTGCTTTTCTTAAAAAATAAATCTACTGCCCAGTGTTAAGGCCGAATCACCGTGTCACTCACTGCGCCCAGTTGGGGATCAGTGAGATTTATTTTACACTGTTGAGCCGCGTATGCTGGTTGTTTCAGCGTCGGCCACGGGGGAAACTCATGCTCAACAACAGTTGTGTAGAAGGGACAGATCATTTTGCCTGTTTGCCCCGCCGCGGTGGTCTAGTGGCTGAGGTACTCGGCTGCTGACCCACAGGTCGTGAAATCAAATCCCGGCTGCGGTGGCTGCATTTCCGATGGCGGCGGAAACGTTGCAGGCCCGTGTGCTCAGATTTGGGTGCACGGTAAAGAACCCCAGTTGGTCGAAATTTCAGTAGCCCTCCACTACGGCGTCTCTCATAATCATGTGGTGGTTTTGGGCGTTAATCCCCACGTATCAATCAATCAAGCATTTGGTTCGTAAATGCTTGTTATCACGGGCCGATTCGGCTTCGATAACGATGTGCCCCAGTATAATGACTCGCTGATATTGCCTCTTGCGGCCAATTCTAACGTTGGACGTTTTCTGTGATATCGGGTCCTGGTGAGTGCATTTCACTGCACAAGATACACGTCACGTACGATCATGACACACAATCCTATAACACGGGCGCGCCACTTTTCTTCGAGTCGTGCGCGAGAAGCTTAGACAATGTGGGGCCGTAGTAAGGAAGAATATGATGCATATGCCTGTTTATGAACGGTCGTCCCGCCACGGTGGTCTAGTGACTCAGGCACTAGGCTGCTGACCCGCCGGTCGCATGATCAAATCACGGCTGCAGCGGCTGCATTTTCGATGGAGACGCCCATGTGCTCAGATTTAGGTGCACGTTGAAGAACCCCAGGGTGTCGAATTTTTTAGAGCCCTCTACTACAGCGTCTCTCGTAATAATATGGTAGTTTCGAGACGTTAAACCCCACACATTATTAGTTTGTTTATGAACAGTTGAAGCTCAATGAAGACAAACTCACAACAAATGAATACACATTGATTGATTGATTTGTGGGGTTTAACGTCCCAAAACCACCACATGATTATGAGAGACACCGTAGTGAAGGGCTCCGAAAATTTCGACCACCTGGGGTTTTTTAACGTGCACCCAAATCTGAGCACACGGGCCTACAACATTTCCACTTCCATCAGAAATGCAGCCACCGCAGCCGGGATTTCATCACGTGACCTGCGGGTCAGCAGCCGAGTACCTTAGCCACTAGACCACCGTGGCGGGCAGGGGCACACATAGTGCAACTTTCAACAGTTTATTTGGTGACCACAACACTACTCATGTGGCAAAACATTAACACATCTGCTGCGCAGAAGTAGCAACATCATTAGGCAACGCCACGGACCCCAAAAAACTCAAGTTCTCTCGCTTCTTAATTTTTGACAGCCTCATTGACTACATGCGAACACTCGTCACCCATCTTTTGAATCTTCCCTGCTTCTGTAACCTCGCATGTAAGCTGATTCCCATGTCTTCCCAGAATCCTGCACTTGTCGTGTTTATGACGGTAACAGTGACATTAGACGCAAAAAAAAAAGAGGAAGAAGCTAAAGACATACGTAACACGTAATACGATTTATCTTACGTGGCGCAGATGGCGGTCAAAGCAACTGTGCATTACACGCGGGGCTGAGCAGGAAATGGTGTCAAATGCAAAGCAAAAGAAAATCCTCAAAAGAAACTATTCCGCAGCTGCGCAAAGAACTCTCACAATGCTCCCGACACAACTGCTAAAACACAAAGGTTTTTATTCAAACTCGTAAGCACGCACAGCTGTGCATAGTGATGAGGCTCTGATGACCCTGATGACAACACATGGACGGCCATACAGCCCTCCACGGCACTAGCTTGTCAGAAACTTGCTACAGATCTGTGCTTCTAATTCATAGCTACACTATATAGTCGGCTATTTGCTGAAATAGCGCGAAAAACGCGTTAGCACGTCGTTACGCGTCAAAATGGCTCACCATTCCAGAGTGATTTATTAGTGGGATTTAACATCACCAAGCGATGTTGGGTCTTTTAGAAGTGCCGCACTACAGAATAACTTTCGCAACTTGGTGTTCTTTCACGTGCACCTATAGTGCAACGTGTTTTTCTCGTTTCGCCCACATCACCCGCATCGAGATACCGTGGTCGTTTTACGTGAACGTGTTACTTCATGCTCAGCAGCAGACAGCCACTGGCCTACCAAGGTGGCAATTCATGCTTCTTCGTTGGAAAAATTGTTACAGAATGCCAATATTTCTTGTTCACCACTGTACATAAATAGCTCTCTACACTCAACCCCCTTCCCCCCTATAACAGTGCCCGCCCCCACCTTGTTCCTTACGGCAACTTATTCGCACCTACAACAATGCAGGGCCGATATTGAAGATACGAGTTTTGCAAACTTCTTTCTCGCCCTTTGAATGGGACGAAGTCGTATTTTGGGAAGTTGCAACCAAGGTTCGTTTTGCGAACATTGTGATGAGCAGTTTGAAACTGCATGCGCATTTGTTTACTAACTGGTCCTTATTAGAAAGTTTCCGTGCTGTCAGAAACCACCCACTAACCCTCGCTGATCTAATTGAAAAAAATTGCCTGAACACACCCAAAGCGGAATAAGTGAAAATATCTGTCTTACTTCTAAAGGCTGTAACTTCTTTCGCCGAAAACCGAGGGGGTACGCACTCTTCTTGAAAAAAATGAAAATATTTCAGCCCGTTTCGAACGCGAGCTAAAGCTGGTCCTATAAAATTACAGCACTCTCCACATTACGCTGTCTGTCCTAAACTTCAGGCTTCTTAGGGGAAAAAGAATGTTCTTCAGAAATTTGGCCGTACAGGAGTGTGGGCTGTGAAACGCTCTATGCGGTTCATGCCAAGTCAGCTTGCCGTGGCCAGGTGGCGCTGATGGTCGCTCCCACGTTTAAACGCACATATACTCTATAAAGCAGACGGGGGGATGACGGCCACCGTAGCTCCGTCGTAGAGCAGTGGGCGCGTTATGCAAACTCAAGGTCGCAGGTTCGTATCCTTCCGGTGACAAGTTATCCTCTCGCTCGCTTTTCTTTCTTCACAATCACATTCCCACATTCCAATTACTTCTAATAATAACCCCTTTACCTTCCCTGGCATTATTGTCTGTTAGTTGCCCTAAATATTGTGTCTAACAAACAAAACGAGCCCTTCAATTTACACTTTCCTACTTGCAGAAGGGAAGCGGGTTCGGGGGAGACAGAAGGTTAGGTGGGCAGATGAGATTAAGAAGTTTGCGGGTATAAATTGGCAGCAGCAAGCACAGGACCGGGTTAACTGGCGGAACATGGCAGAGGCCTTTGTCCTGCAGTGGACGTAGTCAGGCTGATGATGAAGATGATGATGATGACTTGCAACTAAGTCTTATTTCTGTAATAATGGGCGAACAATGAAGTCAGCTTAAAATTTGGCAATGAGCCTCGAAAATAACAGTGTTTGCAAATCCGTGACTATCTTGTTTTACCTGTCGGTATATATTTAAAATTACTCGAGACGTAATATACACCAACGAGGCACGAGGGCCAATGTTAAACGTATAGAAAAGATGGTGCGTCGTTTCTATTCACATTTTCTCTGGACATGATGCGCTCGCGGTACAACCCAGCTTTATCTGCCACTTGGTAGAGGCTTTTTTTGAACCGAACGTCCGTCATGCGACCTCACGACGCGCGTGTTTTTCAAAAGCGAACGAGACGAGCAAAAAATGCTGTAGAATCACCAAGCGCGGGTGGCCGTGATAAAAACAGAAAAAAAAAGTTCCGCCTTTCACGGTGTATTTCACGGTGTGTTTCTAGGTATACGCCCGTATGTATGTGCAAGCATGTCGGAGTGGTTCTTCCACAACTGCGCCGCTATGCGGCCACGTGAGCAACAAAAACGAAGCGCGATCAAACAGCGGCAAGAGAAGGGGCGAACAGAAGAAACAAGCCCATTAAATTAATTACAGGGGCGCCCTGCTGGTCGTTCGAAGCCGGTAATTATCGCATAAGCGATCACACAGTACCATTAGTCAGGCATGTAATAGAACGCCTGCCCGCTCCCTCAGCAACTGCCTCCCCATCGTTTTTTGGTCCGGAGCCTCTCCGCGCTTTCCTTTTTTTTTTCGTCTCCCTCTCTCCTCTATTTTGCCTCCGTTGATCCGATTCCAGAGGGTAAGTCTGAGCAACACGCCGCTCTGATTGAATTACGTGAAATCGTCTGGTCCTGTTGCTTCGGCGCGCATATTCGCTTAGGATGAGCGGCGCGTTTTCTGTCGGTGGCTCGAGCTGTGGCCAGCCGTGGTTGGCGTTGATGAGAGAATAAAGAGTACACCGCCTGTCTGCTAGCAGCGAACGAGCGGACTCCAGAGTCTCGGCATCGGTAACAATCTGCTCAAAACCACGTATACACCTTCCCCGAGTTACCGCTGCTGGCGGTCACCTTCTCTCCTCTGTCAGGTCGCGTTCTTTCGGTAGATGAGCGAGAACAGCGCCCGCGATGCACGGCCGGCGCGGAGGGTTTTGTTACGCGCCGCGATCACGCTGTACGCGCGGGCGTGCAGAGCCCTGGGGCTGAAATCACCTCGCTGCATGCAACGATGCATGGAAGACGTAACGCTGGCCGCAGCCATGCAGCACCGCGTTGCGCTGTATATGGCGCCGTACACTTTCGCGTTCATCGCGTCGCGGCTCGTATTGCTGCGGTGACAACAGCCAGCAGTATACCACAGGGGAAGTTCGGTTAAGTCCTAACGGCGCAAATTAGATGGAAAAGCAAAATGAAAGCACGGACTTAAAGTTTTGTAAGATATTCGGGAGACCACCCGCGAAAACATAGGTACTACGAGGCCTCACAAAAGAAAGTTTGCAACGGAGAACTGCTTGACTGTATAAAGACAAAATGGGTTAATGGATTTTGTGAAGAGCCCGTTTAGGTACGCATCTATGCAGTAGTGTATGAGTAGAGTGGGACAAAAAAGAACAAAAAAGACAAAGAGAGCCGGCATCCAGAGAGAGATGCGGAAGAAGACAATTAAAGAGATAAAGTTCGTGTTGCCATGTTGCTTTCGGCCTCTTTACTCTAAAATTCAACATAATTAACAACCTATCACCAACGTCGCAGTCAAGAAAGAAGACACGAGTAATGTCGAATTGTTTACCACAGCGTCCGCAATGCATTCCAAGAGGCATACGAGCCTACGACACATTTCTTCTGGGTGACAAAAGGTACTGGGTGACAAAAGGTACAAAAGGACAGAGCGTGACATCGTCGGTCACTTTATAGAGTACGTTGACAGCGAAGCGTCCATGGTATACATTACCGTGCTCTTAGATGACGAGAATGAATCGTGGGAGAATATCACTGAATGGCTTAACCTGTTTTACGACGTCTGTAAATTCATCCACGCAGGACATGAAGAAGCGAACAATTGTTCAAAACTATTGTGAATTAAATGGTAAGCTGGCCATAGCTCGACAGCGTAGAGAGCTCAAACGGGAGGCGGGTTTCCCCGATATCCTCTTTTTGACGACCGCTCACCGATCGGGGCCACGTGCATGAACTTCTCTAACTGGCTCCCAATTTTTTACTTTTCTCTCAATCTGAATTTCACCCTCTATCCATTTTAATTCCTCTTCACCTCATTTCATCGTGAGCTACTGCTAAGGTGTCGCACTCTGATACAGGCGAAAATTAAAGAGATAGAGTTCATGTTGCCATGTTGCTTTGGGCCTCTTTCCTCTAAAAGTCAACGAAGAAGGTGTCGCTCTCTGATGCAGACAGTTGCGGCGATCACGTTTCATTCTGCTTTAGTTTTTAAATCACTGCCTCTGTCACTGTCCACAAAGCAGTGTCTTTTGTCACCCAGAAGAAATGCGTCGTAGACTCGTATGCCTCTTGGAATGCATTGTGGACCATGTTATCATTGACAGTCAATTTTCCTGCGAAGTGTGAGCTTTCTCTTACTGATATTTAGAATCTGCATACATCTTGTAATCGAGACAATGACGAGAAGCTGTCATATATAAGAGAGGTGGAACATGCCTAACCGTTAACGATGGAAAATAAGCTTTCGCAGATATTCCTACGGGTTAGCACAGTCCAGAGTTGCTACGCCGTGTTCTTTCTCGCTCTTGCGTTACGCTTGAAGCAAAAACGTTGATATGTCCGCTAGGTCAGAACCTTTGTACAAAGTGGCCCCTACAATTTATTTTCCTTCCTGCTTGATTTCCTATACTTCTTTATTCTGTAGACAGTTTATTTCGTAGAGTGCCAGTTCAACTCAAAGACGTCGGCTGATTCGGACCTACGTCTACCGGGACGTGTACAGTATAGCAGTCTTTGAGGTCATAGCGTGTTCGACTACACTACAGACTCACACATTAGCGTAGTACGCTTTTGCTTTTACTGGTTATTTAGTGCATAGCGAGGAAGTTTGATTCGACGAATGCTTCATTCATAGTGTCACAATGATAATAAAAATTGGGCCTCGGAGACACTAAAGAGACGTACCATTAACAGATAAGAAATACTAAACGTCGCAGGAATAAAATGCACACACCTTGCAGACTTTGTTGATAATGCTTATCGGGAATGTCATTCGAAATGGACACGTTCCCACTGACTCAGTAACGGACAACGAAAACGACTTGATGCGCGCATACAACATCCGAATAATGAGGCGACTCTTGGCAATGACAGGTCGCGTGTATTCACGGTCAAAAAAGAGGGCACAAACAGGGCAGTCTGCGCAGCAACTGAGAGTATGCGCATTGCCTGCCTTTTCGCCCGTGCCGAGCCTCTCCTCCGGTCAACTTACAATAACTCCTGCTTTTCTCTCTATCTGAAGGCTGCACCGCAGCGGGTGCGAGCGATGGCCGCGTGCCTATCAAGGCGGCGCAGGACAAGGCGAGCCCATTATCCGCGCCGAGCGCACTTTGTCAGGCCGATCGGCAGCGGCGCGCGGAATGGTGACAGCGACGCGCGGCTTTGCGTGCAGCTTAGAGGGGACAAAGTGCGCGCACCCGAACAACCCGGGCCGATCCCTAGCGCCAATATTTGGTTCGCCGTCGAAGCCTCCGGTCGACACCCTCTCCTCCCCGCGGATCTCCTATCGCCGCGCCGCTTCGCCACCGACAGAGGCGTGTACAGGAACATGCACATGTTGCGAGAAACCGAAGGACGCCACTGAACACCTTGCGACACGAAGATAAACGCTTTGTCATAAGCCTTGCGTGAACCAAAGACCTTAATTACTAGTTTACGAGGGTAATCGGAGCTTCGCTGCGCCGTAATCCTCACGACGGATGTGCGAACCGTTTCGTCAAATACAGGAGATAATGCGAAACTACGTTCATCGTTGATTTTGAATATGGTATAATTTCAACAAAGCGCAGTGCGTTTAGTTGCTGAAGGTCGAACGCATACGTCGCATTAGGCGAGTACTTCACTAAACGTTAAACGAGAGGGTAGAACAAAAACATACAACTTGACGCTTCGGTGTAGCTGTGCAGAAAAAAAAAACAAAAATTACACGTCAGACAGCGCATAACGGCTTTCATACTTCGCGCCCACGACAGCCGTTGGTCGCTCGGGGAGGATTAGACGAAGAAAGGCAAACAAAGCGATATAAAACACTGAAAGAAGCATCGAGTAATCACTGCGGAGGGACACAGGTGTGTGTAAGGATGTCAAGGGATACACACAACGAGAATGCCGGCGATTCCCTCAGTGCGTGCTGCGGGGAAGCTTACAGACACGTACATTGTAAGAAAAGATTTAAGTACACGTAAAAGCTTGCACAGTTAGCTTAACAACAGCGTGCTGAACAGAGAAACAAACGGTCTGCAAAATTGGACTCGTGTGGGAATTCGTGTCATACAGAGTAAAAAAAAAGTGAGACAAGACAATTCCGGAACATGTCCAAGACAGTTCATGTTATTACAGATACATACAGTTAAATTATGGGATACCATTGCGCAGAAACTTGTAATCCATCCTATTCATCTTGAATGCATCTTTCGAAGGCACCATCCCGGACAACATGCCAGCGAAAATTTTCTGTGCTGACAGATCACAGAAACAAAGCAGTGAAGGGCAAAGTGTCGACTAGCTGTATAACATTATTATGAAAGCTAGCACAGGAAAAAAAAAAACGTTTCGCGCTTACCTATAAGCGATCGTTATGCGCACTGTGTTTTCCCATTGTGGTTTAGATTACAACCGACTGATGTTGCTAACACGCATGTCACAGTAGTCAACTGTGCGCAAGATCAAACAACTGGTTATATAAACATCTGCAACTCTTAAACATGTCTGTGCGTGGAACATTTGTACATATATTTAGCGTCATTTCATGACGTGTCGCTCAATAAAAAGTTGCAACACGGTTACCTTCCCTCCGCATGCTTCGCATAACGTCGATTCTCAAGTACGTGGGATCCACCGAACTTTTCTTGGAGACAGCTATTGACATTCGGATGGCGGCCGTTTGCACGTGTCGCAGCGTGTTCCAGCACAAACAGTACCGCCACGTTCTCTTCGTCGTGACCAAATAAGGAGATAGTTTATTCACGTAGCCTTCATCCAAAACACCTCTTTTAATCGGGCACCGCTGTCGGCTGTGGCAAAATACGCTATAAATCTGTCCAAACTTCACCCGAGCAGCACTCTTTCGGCGAAGCTGCCCGAAATTGAAGCTAGGTGATATGAAAGAGGGAAACATCTGTTGAGGCTCTAAGGGAGAAATAGGGCCGACCGCAACAGCCGCAACAGTGAAATACTTTCTTTGCCGTCGGCATACGAAACGGGCGCGATGAAGGAGAGCGGTGTTTGCAGCGCCGGGCGTGTTGCTCAAGCAAATAAATAGGTAATCAAGGTGCTCATGGTCACTTTATGCGGAGTCTCAGGCAGGATGAGGGTGGCTAACCAGCATGCAGAATTCTTACAGAGGTAAAACTTCCAAAGCTTCGACCATATCGGATGACAATTTTTTCAGCTGTTTCACCACAAAATAACCTGCAAGTCCTCGGAGGAGCTGTATTAGATGATAGTGTCTGCAGAACGCTATACTTAGGCTTAAATTGCTGTTTCACGCCGAACTTATAAACAATAGACGATTCAAGTTTGCCGCACATACTATCACTATAGGCTATAGTACCTGAAGGAGAGCGCTCACACTGCAATTCAGACTGTGTTGCTAGTATCAAGGTATTTAATATGGATCTCAAATGTCTTGATCCTATCCGGCCTTTAGTTAATTATTGTGTGAAGACGCTCAGGCCAGTAATGCCAATTGATTGATTGACTGATTGAGTGATTGATATGTCTGGTTTAACGTCCCAAAACTACCATATGTTTTGAGAGATGCCGTAGTGGAGGGCTCCGGAAATTTAGACCATCTGGGGTTCCTTAACGTGTACCCAAATCTGAGAAGTTGGGCCTACAGCATTTTCGCCTCCATTGAAAATGCAGCCGTCACAGCCTGTATTTGATCCCGCGACCAGTGGTTGAGCAGCCGAGTACCTTAGCCACAACATTATTGTGGTGGGGCTCAAATAAGGAAGAGAGTTTCGTAATTACGCCGGACAGTATGTCATCAGAAAAAAGCACCAACAGACATGAAAAAGACCTTTAGGATGCACTTCGGGAGTTATACAACGTGCTGTAAGCCTTTTGTTGAGACATAACCTTAATAGAATAGCTTGCCACGTCAAGAAGGCAAAATCACTTACTTTAAAAAGACGTGTACATTTGTTTTTTCAGTGAAAACACATAAAAACAAGATTCCTTTTCGAGCAACTGTTGAAGAAAAAGGCACTTGGCAAGTCGCTGTACCCAATTATTTGCAGAAATGCTTAAGCTCCTCGTGTTTTTCAGACCCTTTTTGTATGCGTAATTCTCAGGCGCCAGTTAAGTTCCTTTCAAAAGAGAATCTCGGGGGCTGTAAATATTTTTCGTATGAATATTCAAGACCTTTATTACTCTTTCCCACATGAGGGCTTGTTACAATGTGTTAATGAATGTATTAACAAACAAATTCACGAGTCATCTTTCAGTGATAAATGTGGCGTTTCTACGGCGGCTTTTTTAAATAGAAATTCTTTCCGTGTATTTGAAGTCGACGCTGGTATAGGTGGCAAGGAAGACATTTATGTGCAGAAATAGGGGATATGTATTTATTCTAAGCTTGCTCTAGTGCTTAGTGATTTGCATCTTAACAATGTTGACAAACATTTGGAGGGTGTTGTAATTCTATAATTAAAGTTTTTTTCGTTTGTGGAGGAATGCTTGATTTTTATAGAAGTGAGCACTTCGAATCCATGGTAACATCAGTGAACGAAAAATTTGAATTAGAGGAGGACTGAACTTTACTAGATAATTGCCTCAGAACAATGAAATATAATTTCAAGATATTTTGTTAGTGGCTAAAAATCACGTATGCTGTGAGTGTTCTCCAAGAACTCCAAGACCGATGTTGAGCTTCTCGTCGAAGCACTCGGAGGTTGTAAGAAACGGTATAGCCATGTCTTGCTCTAAGTCAGCCCTCACGAAGTCGTCTTAGCAGAAGATGAGTGATAGTTTTAACACGTCTTTTAGATGTAGCTTTTCCTCGTGTTGCAATGGCCACTGTTGCTGAACGTTTAAAGAAGTCTGTTAAGTTATGCCCAAGAATGGCTGCAGAAAGCGATAGGGGGAAACGTGTCTTAGGTATGCCATACAATGCTCGAGCATCTAAGATAGTAGGTAACAGATACGGCATTAACGTTGTTTTTACAGCTGCCAATAAGATTGGTAAGATCTTTGCCACTGTGCAGAGAAGCAATAAGACAGCAAAAGAGAAAAAGAAAAACGGGCCGATAACTGTTTCGTAAAATACGCCAACAAATTCACTGATTGCCGTACACAAGTGTAGTTAATAAAGCCCCTTTCAGCTGTGGCCGCTTCTGCGTAGGACATGAAGAGGATGGTATGCGGCCAGCATTCCTGTCCTACATGAACTATTCTATCAGTCTTCGAATATTGAATAAGCAAGCTATCTCCGCTGTTCTTGAGAAAATAGCACAAAATGAAATAAAAAAGGTCCGGCTAGATGCACGTAACAACGTTTTATCTGTCGACACAACGCGGGCAGACACATTGGGGAAACTTCGAACGATGACAAAGTTTGGAAAGGTGAAAGTAGGCGCGGTCGGATGAATGGCTGGGGCTTGCACTGCAGGTGTCATCTACAACATTGACTTGGCAATCCCAAACACAGATCTGACCATTCTGATAAAACTGGCGTATGAAGGAGTGGTCATCATGCACGTATACATGGCACCTTGGGAACAGCCGCTGCGTCAAGGTAGTCTATAAGCGTGACTCGATTCGTTGTCACGTCAAGGTGGGACATTTCCGGCATTTGGTACGGCAGTTTGTTTCAAAGCCACTTCAGTGCCAAAAGTGTTTCAACATCGGCCATGTCCAGAGTGTCTGTGCGAACTGTACCGTATGCCCCCGGTGCGTGGAGTCGCACACGGTAGACATCTGCCCTGCAAGAACTTTTAGGTGTGGCGACTGTCGAGGTACCCATAAAGCCACGTCTAAATAATTCCCAAGACTCTAGAAGGAAGTCGAGATCCTAAAACAAATGGTTAGGGATAACTCCACTCATAGAGAAGCATCAGAGAAAATCCGGCGTCGGCGTTTCCATCAACGAAAGCGCTCAAGTCACAAAGGTCTTCATGCACCGCGTGAATATACACCACAAACAACTACTTGAAGAATGCCCGAAAGCAGAAAAATGCCTCCATAGCCCAGACCCCCCCCCCCCCCTGAAGACAGCCGGAGCTTACGAACCCACGGCCTTCTCAACAGCCTTCCCGCGCTCTGCTTCTAGCGAAAGCTATTTCTGCTGTTGACGAGGTTTCTGCAGTATATCGTCCAATCATTCATACGTGCTGCGATCCATTGCGAGTGTCATCAGAGGTGTTCTGACAAGCATTTATACGCCAGCTGCTAGAAGCGGGCTATAAGTACTGGACGCGTTGAGTCCAGTCCTTGCAAGCCTTGTGTAAAGCCATGGTCGGCAATCGCAGGTCGTTTCGCAAAGAGGTCAGGCAATCGTCCATTATTCAGTGAAACACAAGAGGCCTCAGGTCTCGCATCTCCGGTTTCCGTCAATTTGTTCGTCTGTACCGATTTCCTGTAGTGGCAAAATGTGCTCAAGATTATCACGCACAATCAAACTATTCGGCTACGAGTCATTTTTCTCATGAAGTTACATCGAGAGTAGCAAGGTTGATATTCGCCGAAAGCTATTCGAAATTTATTCGGAGAATTTATTCGCCGAATTTATTCGCCGAAGTCCAGCGAGTGCAACCTCACGACGGCAATCATTATGTCTGTTTGACTGTTAAAAATGGAAAGGTCACTTTTGCACGCCTAAGTGTGTATCTCTCCCCATAAAGTTAAAGTCGATTCGACGCCAAAAAACTGGACGGTATCTGAAAGGCACATCCGGGTCCATAGGTTTTCACTGGGGACTTCAATGCACAATATCACGTTTGGGGAAGCTCAAGGGTTAATTGAACGGGGTGACGTTTAGCTTCATTCGTTTCTAGTCATAGTCTCGTCCTTACGAATGACGCAAGTCCTACTTTTTTGCGAGGCTCCACATATAGCAGGTGCCTTCCTTTGTATTTCGTGTCACGCCGATTCGCAACACGGGTAAAGTGGTTTCGGAACATTGAAAGGCACGAAAGCAACCACATTCCCACTTACCTGAAGATCAAAAGTATTTCTTACACGCACTCATATATCACGATGCGAGGAATGGGTTGGACTGTGTTTAAAACCCAATTTGAGGACACTTGTGAGGAAACCCTCTCCCATGGTCTCCAGCAAGCTATTAAGGAAACCGCACAGGCGGCTATGCGCACACTAATATGCTTTCCAAAGTACTCTAAATTCGGCCTTGAACTAGAGAAACTTTGTGCGATTCGCCATCGTTCCGAAAGAAGATACCGAACGCACCAATTCCATAGACAAACTAGAAACAGCCCGATGCATCCAAAAGAAAATACAACGGCGCATAGATGAATTAGAGACCCAACGATGGATATAGTTTTGTGCGTCACTAGATCCTTAAAACCATTGTCTCAAATATGGAGAACTCTGCGAGGCCTACGTTATGTTCCGGCAAAACGCTTTCTGTTCAAGGCCCTCGCACTCTTTCATCGCCGACAGAAAATTGGGGTGGGAGATTTCCGTGCTATGATTGTGGGCTAGACAACGCACACAAACATGTCCCCAATGAACCACATTACTTACTAACGGGACACGCACGTGGATCTGTCGTTCACATTACTGGAGCTTGATGCGGCACTCGTCTTACGTAACAGGTCGTCGCCTGGCCCGGATGACATATCTTGCCGGATATTGTGCCACAGTGGGGAACGAGCCCGAGATGCGCTCCTTAACATCTTCAACGAATCCTGGCAAACTGGCGTGGTTCCACAAGAATGGAAGATTAGCCGCTTGTTACCACTTCTTAAGCCTGCTAAGCCTCCCCTGGCATATTTCCTCTTACCGACCGGTTGCGCTTTGAAGTTGCGTTGGAAAGGTAATCATTTGTAAGCAGTGGAGAGAATGATGCTGGCCAAACTTCAATGGTACCTTGAATGCTACGAGATGTGCCCAAACACCATGGCAGGTTTTCGCCGTCAGCTATGTTCCCTCGACAATGATATTGGTCTTGTCACGTATGCCCAACACCAAAAGACATCTAAACGAATATTTGTTGCCATGTTCCTTGATGTGAAACGAACAAACGACCGCGTTCTTCATGACGCCAGTCTTGAATCCGTGGAGTCAGTGGGCCTAGGTGGTCAACTGTATTGTTGGAAACGCAGTTATTTACAAGGGCGGACTTTATTTGTCAACACTGCAGATGGTCAAAACTCCGAACACCCCCCGCACCATGTAGTTCCACAAGGTGGCGTCTTCAATGCAACTCTTTTCAACCTCACTCTCATATGTCTTGTAGAGCGACTGCCAAATGTGGTAAAGCTATCTGTGTATGCTGACACCATTGTAGTCCGGGTATCTGGCGTCACTAGACCTCAGGTACGCGCGAGAATTCAGGAAGCTGCGACGTTGGTATCGGTGTACCTCAACGAAGTATATAGGTCTGAAGATCTCGCAAGCGAAATGCGCATTGATTTTTTAAAGCAGAAAGTCAGTGAGACCATACGCTATATCTATTGACGGCGAAATCATACCCTATGTCAGGACGCACAGATTTCTAAGCGTATTCATTGATAAAGACCTCTGTTGGGGGGAAAATTAGGCCTGCTTGAAAAAGAAGCTGACAGACGGCTAATTTATTTACGTATCTTGGAGGAAAAACCTGGGGGACCTAAGTACATGCCATAACGCAATTGTAGAAGGCTCTTTTTCTCGTATATTTGCGATACAGTTGCCTGTGCTGACCAATACCTGACGAACCAGCATTCGCACTCTCGAAAGCGTCCGGGCTCGCGGTAGCCCCAGACAAAGTTTGTCTGGGGCTACCGCGATGTTCATCAACAGCTGAGACAATCGGGATTGGAAATGATTACCCGGTCAAGAGACATATCGTAAAGGAAGCGCTAGGAGCACACGTGAGGCATCTTGCTCAAATCCCTGCCCATCATTTAGCCTCAATGCCCGAAGACCAACCACGTGCCTCATTTTGTCAGACAGTGTTGTCCTACCGTGCATGCATACCAACAAGATATATAGCACCAACCAGAATTCCAACTCACCCAGAGGTTCAACTCATGGTTCCAGGTATACGGTCAAAATCGCGGCTCTTGTCTCCAGTGCTAAAGGAGCTTTCTCTTCTCTTGTTTTGAGAGAAGTACAGTGAGCATAATCATATATAAACTGACGCTTCGACTACAGTAGACGATTCCGTAGGGTGGGTGATCTTTCCTACAACAGCAATCACCACGAAGATTCGGCTATTGCACCAGACGACATCGACAGCTTCAGAACTTGCTGCTCTACGTAGCGCCCTAATTTAACATGAGCAAGCCAACAAATGAAGCATGTTTACGCACTCCAAGGCAGCACTATACAGTGTTTGAAATTCATCTTACGCCATGGACAACTAGAACTAGACATTAGAGATCTGCTTCACTACTTCCTCGTCAAAGGACATGAAATCCCGTTTCAGTGGCTTTCAAGTCAATGTGGCATATTGGGCAACGAACATGCCGACGCAGCTGCTCGACCAGCACACGAAGACGGTGTATAACAATCTATTCCATTCTCAAGGACTGATGCTGCCACAAAAATAAGACTGATTGCTAATGAAGACGCAAAATTCATGTGGAATACAGCAAGTTTCTGGCACACGCGACTGAATAGGTGTCGCATATCTGTACACGCGCACGCGCGCTTGTGTGATACACTGTCACGCGGCCCATATTGCAACACCCTCGCCCACGACGTGAATAAAAGCGCTTGGCGCGCGGTGGGCCGGGGGCACTTTCCTTCGGCACTCTTGGTTATCGCTATGTTGCTGGCATGCGAATAAAGCATGTTTGAGTACTGGCGGCGTCTTCATACCCGGAAGCCCTGGAACGCGACAATAGGCTGAACCCGTCTCAACGACTTCGGCCTCCATCCGGACTCTCTCGACTTAAGACGACGGTGCTTTGCCGACTGTGGCTTGGGGTCGCTTCCACCAAATTGTTTGCCTTCCGAATCGGCATGGAAGGTAGTGCCGCTTGCGATAATTGCGGCAGCGATGAAACTATAGAGCCCTTTCTGTGTCACTGCTCTCGCTGCACTAACTGCCGCTAGCTGCTGCGTTAGCCCGTCTTGATGACAGACCTTTATCAGAACAGTCAGGGCTTGAATGTCGACACGATCTGTCTCCGCACAGGGAATACGTCAAGGCCTTATTGAGCTTTTTGCGTGGTAGTGGCCTATTTATTAGGCTATATATAACACCCCCACTCTTTTTTTACGCACCTCTACTTTTCGCATCGCTTTCCTTGCCATCTTTCTTTCCCCACTGGCCTTCCCGTTAGTACAGGGTAGCATACCATATGCTACAATTCTGGATGACCTCCCTGCCTTTCTCTCAATTTATTCTCTGTCGTTTTTACGCGTACATATAGACAGGTAGGTGTGCCACTGCATTAACCAGAGGTTATTCTAACATCAGAGATTACTCACCGGACGCTCACCTTCTAATCTAGCCCCACCACGGTGGTCAAGTGGTTAAGGTACTCGGCTGCTGACCCGCAGGTCACGGGATCAAATCCCGGCTGCGGCGGCTGCATTTCCGATGGAGGCGGAAATGTTGTAGGCCCGTGTACTCAGATTTGGGTGCACGTTAAAGAACCTCAGGTGGTCGAAGTTTCCGGAGCCCTCCACTTCGGCGTCTCATAATCATATGGTGGTTTTGGGACGCTAACCCCAACAAATCAATCAATCGGACAGTTCCAAGCGTGATGCTCCATCGTTTTAGACATGGGTGCGGCCAACTGTATGCACAACGCGAGCACTATACAGGTGTCGTATCTGGCCTTTGGCAATTAAGAAATAATGGACGCACAGGCTATAGTGAATCTTGTGAAGCGATATAATAGTTGCAGGAAAGGGGTGTTCTGATGTAGCGAACCTAACATTTAAGGATAATGCGTTCACATCAACGCAACCCATTCTAGACAGACTTCAAAAATGGTGGCGAGCTTAGGCTGTTGGTACGAATAGAGCACATTCTACTAAAAACAGCGCAAAAGCGGGACACACCTTAAGGTATGTACACATGGCACATGCGCTGTGGATTACAAATAATGGGCCACATTTCCCTATGCCTCATATATCAACGTTTTAGTAATGGAGTGGCCGTGAGCTATGCGCTATGTATGGATACCACAAATGCACGACTTTTCAAATGTCACATATCAGTAAACACTGTACGGTAGTGTTCCGGCGATTGAAACACGTCGCTACTTTTAGATGTGATACAGCGATCTACGCAGGCTTTAACATCGCCACATATGTATAAAAGCTTCTGGACAGTGCACATGAAGAAAAATGCAACGGGGGGCCTCGATAAGGCTCTTGCAGCTGAGATAAGTTAATAAGAGGGTCATGTTCGGTTTCGTTTCTTTTTCACAAATCTGGATTCTCGTGCAACAGCTCGAGGAAAGCTTCGAGCCGAGCCCAAGGCGTGAACCGCAGAGTTGTGAGCGACCGCTGTCTATAGCGGCGCGTGCCACCGCCTCGGGGTGAACTCCAAGAGAGCGCAGCCGCGGGCTTCGGATGGATGGAAGAGCGGCGCAAACGAGCTTTCCCTCTCTTGCTTTGTTCGGCATTTTTCTTTTTTTCTGGCGGGCCGTCGAAAAATGTGGAAGCGCGCGTAAATGGCGCGCCTATCAGTCAAGCAGAGGGCGCGTGCGTTCTCCGGGACCCTTCAGGAGCAGCCGCCTCGGCGCAAAAGACCCGGGGGCTGACGACGTTCTCGCGAGAGGGGGAGACGTCCTTTGGAAGAGCCTGTCCGCGACAGGCGGCGAGGAGAAGCCGCGCCTCGAAGAACAGCTCGCCCCAAAGACAAAGAAAACCGCCGCCAGCAGCCGCACCGAGGGGGGAGAAAAAACGTTTAACACTGAATTTTGAGCACTGCCGTGTACGCCTCCGCGAAGAGCCGAGAGGAAGACGTTCTTCCCGAGGCTGTAGTTGCGGATGCGCCAGCGGTGGTACATAGGCGGTGTCAGCCAGGCTTGACAGGCCAATTAATTTCACAAGAGATCACTTTAATCTTGCGCTGCTTCTCTGTTCGCGTGCTCGCTTCTCTCTCTCTGAACATGGTTAACACACTGGCACTGCTAGCCGTTCCCATGCCGAGTGCGCGCGCTTCAAAACGCAGTTTCCTTAATTAGTTAACTTTGTTAACTCGCGTAGCGCAGCGGGCGCACAGCGAACAGAAGTGCGCCGCCAATTTCTCTGCTTCACTCCTATACCGACGACTTGGAAGAATGTAGTAATCAGGTGACGACTTGCTTAAGAATAGAGGGAGCGAAAGAGAAAAAACTTTTTCACTCTCTCTCTGTGCAAGTAAAAGAAACACCCCTGGCCACCCGGCCGGTAGCAAAAAGTTTTCTAAGCCCATTCGATATGCATGGTTCTTGCAGGATATGATGAGAGCAAAGAAAAAGTAGTTACGACGCGGATCCGATTCACGGACTACTTTGCCTTAAATGCAGCTCACGAGGAAGAATACCAAGGCTGTCAAAATAAACGAATAATGAATCTTCGTTTGGCATACCGCATTCCTAGTGGTTGCGTGGTAATTAAAGTTGTGCCTGCTGCTCATATCCCATATACTTTTCCTTAGTTCGAACAGCCTTTTTTCTTTAAACTATCAACGGTAACAATAATTACTTCCTGTTTTTTCATCTTAAGTTCTGGAGGAGAGCTTAACCTGAATGCCAAGTCAAAGTCTTTAAGTAAATAAGGCGAATCATCATCATTACATCATCATCATTATCATCATGAGCCATGTTATGTCCATCGGGGCAGCAACGCCTCTACTAATGACCTTCAACCCACCCTGTACTGTAGTGGTACATTCCATTTTATGCCAGAAAGTTTCCTAATTTCATCACACCACCACATTTTAGCCACCCTCCGCCGCGTTTACCCTTGCTCTGCTTTCATTCCGACGCTCTAATTGACGATCGGTTGTTTGTGCTCATGACGTGGCCTGCCCATAACCATAATTTTCTATTCAAAGCATCTTTAAGCAAACTTCAGTGACTTTGGCCGTATCTATCTATCTATCTATCTATCTATCTATCTATCTATCTATCTATCTATCTATCTATCTATCTATCTATCTATCTATCTATCTATCTATCTGTCTATCTGTCTGTCTGTCTGTCTGTCTGTCTGTCTGTCTGTCTGTCTGTCTGTCTGTCTGTCTGTCTGTCTAGCCACCTACGGCTTTTAGCTTTTCTGGCTGTTTCGATAATAGTATCGACACCAAAAAATTGCTATGACATAACATGGCTGCATGGCGAGCATAAGCGACTAGTCATAACATGTCATGATTTCTGTCATGAGCATAAGCGACTAGTCATAACATGTCATGACTGTCATAATGTCATGATTTACATGTCATAGTATTGCTGCTCTTGCGGTGGTTTCGTTCCCATAATTTATTGCAAAACTGGTATAGTATGACAAGACTGCATGTCAAACATAAGTTACAGGCCCTAACGTGGAAATCATGAGATGCATGCCATGTAAGTCATGGCTACACGCCACGATCATTTTGCGCTTGCGGCTGTTTCGCTAGCTTCACATATACCAAAATCGGTATTACGTGACGTGAATGGGTGACGAAGGTATATGACTGGCGAAAACTTGATAATCATGATGTGCGTGTCATATAAAACATGACTACATGCTACGATTATAGTGCGCTCGCGGCCGTTTCGCTAGGTTCTCATATAGGAAATTTTGTGTTACGTGACGTGAATGGACGGCGAACACAAATGTCAAATCGCAACCGTGATAATCATGACATGGGAAATCATGTACGACATAACTTTCGTCCGCTCCGTAAAATTGTGCTGATAATAAGTGACATATAAACCTTCCTCATTTGTGATTCGCATAATATTGATTCCCGCTGTAGATGGGATCTGCCAATTTTTTTCTTCATATCGAATAGCATACCGGCTATCGCTGATCTCTGATCCATTCTGTTGTTGTCCTATTGTTTAGAGTTGTGCTTATCATCTTTCCTTTAATCGCATGCCATTTAAACCTTAAATTCTTCTGGAGTGTTCTTGCAAGTCTTTATGGTTCAGCCCTATATATCGCAAAGGGAGTGGTGAGTGTCGGTCGTTGAGTTGATACTGTTTTTATCCTGCGCATTCTTTGGTGGATTTCCTTTACATCAGCAGTTAGGTATTTTATCTAGATACGTATATTCTCCTAATGAATCAAGGGTCCACTTGTTCAACACGAAATGCCGCTCCGTCATCGGACCACCTAGCGTTGTCTTTCTTTTCCACCTACTCATCTCCAGCTATACTTTGACACCTTCTAGGCCGTGGTAGTCAATCATTTTTTGTTTTGCAATTATTCACCGCTTTTATTGAAGAGTATGGTATTTTTGAAAACCGTAAAATCAATAAGATACCCAAAATTAATATTTATACCTGTGTCTTCTGAACCCACTTGTTTTAATGCCTTCTTTGGACAGCAGCAGGTCTTGATTGAGGCCGACCTATCAGCTGTCCTCTCACAATAGATTTCTCTCTCTCTGTTTATCGGGCATGCAATGCAAATATCAACGAAGAGGGTATCTTCTTGGTCAATGGGCTTTCCTCTTCTTGGGGAGGACCAGTGCAGCTGTGGAGCATCTGTGCGCACACGCGATGGTTAGGGTAGGGTGGCTTAGTTACGGTGCGCCACTGCAGACCCGAATTCACAGCTTTGATCCAGGCCACAGTGGTCGCATCTCGATTGACGCAAAATGATCGGGTCTCGTGAACTGTGGGATGTCAGTGCACGTTCAAGAAAGTCATGTGGTCAAATTTTCTGGAGCCTTCCACAACGGCGGGCCTCACAATTGTATCGTGATTTCAGGATGTGAAACTCAAGATATAATAATAATAATAATAATAATAATAATAATAATAATAATAATAATAATAATAATAATAATAATAATAATAATAATAATAATAATAATAATAATAATAATAATAAATGTTATTATTAATATTAGTAGTAGTAGTTGTAGTAAGGTATTCATGTGTATTTCAAATACTCTTTGCAGACGCAACGCCTCTAGAGGCGATCGTATTTTGACCTAATCGAATGCAATTTAGAAATAAAAAAAATCCCCGTCCCGGTGGTCTAGTGGCTAAGGTACTCAGATGCCGACCCGTAGGTCGCGGGATCGAATCCAGGCTGCGGCGGCTGCATTTTTAGTGGAGGCAAAGATGTTGTAGGCCCGTGTGCTCAGATTAAGGTGCACGTTAAAGAACCCCAGCTGGTCGAAATTTACGAAGCCCTCCACTACGGAGCCCTCCCTCATAATTATATCGTGGTTTTGGGACGTTAAATTCCACAAATCAATCATCAATCGTAATCAAATGAGGGGGCACTAGCACAAGAATTTTAGCCTCGCGTCTTTTTTTTTTTCTGCAGTGTGATGCTGGAGGCTTGTCATATCATAACACGGCACATCGTTTACTGTCGCGCGTGACAGATAAATAATTATACGCTTCTCATTACCAGCCAGGCTCTGTTTCTGTTTTAGAGAGCTTTAAAGAAATCACAGCATAACTACGGAGTGAATGATTACTGGGGTGAAGTGTTTGTCAGTCCGTCCATGCTTTCATCCGCCCATTCGTTCTTGTTTCCGTCCGTTCATGCATTCATCCGTGCGTCCGACCGTGCATTCGTCCACCCGTGTGACCGTCGGTGCATCCGCCCTTCTTCGCGACCCTCCATGCGTCCATCCGTATGTCCTTTTTTCCATCTGTCCATCCGTGCATCCGTTCGTCTGTTCGTGCAGCCGTCCCTCTGTCTATCAGTCCGTCCGTTCGTCCATCTGTGCGTCCGCCCCTCTGTCTGTCTGTACGTCCGTCCGTCCATCCGTCCATCCGTCTATCTAGTGAACACTCCAAGTGAAGCCATCTCACATCATTTCATCATGTATTCATCATATACAAGTGTCGCCATCCGGCGGAGATTCTAAGGACCGCTCTTCCGGGTATGTGCCACCTGTGGCTACATACACCACCGGAGGATGAACAGACCCACGCTCTGAGGAGCTTCGTCCCTAAAGCGATAAGCCGCCGCGAGCAACTATCACCATGCACCCAGCGTGTGCAGCGCTCGAACACGTCAACACGCAGAAATGTGACGCGTTTCCACGCTACGCATCGAGAAGTCAGTCTCAACAGGAAACGGAACATCACTGTCACCAAACACAAAGCTTTGAACGTGTGCGCCATGGCCACGGACTCGCGAGGAGCCGTCGCGCAGTAGTCTATACTGAAGCAAACGTGGCAAAAAGAAAAATGGCGGCGTTGACATCATCGTAACTTGTATTGACTGCAGCGTGGTGACGTGCGCAAAGTAGGGCGTTCACCATGGGTCACTTTAGAGGGGGTGGTGCTCAGTGGCACCCGCAAACTTCAACATTCATATAAATACCTTCCACGTGATGTTCGCTGTTGGTATTATGCAGATGATATAAGCATGTTAATTGGAATCGATCCTACACGCTATCTCGGCCGTGAAACTTTGTGTCAGGGCCAATTTCATGCTGTATGAAAGTTTTTTTTTGTATTCAGCATTTTTTTTCATTACTTGATTCATCGTGTCAAATGTTCCACTTTAGGAGCAACTATTTTTGTCACTGCATTGAAAGTTTACATTATTTATGCTTAACAAAAATAACGATGCACTTATTTCGAGACATCTGACACCAAATTACCTAAAGTGCGTTGGTGATACCGAAGATTCATTATAACTATCATGTGGAGCATCATCGCACATCATTGAACATCGGAGAAGAAGTGGTTGGCTAGGATTACTGATAAGCAGTTACGCTTTCGCAACTGATCTGCTTCAAATTCGCGGTCCGCTATATGGTTCAAGTAATTTACCGAGAGAAACAGATTAATTGGGCTGTCTCTCTCACCACACACACACACACACACACACACACACACACACACACACACACACACACACACACACACACACACACACGCACACACACACACACACACACACACACACACACACGCGCGCAGGCACACAGTTTACTTTTGTCGACGCAAACCTCTAAATTCGTTTTGTTTAGGAGACGGCTTTAACGGGACAAGTCGCGTAGTAAGCCCTAAACCGTTACGTGTGTCTACGAATTACAACACCTACTAATGAACATGGAGTCAATCTCAAAATCAATACACAAGGGGCTGCTATTGACGGCACTAATATTTTAGTAAGACATGCAAAAATACGCCACGGCAAGCTAGTGCTTAGACTGGGCCGAGATAACAGCAACCCTAACGGAGTTCCACACAGCTTCGAGCGAAAAGGAAAACGTATACGCAAGCCCCCTCTGCATCGAGTGGGACACGTGCACAAAGGCGCGAGTGGTGCAGGCGGCCATAGTAATTAAAAATGCGATCCCCTCGCCAGCCGTCGATCGCATCGGACCACCGGACGCTAATGCGTTTCGCTGCGTCAACACGTCACGAGTCGCAGCGGACCAATTAGCGGGCCATTAATCTTGACAGTTGTAGCATGAATCCCCGAGCTGGAGTCACGGCTGCGCCTACTAGGGCACAACTTGGCCGCCGTCTGAAAACACGCACGTCCTCTTTGCACTTCGTTGACGCCGGCGTTCGCACTTACAGAAGCAAATGCCGGTGACGCAGAGATTTGAGAAGGGAGGGCTACATTGCTCCTCGAACAATTACAAAGGATTGGAAAACGTAGGCCCTGAAAAAACTACACGAGAAAAGAAAGAATTAAAGTGTGCTGGAAAAGGTGTCACAATTTCATGGTGCGCGTTAGCATGCAGTTATCTTCAATAGCTCGTATTTTATGCCACTCAGAAACAAACTAAAAACAGAGAAAAAATTGTCCCCTTTTCTGCATATTTCACTTGAAATGTCATCGAAAGACGATAGTCTTGCGGCTGTAGAGAGTGAACTAAACAAAACGTTTATTTGATGTTCTGCGGGAGCGAATTCATCAATTGTATTCTGGAGGCGCTGCGTTAGAGTGCCTCGATCCATGCAGCGAAGGCGAACGAGCGCATCGAGGCACATTAGACACGAGCGCTATCTGGCAGTTATCTTCGAAAACAAAGGAAGACACTCGCGTCCACCTTGGAGGCGATAAGGTGTAGAACGCAAAGCGTCGGGCAGGTGCCACCACCATGTTGTCTTAGCAAAGCGTTGGAAACGCTTGACTTTTCGGAGCATAGCGTCGCATTGTCAGCGCAGCGTGATAAACGCTACGGTCTTTAGAATTACTTATGTATGCCTTACCTAATATAAAGACACACATGCAGAATAATGAAGTGTTGTTATGGTGCCTCATTTATGCACAATAATTGCTTCTAAAGACGATAATCTTCTTTGGATACTACAACGCAAAAATTTTGGTCTGTCTGCCTGTACATCTGTAGATTTGTCTGTTTGTGCGCCGTAGCAATACCCCAAACGGCACCAAACGATACCTCAAACATCCAACCCCATCCACAGTGCCCACCAATATTGCTCAAGTTTCAGCGCTCGTACTTGTGCGATTGTCAATTAAAGAGCAATTACTGCGCATATCTGAGGCACCATACCAACACGTCAATATTTTTTATGTGTGTCTTTATACTAGAGAAGGCATACATAAGTAATACTAAGAATCGTAGCGTTTATCACGCTGCGCTGGCAGTGCAACGCGATGCTCAAAAAGGCAAATGTTTCCAACATATTGCTAAGACAACACGGTGGTGGCACCTGCCCGTCGCTTTGCATTCTACACCTTATCGCCTCCAAAACGGGCGCGCACGCCTTCCTATGTTTTCGAAGGTAACTGCCACAAAGCGCTCGTGTCTAACGTGCCTTAATGCACTCGTTCGCATTCGCTGCGCGGATTGAGACTCTCTAACGCAGCGCCTCCAGAATACAATTCACCAATTTTTTCGCGCAGAATATCAAATAAACGTTTTGTTCACTCTCCCAGACACTAGACTGCGTCTTTCGACGACATTTGCAGTGAAACATGCAGATACAGGGCCAATGTTTTAATTAGAGCATTAAGCTACCTGGACTATTCGAATACTATTACGTGAAGGGTTCAGTGTGCAAGACAAAGTTACCTCACAAAATAAAGTTGGTGAGCATATTTGTCAGAGACTAGCCATCATTCCCGATGTTACACTGAAACAATGGCCACGAGAATAAGCTTGCGGAGGGTCAAGGGGGACAGCGAAATCGGTTAAGCCTCTCTAACAATAAAATCATAAGTGGTGGTCATCTGCTGACCGTTTATGATAATGATGCTTCTTGGATTATTGAACATTACCCACTCAAGGGGATCGGCCTAACTATGAAATACAAGTCAGAAGCTCAGAAGAAGATAAAGGTTGAGCGTCTCAGGAGGAAACATTATGAGGAATGTAACTGTAGGCAATTTTTCGACGTCTTCCTCAGAGCGTCATTTGCTGTCCTGACCACTGGCGTTGCGAGGGGAGGGGGAGGTTCGAACCCCCCAAAAATTTCAATTTGGCACGTACATACATACGCGCAGACATGCAAACGCACGCACAAACATACATAGAGTATGATCAAATTACTTCCCCTTCCCACCACCCACCCCCCAATAAATTTCTGGCTACGCCCCTGATTCTGACACAGGCAAGTCAACTAGTCAGAACATTTGCTAAAGCGATGTTAATTGTTCCATCAGTTCAATATGAAGATAGCCTTTTTAAGAGACATAAATATTGTACAGTCATTGCACTTTACCGGAGCCCCGCTGCGGTGGTCTAGTGGCTAATGTACTCGGCTGCTGACCCGCAGGTCGCGGGATCGTATCCCGGCAGCGGCGGCTGCATTTTCGATGAAAGTGAAAATGCTGTAGGCCCGTGTGCTCAGATTTGGGAGCACGGTAAAGAGCCCCAGGTGGTATTAATTTCCGGAGCCCTTCACTATGGCGTCTCTCATTATTATACGGTGGTTTTGGGACGTTAAACCCCAAATATATCAATCAATCAATCAATCAATCAATCAATCAATCAATCAATCAATCAATCAATCAATGAATCAATCAATCAATCAATCAATCAATCAATCAGTTTTACCGGATGACAACCTAAATGGTTAAAACAATACATAGGAAGTTAACGAACACGCTGCAAGTCATAAAGCAAGAAAATTTCGGGCGTAATATAATGGTACTTTTGCATTGTGGTTGCCATAAAGAGGGAGGGGGTGGGTAAATGAAGCTAATTGATTGATATGTGCGTTTAACATCCCAAAACCACCGTTGATTATGAGAGACGCCGTAGTGAAGGGCTCCGAAAATTTCGACCACCCGGGGTTCTTTAACGTGCACCCAAATCTGAGCACACGGGCCTGCAACATTTCCGCCTTCATCGGAAATGCAGCCGCCACAGCCGGGATTCGATCCCGCGACATGCGGGTCAGCAGCCGAGTACCTTAGCCACTAGACCACCGCGGCGGGGTGGTAAATGAAGCTAGGCCGTTCATATAACGCATGGGGCAGTGACTGCATGGTGGTCAATCTGAATTACAGAACGGGTGTCTTGAGGGAGGAAATCGCAGTTAAGAACAACAGTGAATAAAATGGTGCAATGAACTTGGAAAGTTGGTTCACAGGCGTAATATGGAATCAGGCCGTGCGACACCGTAGTTTGCGGAGAACGTTGGGAGAGGCCCTTGTCCAGCAGTGAACATGATGATCATTATGTTGACGATGACGGTGACGATGTGAGCTCATAAAATTGCAGAGACTAACGATGGGATAAGGGTGAGAGAGGGAGAGAGTCTCGTGATTTGGCCTCTGACTCCCTTCCTTTTACCCCCTTGCGCTCCAGTTGGACTACGCGAACACACAGAGCTATGAAAGAAGTGGTCCACCTTGACATACTGAGATTCGGTCATATTCATCAAGTAACGAGTAAACGGCAAGAATCATACGTTCAAGCAAGCACGAAATCAGTGTCCACGTACCTGAGCTTCTTCCTGTTTTTTTTTGTAAGCATTGTAATTCAAAAAATTTGCGTCATAAAAGAAGTACTTTACTACTCAGTTTCTCGTTATGATCGCAGACGTCATCATTGCGCACTACCAAGACAAAACATCTTGAAAGTTAGATCGAAACGTGACATTTTTTGGAGTTTCTCAGTTTCTCCCTTGCTTTCTACTTCAGGCTGAAGTTGAAGCCCTTGACACAAACTTAACTTAAAACGCAGTTCCTGCAGAAAACGAAACACCACGTGGTCACTGTAAGGTCAGACTCCAGCAATGGACCAAGGGCTTTCGGATTCTAGAGGAACTGGCTCAAAGGCCAATAAGCTTACCAGTTACGTGAAATGGCTAGTCCTTTCGCTATCACTTAAAATAGAAGGATGGCGCCCTTTTTTTTCCCTTTTCTTCTACTTACCTGAATGATTCTGGTAGGACGCATGCTGAAATCGGCCACGAAGAACACTGATGCGCTGTTGCTTTGTATTGCTCCAAGAACCTAGAGATCGAGCCGCCAAGCAGCTCGTAGGCTAAATCAGATTTCCAGAAGTACCCAACGAGAGGACAGTGAACATATCAGTGTAGCGACTGTGGCTAGCTACGAAAGAATACGTGAAGCCACGTACCCGGTCAATACGTCCGTGTTTTCTTACGTGAGGCTCTGTACAGTTTTACTTGAGTGCACTCTTTATACAAAATTCGTACTAGCGAAACAGTTTGACACAGTGCGCGTTCACAGCTACCTCGCTGTGTTGCACGTGCATATCTACAACAGAAAAAAACAAGAGCGTTTATTCCACCCATAAAACACGTTCTGCCACAACCTTCATGAGGCAACTTACCTGTACGCATCCCTTAGTTATTATTCTATCTTGCTATTATTGCATTATAAGAGGACCTTCTTAAAACTACTTTGTAAATGAACGCGCTATCTCTGAAGGAAATGGAAACAACGTTATATGGCTTGTTAGTGTTAACAAATGAGCCGAGTGCAAAAAGACATTCGGAAAGAAGAATGTAGAGTCGCTTATTCATTTTTCTTCTATAGACTATATTCGTTCGACAAATCTTTAGGCATACTTTTTCTTTCTCAATCGACGTCGAACTATATCTTAAATGAATCCACAAGCGCCCCGTACGATGCGGCTGAAAGCAGACCAGTAAATGGTGCCGTTTTACTGAATGCATGGGATCAAAGCATACGCAGACCAGCCATATGAGTCACTAAGGCAGAAGCGACAGATAGGGCAGTCACTACGCCTGTCAATTGGCTATTGCGATAATTGACTATAGGTGAGTGTGACACCGAAGCCTATGTGAATTCATTACAAAGCGTATATGGACATATACGTGTAGTGCCATCATCACCATCATCATTTTTTCCATCACCGCGCCGCGTCTCTCGCGCAGCTGGCGCTAGCTCGAGCTGCGCGAGATTTGGAACGAGCTTCTGGCCTGGCGGCTTGGACGCTGGTAGTCGACGTGGCTCCGCTTCAGGCCTGCAATAAAGTGGCGAGATCGGCTCGGCCCCATCGGCCGCCTTCGACGTCATCTCACGTCTCTCTTCTCACGCCGCTACATTGGTGACCCGGAGAACACGCCCTTCGCCGAGCGGCCCGCGGCCATGTTCCCCCAACTCTGCCCACCAGTGCCGCCGTACCAATCAACTTACCCCAAGGTATGGTTTATGCAGCTCGACGCCGTTCTTGCGGTGAATGGCATCACGGACCAGCTGCTAATGCATGCCATTCTTCTCGACGCCCTACCGGTCGAGTTGCGCCATCTCGCTGCCACTTCAAGCACCAGCCCGCAGCCTTACGATGCGCTCTGCACTGCGGTGCTCGCCCGCAGCGGCAACACATACCGTCCGCTTCCGTTTACCCGCACCAGGCAGGTTTCCCCGGCGTCGCAGAGCAAGGTACGCACGCAAGCGCACGCAGAGCAAGCGACGGCACGCGACACCGTGGCCCTCGCCGTTTCCGCGACCACCAGCTCAGACGTCTCGGCCTCCTCCTCGCCGCAGCTGCTGGTCAGCTCCTCGACGGTTCCCCCTGCCGCTCCGCCACCTGCCACTGGTGCCAGCAATGGCTTGCCGGGTGCCTCGCCACATTCCACTCGCACCTCCCCGGCCAGCAGCCGACCACCCTCATCGTCCCCGCTCCCCGCCCCTCTCCCTGTCTCTGTTTCGTGGTCTACGACGGGCCCCAGCGCCGTGCCTTCGCGGAGCCAGACCCTGCCCTCAATGCTCGCCCACAATGGCCTCACGTACCAACCGCTTCCAGGTACCCGCGACTTTGGGGTTGTCACTGCGTCGCAACGTGTGCTACCAACCGTGGCCCCACCAGACTTCATGACGGCCACCTTGCCGCCCGCCTCGGAGCCTGGCACAGGTGACCTTTCACCCGTTATTGACCTCCCGACTTCCTCTCGTCTGGACACTAGCGACGCGTGTCCCGCGTACGAACTGCCTACACCATCTGTCGAGCCAACTGAACTATCTACGACATCTGTCGAGCCAAATGAACTGTCTCCGACCCCTGTCGAGCCAACTGAAGTGCCTACGACATCTGTGGAGCCAACTCAACTGCCTACGACATCTGTTGAGCCAACTGAGCTGCCTACGACGTCTGACCAGCCAACTGAACTGTCTATGACGTCTGTCAAGTCAACCGACCTAACTACAACCACTGTGGAGGCAACTGAAAGCAAGGGAACAAGCACTGCCACCAGTCCACCAGCGTCGAATACCTCGACAGTGACTGAGGCGACAACTGAACCCGTCTTTCCTGCACAGCCTCCCATGACGCCATTTCGCGTGGTCCGCGTATTCGGCACGGCGACGAACGAGTCGCAGCCGCTGGCTGCGGACGGCGTGTGTGACTACACTTTCTACGACGGCCTCTACGACACGGGCCCGTTTGACATGCTTTACAGCCCGCACATTAGTTCACCAGTTGAGCACGTTCTCAGTCACGCGTCGCTTCACAGCGTCACTGAGTACGGCCTCTCTTTCGCCTACAGAAACGCATCACAAGTGGCGCGAGACCTCGAAATTCCAGAGGTGCTTTCCACGATTGAAGACCTCTGGGACCGAGTCATCCGTCATTACGGATTTCTTTCCATCGAGCGCTTACTTCTTCGTCCACTGCGCAACTCTCAGTGTCGCCCACCAGAGACCCACTGGTTCCCGATGGTCACTACACGTTGACAAACTGGACTTGCCAAAGGAACACTTTATGGACTGCCGTTCATGTACATAGCATTTGTCGCCCTCTTTCTTTTTTTCATATGCCTTCAAATCGCGCAAAGCGCTAGGGGGGGAGCCCTGTAGTGCCATCATCACCATCATCATTTTTTCCATCACCGCGCCGCGTCTCTCGCGCAGCTGGCGCTAGCTCGAGCTGCGCGAGATTTGGAACGAGCTTCTGGCCTGGCGGCTTGGACGCTGGTAGTCGACGTGGCTCCGCTTCAGGCCTGCAATAAAGTGGCGAGATCGGCTCGGCCCCATCGGCCGCCTTCGACGTCATCTCACGTCTCTCTTCTCTCGCCGCTACATACGTATATGGACGTATACGGACGTATACAGATGGTGGCGCGCATATAAAGCAATTGTAGTTTTTAGTTTTTTTTTCTGAGGCCAAGAGAGTATAATTTTATTTCTTCAGTACAACACCTGAAGCAATAGAGCTTTCTATAAAATTAGCTATAGAGAGAACTCTGGAGCTGCGATTATTCAGTCACCATGGGAATGATAGTACGTAGTACACAAATTTGCCTAGTCTTCGTGCTCGTGGGCGTCGAACACACTTGTGACTTTGTTTATTGCTGCGTTTTGGTTTTGGTTCGAATAAAAGAATGGGCCATTGTGAACCTCGTGAGTCAACTTGAATTGGGGAGCCTAAAGAAGTCAAAGTGGTAAGGCGTAACTGCCAAACCGTTGCTGAACTTCTGTTGCTGAACCGTTGCTGAACCGTTGTTGAAACCATTGCTGAACCGTTGCTGGACTGGGGTCAGATGGAGTCGAATGAACGAAGCTTAGACAAATCCGTGTACTATACCCACCATTTCTAAGCTCGCTGAAGCATTGTGCATTGCAGATGCCATAGACACTAGCTCCCGAGTTCCCTCTAGTGTATTTATGCAGAACTCTATACCACAAACAGCAAGCCAGTTCTACAGAAATATCCTAAAGGGATTAGACGTTCTCAATGTAAGAACAAAACAAAGAACTTTCGTGGCAAAGAACTAGTTACAAGGCTTATCAATATTCTGTTGTCACCGGTAGAATTGTGATGGTACTACTGCCTGCAGTATTATTGTGAAAGTGACATATATTGGTATGAACTCACAAATAGTTTAATTCGTACAAAATGTCTTCTACGCAAACCATCAATGCTCAGCAATTATCACTACAGTCATTATCTGACGCCAAGTCATGCTAACCTGCCTATCTTACCAATAGGTAGACTTGCGAATAGAGGCTCTCAGCCCGGACTCGATAAAACTTACACATTTAACCACCAGTTACTCCGCCTGTGACCAATCTTTGAGTAAGTGTTATTACACACGTTATTTTCTTCGTCTTTTTAATGTGAACATAGGTCCAACTGACCATGGTATGTGTTGCTGCTGTAAGAAACCATCAATTCGAAGTGCACACTTCTCGCCTTGTCCACTCACTGTAGCTCAGACATGGTATGTAGGGCCATAATGTTGTTCTCACTGATGACTTTTATGCGTCCAGTTGTCAGCTTCGCCTGAATGGCCTCGTGTATGTACCAGAAGAATAAAATGTATGTGATACGAGAAAGCACTTGCACTGCGAGGCAGTACGTGTGTTTTCCTTTGTATAGTGAGCCTCCGCAGAAGCATAGTCGAGACCAGCGGCCATCGGATTTTGATAGAGGGATGTAGATACAAGAAAACGCCACTACGATGACACGTCTTTGCCGAGAACGCGGCTTGCAAACTTGAATCACAAAGACAGCCGTTACATAACTTACATTGTTTCAATATGGTCTTGACGTGCTGCCAGACAATAGTGCATCGCGTGTTCATATATTTTTTTCCTGAGCCACTCGTTGCTCATCGTAATGCTGGCCGTGATAACAAGGTTTGCACTGGCGATGTACTCTCTTAATCAGTCTTGATGTTTGCTCTCTTTTTCCAGAAAGTATTCCTCTGAATACGAACACAGCACAATGGCTGCATGCAATCTGTATGATAAATTGTGCTGCGTTCAGACGCTTCGTTTAGTGATTGAACGTAAGTCGTTTGTGGCATTCGCTTTCTGTTTATGGTTTATAAGTATTAGATATCCAAAGTGGGAGCCTAAATGCTGTGCTGTGAGTCAGAACACATGTAACCTATACTATCATACTACACAAAAACTAAGTTACATCATCATGCCAGACTTCAGGAGTGTGAATCCATCTGCATGTGTATATAAGATTGAGCTTAAAACGGCACTGCACATCAATCAATGCTATGAAAGTCAACAACTATCTAGTAGTGTGTGTTAAAACAGCTGAAATGAGAACAGAGAGAAACAACACAGTTGACTCTCCATCTGTGTTGTTGCCAGAGAAAACTATTTTATGTTATTGACCACTCAAGCATGTCTATGCTTCCTCTGGAGAAGTTGGGCAATGTGTTATCGCGTGCATCATCACGCCATTGGTGGTGATTCAGTAAGCAACGTGAGTGACCAAATACGCAAGCTCATGGTGATTCATAGGGAATGAAGAGTGTTCTATCACCCCTTTCTTCCCCCAATACAAAACTCCTCGACACACTTCTCTCCTTCAGCCAAATTGTAAAACGCCCGAAAGAAACAAACTTCAAACCAAGAACTTGACGCTACGCCGCTAAGCACTATTTTTCATCCAGAAGCTTACGCAAACGATGGCCTAACATGCAAGCAGCCCATACTGAAAGGAACGAATTTCCCCTTACCTGGGATGGCGCGAAGACAAGAAGTTAGCTTTCGAGGGGCAGCACCAGGCCCGTTGTTGCTCGCTGTTGCGTTTCAGGCGCACTTATAGTCCAGGAGGAGCACCAGCTCGACGCGCACAGCCAAGTGGCAAAATTTGGCATCACGGCGCTGGTCAAAGTCAACACATCGCGCCGGGTCCCGGACGAGGGGCAGCCGCTCGATCAAGTGTCCCGTTCCGAGATGCACGCCAGGCGCGGCCGCTCGATGACGACTCGGGCTACGGAGACCCCCGGTGGTGCAGAACCCGAGCGAACAAGGCGGCCAAGACACGGGCGAAAATGGACAGTTTACTCTACCCTAGCTCAGTGGCACCCCGACATAAAGAACGTGTCGATGAAGTCAATGAAACGAAGCCCGTGGCAGGGCACAAAAAGGATGGAGCGATACCTGAGAAAACTTTCTCGGCGAGAAAGCCAAGTTGTTCGCCTAGACACTACAAGTAGAGCAGGGCATGCATTGGTGCGACAAGCGAGCCGTACTGGATCACAACAACCGCACGTGAAATGCGAGATGTAAGAAAGAAACAAAAAAAGCAAATGTGTCAGGGGGAAAGAACCTCTCGCTGCGCGGCGTGGGAAAAAAGCCCGCTCGGCGTTCGGAACTGGGCGCACCACACTCAGGGGCCGGTCGATGCCCGACCGCGGGCGCGAACACGACTGCGGCCGATCGCGGGCTTTGGTGCGGGCTGTTTGGGCTGAGCCGGGTTACGGCCCTCCGAGCCTGGGGAGAGGAGCTAGCGCCAGATGGCGGGACTCGCGCATGCCGCGCATGCGTTCTCCGCGCTGCTGTTCCGTGCAGCCATCTCGCGAGGCTGGCGCTAACTATACGCTTCGTTGCGTCGATTGGACGAGGGCCCCGTGGTTTCGGCAGCACGTGTTTTCTCTTCCCGAACGCATTTGCGTCGTCGAGGGTTATCATCTGGGAACGTCGCGACGGGAGAGCGCGCGCGGGAAGCGCTCAGCTGCGCGCTGGCCCCCCCGAGTTCGCTGCTCCAGCGCCGGCCTTACGGGAAACGCTTCAGCTGTGCAAGATTATTTAGGATGTACGGGTCGACGAGGCCGCAATCTGGATGGATGGATGCTATGAGCGTCCCCTTTATAACGGGGTGGTGACAAGTATGCCACCAGGCTCGACAAAAAAAAAAAAACCTTTTTTCTTTTTTGATGTTGGCCTAATGCCTCTACTTCGATAAATTCTATCTTAATGGAAAAAAAAGGAAAATTTTCAGCTTTAGTTCTCTGCCATGGCACACTGTCCATATTTTATTTTTCCAATATTTATTTTTGTTCTTTCTCTCTCATTTTCTGCCACCAATACTCTAACCGTCTCTTACTTATTTCAATCGCGGGTGTGTTCAGCTTTCCATTGTTGTCCCTAAAACCCAAGGCTTCCTGTAGGCTCGTGCCCAAACGTACACCTGGGTGGATATCTCCACATTCAATCAGAACATGCTCCGCCGTTTCCTTATCTTTCCCGCAGCATGTGCATTGTTCTTCTTCTTTACTGAATCTTGCTTTATAACTACGCGTTCTAAGGCAACCCGATCTCGCTTCAAACAGTAAAGCGCTTCCCCTTGAATTATCGTAAAATGCCTCCCTCCTTATTTCATTTTTGCCCTTTCGGTAGTTACTCAAAGCCGGTTTTTTCTCCATAGCTGCCATCCAGTAAATCCTCTCCGCCTCCCTGACTTTTCCCTTAACGCTCTTTGTTGACATATGGCTTACAATACCAGCCGTATATTTACTAGTGAGTCTTGTAGTTCTTTTTCTCCACTGTGTGTTCACGCTCTTCCTATACAATTAACGGAACACCTTCTCTGCCCATCTACTCTCCTTCATATTTCTTAGCCTTTCTTCGAACCTTATTTTGCTCTGCGCTTCCCTCGCCTCAAAACCTGCCCACCCCATATCGCCCTTTACAGCCTCGTTTGTCGTCTTCCCGTGAGCACCCAACGCGAGGCGTCCCACAGTCCTTTGATTTACATCTATGGAAGCCCATTTACGCCAGTGGCGGCAGCAACGGCGCCCTACTGCCATTTTCGTCGAAGCTCAATTTGTGCGGGAAAACGTTGTGGTTGACCACGGGCCGTATTATTCATATTTATAAGAAGCTAATAAATGTGTGTAGATCAACCGCCTGTCGAGTTGATTTCTGGTTCCTCCGAATTCAACTCTACATGCGTTAACACTTCAACAGTCATCGTAGTGGCTTAGCAGCTACGGCATTGAGCCGTTAGGCATGAAATCGGCTCGCTACTATGGCGCTACAATTTCACAGAGGATTAAATAGAGAAAAACACGTCCACTCATATTTGGGTAAGCGTTTAAGATTCCTCATGGTGGTCAAAATTAATCCAAAGTTCCCCACAAAACCATGCCTCATAATTATCTCAGGGTCTTGGCACGTAAAACCTCAAATTTTTATTTAGCTCTTTAACTATTCCCTTATCAATCAATCAACACGAAGAAAGTAAATCAACAAGAAACACTGAGGTATTCGTTGTGTATTGGTCTTTACCCTCTTCGGGTAAGAAACAATAATTCAAAATAATTCAAAAGGTTACCCCCGACTTATTCAAAAGGTACCTATATTCCCGCAATTTATTTCAACTTGGTGCCTATGTACATTCACAACCATAATATTTTAGGCGCGGCCCTTTTAACCATCTCGGCTTGCCAACTACTGACAGACACGACGGAAGGCGAGATTAAAAGACCTCAGCTGATATGTCTGAGAACGCTAACCAACGACCAGCATGCCCCTTTATCAGGCGAAACGGCATGGTATGTGTGCGACAGAAAATAACTGAATGAACGTGAACCATCTATATAAAAGCAACATTGGATATAGATGAGCCATATATGCCGCAGGTATTATGCTGGGTGCATTTTCAGACAAATAATTTCGTTAAGACACCATGTTTGTTCAAACGAATATGCTGCAGATTTCGAGGGTGAGGGTTCGTTGCCACTTATGCACGTCTTATTTTACTCAACAGCGCGTATAGCGCAGCCGCGCAGCATGCTGCTAAGTATCCCAATCATGTGGAAATACGTGTCCGGCCGTGCGACAGCCCAGGGATTCTGCGTGAGAAACTTTGGAATCGAGGCCCTGGAAGGTATTGTGTGGCAGGCACTTGGTGCGCTGCGGTGGGTTGGCGCTCCCACGGCGTGCAAAGCCGAACACGCCCGGTGGAGCGCACAGCCGGTCTGCTCCCGTTGTGCCGCTGTCCAATGTCAGGGTCACGTGACGCGAGATGATTTGCTCGCGGTGACAGTAGTGCTCTGGGGCGGCTTCTCGGCGGCGGCTATCACCCTTTGGCAGCGCGTCCACTCGAGCCGGGCCCGTCTTCTGTCATCGCGCGCCGGGGGGAATCAAATCGCGAGACACAAGCCAGAGCCGCCAGCGTTCCTGCGCCACGTCCCTCCTCGCTGGAAGCCGCGCAGACTTGAAAAACACGCGCGCGGCAGTCCCTCTCTCCACTCAGATGCATCGCAGGCACGCGTGCTTGCCACTCGGCAGCACCCGCCACGCTAACAGCCGCCGTGCCTTTCTCCTGAGGAGCCCCTACATGCCTGCGAGCCGTCGGTGTTCCTCTCTTTGCGAACTGTTGCAATGACGCTTGCAAAGCCATTACAAATATGTTACTGCTGTGATTTCTGTTCACGGAATCACTCGTGTGAATACGCACGAGTATGAAGGTGCGAGCAACTGTTAATATGGCTATTTTTAAACTCTTCTTAACTCTATTCGAACCCCACTGTGCATCATCTTCCGTACGTACTGTCACAGTATAAGTGCGTGCAGTATAATGATTGATTGATTGATTGATTGATTGATATGTGCGGTTTAACGTCCGAACACCACCATATGATTATGAGAGACGCCGTACTGGAGGGCTCCGGAAATTTCGACCTTCTGGGGTTCTGTAACGTGCACCCAAATCTGAGCACACGGGCCTACAACATTTCCGCCTCCATCGGGAATGCAGCCGCCGCAGCCGGGATTCGATCCCGCGACCTGCGAGTCAGCAGTCGAGTGCCTTAGCCACTAGATCACCGCGGCGGGGCAAGTGCATGCAGTATAGGCAGGGCCCTCTAGTGGAATGGCGCAAGCACCCCTCTCCTTTCCCATACTGTTGGGGAACTTCGATCAGTGAAGGTAATAAAGACTGAAATCCTAACCTAAACAGGAGATGGCTTGAAGAATATTCGAATCAAGCCGCCGCCTCGTCCCGTCAGTACCTTTGAGGGATTGATGCTATAGGGACAATCGACCGATAACTTTAGCGCGAACCCATATAACGATGGAAAAAATGAGTTCACAACTAAAATAAACGCGATTACAGCTTGCCGCAACGACTATTTTTAGAAAGTTTACAGGTAGACGCGGAGTGAATTCACCTGACATATCGCATAGAAAAATCTACGAACAAATCAATCGTGAATTTGGCCCCAGGGCTCGTATTCATAAAATTTCACGAGTGCCCTGACTGTATACGGTCAGGGAGCTTGAAAAACTGATTTTGTGAATAAGCACCTATAGGGGCGTATATATTTACAAAACAAACCGGCCCATACATGCAAACAAAAAACGCGCCCGGCCTAAAGGGATAAAGGCAGTCTGACACATGACAGGCTAATCAAATATGTCTTACCGTGCGCCGTTGGGTAGCGCTGTGCACAACGAACATCTTGGCTGCTGCTGCTCTTACGGTTGTCCAGCAGCTATCAATGTTTCCGGGTGGTTCTATCAAGTTTTCAAACAATACTGAGGTTCCTTTTAAGATCACGTGAACTCGTGGCCCACCGTGAATGTTCAGAACTTCTGTTTACGATACTTAATTCACGGGAATCAGTAACTGTAATCACGGATTTTCAATTTTTGTTTCCTTAGAACTGGTCAGATGAGGCAAATGCGAGGGCTTGACAGTGATGAGTCGTGCTTTACAGAATCGATGTTGAAGAAGAAAATTGGTAGAGGTGAAATTTTGTTTTTTTCAAACCCATTTCAAGTGCGCCAAACGCTTTATAATGGAGTGTTTGGGCGGGAAGCAATTGTGTTCAGGCAAGGTTATCAACAATGTTAGAAGACGAAGAACAGAATCACTTGCAGCTTTCTCAGTCTTCTCGCGCAGTTTACAGTTGCTTGATTTGGGATGTGAAACCCGAACGAGTATTCTTATTATTACTCGTTTAAACTTGTCCTACACCGTCTCGCGCAGCACATATTACAACGTTAGCCCTGCATTATTTCGACTATTGCGAGTCAAATAAGAATGCCTATATGTATACATAAAAACAACAACAATATACCACTGTAATTAAAGCCCACGTTTCCTCTGACCAATAGATTTACGCGAGAACAATGTAAACATCGTGCCATTTACAAGCTGTAGGCACGTTACATACTTCTAGTTCAGGGGTATTGTATTTTGCAAGTGTTTGAGATTAACCATTCATCACACGATATCTTTGATTGTATACACAATCATCACGCGTGTTGTACCTAAGCTTGCATATATGTATATACTATAAATTAGCCTCCAAAAAGCACGTACTGAGTGCAACGCTTGTGGATCTATATGCGTACAGCACGGACCGCAGCAAATCCCGGAACCGATTCAGTCACATTCGCTTTGTTAACACCCAGCCGTAAAGCAACAGTTGAGTTATACTTCCCCAAATGCATTGATGAGGGCATGACTGCGTATTATAAGGTGTGTTTCCGGGGAAGTGTTTTCCATGCGCGCTCGTTGAGCGAAGATTACGACCGCGGTCTGGTCTTTTTTCTTTGTAGCAATCTTTGCTCGCGTTCAGAGCGCATGTTTCGTGTCATGAGGCCGGCGGTCTGATGGAAGAAATTACTCGCTTCCTCTCCCGCCGCGGCCTTGCTCGCAATACGCGCTTGTCTGCGTTTGCTTCGCGCGAGCGTTCGCATCGCCAAGTCGTGATAAGGGCCCTGACAAGCTTCGTGAAGCCCGCCAAGCAGCTACAGGAGAGAAGACGAGGCACGAACCAGGCGGCGGAGCAAAACCCTTTTCGGATTAAGCCGCAGGGTCCCGAGACAAGCCAGGCGAAGGCGAGACAAGCCCCAGAGGAAGCGACAGTCGGGACAACGAGGCCTGTGAAACATGTGCAAGAAGCAATGCGCACACACGACCACGGAGTCGAAGTGGCCAGGGCGGCAGTCAAGTCAAAGCTACTACGCGTGCAGACTGTATGCAGACCAGAGCGCCGGGGCAAGAAACAGCGCGCCACGCCCCGGGCGCAGGGCCTGCAGTCACTCCTCTTTTGGGCCCCCCTTTTGGGAGCCCAAGCTTGCCGCGTTCGAATGCGGCTGCTCCTACCGTAGATGAGCGGCAATGCGCGCGTTATCTGCAGCATGCGCGTCCAACTGCCGAATCGCGTCAGTGGCACCGACAGAGCCGTATGCTGTATAGACGCGGCCACGGTTTCGCGACATCGCAAAGTGCCCGATCTGCGTGGCTTATGGCCCCGCGCAGCACGTGCCAACAATTAAAGTTCCTATGGCTCGATTGATCAGCCGAAGGATGACCCCCCAGCATAAGGAAAATCGTGTATGCAACAAAAAAGTAGAGCTTCTCCCTAAAAATGAATGTTCCAACCACCGCAGTGGTTTACTGGCGTTGCGTAGCGCGCTGCTGCATGACCTCGAGGTAGCGGGTTCAATCGTGACAGCGCCGGCTGCGTTGTGATATTTCAGAGCATCCATCGCAGCACGATACATATTGTGTGTGTGTGTGTGTGTGTGTGTGTGTATGTGTGTGTGTGTGTGTGTCCTTCCATCGTACGGCGACTTGTGACATTGATTCCCATCTCATAATCCCTACTTTACCTCTATTTTGACAATAAAATAAGTTACCATCAGCTTTGTACCGTAACGGAACATTTTTCCTTTGCCTTCACATCAAAATCCTCTTAAAATGACCAGTACGAAGACGAGTCGCACTAGTTTAAAGGAGGTTGGCGGGGACCGGTCTTCTATCTTTTTTTTGTGTGTATAGCAAAGAGATCATCCGCACCCCCCTCTTAAATGGTTCTAATATCAGCCACATAAGCACAATCATATATATATATATATATATATATATATATATATATAGAGAGAGAGAGAGAGAGAGAGAGAGAGGGGAGAGAGAGGGAAATAACGTGGCTGATCTCCCTGTTTAGGAATCGGTAAAACACGAAAGTGGAACGTGTCTTCCCAAAGGTAGTTGAGCGTTTATTCTGTGTTGTTGCAGCAACTGCAACCAATTGCAAAGTCACATTAAGAACGGCAAGCAGCTCGAAACTTGCAGCGCACACCTCAAGCAGAAAGTACGCGCGAAATTAGCATGCACAGGACGAGCATGGACTTATATAACTGTCACAGCTCGACACTCAAAGAACGCTGTTCGAACAAAAAGAAAAGCGTACGAAACCAGCGCACAAGTGTACACAGGACAAGCACGAACGACTATCGCAATTCTTCCTTCGTCTTGTGCCGTTAACGCGGCCGCGGCAGCCAGCGAACTGACCTTCGTTTTCTCCCAAATTACGAGTCTTATCTGGCACGAGCACGCGCAGGAGAGACCGCGCTCCGTGGAGGCGGCGCTTTGTGGAGGCGCGCGACCTTGAGAGCGCGCCTAACGCGGACCCGTCGCGCCATATCGCCACTGATAATGAAAGTGCGCTAAAGTTTTGAAGTTCTGAAGATCACCAAACGGTGCATGGTGTATATAAATGGCTTGCCGTTGGTACTCCCGAGACCGTACGCCTAGGGCGCAGTGGTTAGCTACGCACGCTGCGAATTGGGAGGTTGTTGGTTCAATTCCAAGCGAGCAATGCGTGCGTTCTCGTTAACTTCTTTGCAATCAATTGGTATAAATTTTACGAAGTCATATCCATGACGGAAATACGTCAGCGGAGCTGTGGTGGATTCCGGCATAAAACACTTTCGCGCGGTAAAAGGTCAATGAAATTAACCCGGAATGGTTAAAAGAAATTATTTTCCCTGTTGAATTGCACAAATTAATTCACTGCAGGACCTAAAACCTCGAATTTACGCATTTGTACGCTGCGGGAAAACTCATTCGTGCGCCACACCCGTCTGCAAGTCGTCGCCAGTGACTTCTCCACCGGCGACCATTCGCATTCAGGCATCGTCCGTGGCGTGGACGTAATGTAGATACGTGCACTCACATTCGCCGACGTTGTACAGGGGATATCCCATGGCCATGGCAGACAGCTCCAGTGCGTTGGATGCCGTAAATCCGCTGGAGCACGCCACCGTGGAGCCGCCGTAGTTCATCGAGGTCGGCTTACCCACTTCCCGTCGCGTTAGTTGTCATCGTCGAACACACGACTCGCGAGCCCCCAAGGTTATGCAGCGGCACAGGTTCGGCTTGCTGAGACACCTTCATCAGCTCCAGTCTCCACCTACTCCTCGGCCAACCACCTTGATGGAAAAAGAGAAAAAAGTCGCATTGGCTGAGCGTGCCTCGGTCTTTCCAACATGCTTAATCAAGAACAATCAAGGCCAATACAAACGCTGATATTGATGGTGACTTTTCATTGTGTGTCCTTGCAAGCTTTTGTTCTTTATTCATTAGTCTTGTACTGGTGTGTAAGGGTTCACGGTCCTCCCTCAATGAAAACTGGGGGATGACTGCTTCAGAACTTCAATGAAGTTTAGTACTTTCTGCCTAGTTTGCTTGAGTACAGCACTTCAGATTTCAACACATCATGCCCTAAATATAACCTACCTACCTCCCCATCCACAGCTACATGCCACCTGTCATAAATTACCGTATTTATTAAGAACCAAGGGGTGAAAAAAGGAGGAAACAAAAGGTGAAGTCACCGTAATGGTTTCACCTTTGGTGTATACTGCAGCTGTCTCGAGCTGATGAATGGAGAATATAAAGATCACAGCATAGAAAGAAAGAACAAGAACGAAACACTCGAACGTCCTGTTTGTTACTTTATACTGGGGAATAGAGAGAAAACTAGGGAGAGAGTGAACACAGCACACACCAGAGGGCGCATGCGAGCACTGTGCATATGTGCTCACAAGTAGTCGCTGACGCTGGTGCACTGCAATAACTGCACTGGTGCACGAATAGCTTTTTAGGCCTGCGGAGGATATGACCATTAAAAAACTTGTCCTCACTGTCAGTATAACGAAGCAAAGGATGGAAAACAAATAAAAATCACAGCGTATCTACGGAGTGAATTATGATGAGTGGGCGAAGCACTGGAGGTAAGTACACCGGTAAACCGTACGTGAAACCCACTCGCAGCCGTTCTAGAGTTGAGGAGCCTGTCCCAGTGTACTTCCGCGGCAGAAAGCGTAAGGAACGCGTGTAGTTTGCCCATCTGACGACTCATGGCAAAGAGCCCCTTGCGGCGTTCTTGCCAGTATTGCACCGTGTTGGATACGCCCCACATAAATGCCAGGTCTCGGTGGAGCTAGGAATAATAAAATCAGCGAAAGATTAATCGACTAAAGGTGCATGGCTCGTCCATTAGTCATAATCAATTTTGGTCATTCGATTAACTTAATTAATCGATAAGAACTCGTCGATTACTGTTAACGGACATCACCGCCCTTACCCCCAACACCGCCCTTGGAGTGCGAAACGAGCGATGCTGAGACGCAGAAGCCGAGTACGCCTAATGTTTTTCACTATATACAGCGCATATTTGTACGCTAGTAGAAGAAGCCCAAAGCCGTCTGCGGCCCTACATCATAGACGCATAAATGAAGTCGTCCTGATCTCTAGCTATGGCGTCCACCTCCAAGCCCTCCCCAAGGCTTCTAGCGCAAGCAGGGGGTGGCCCGCGCTAGAAGGAGGCAGAAATGCACTTGCCCGCGTCTCTCCTCTCACAGCTTACTGCATCAACCTCTTCTCGCCCACCTTTCTTCTTTCGTACACGGCTTAATCGTTGGCAAAGTGTAGGCTCTCAGTTGCTATATTCAGTAATTATTATATTTTGGTGTGTATACTTGTTTTGTGGTGTCTCAATGGCGAGCATTCGAAACTGGAGCACGGCGTGGTCGTTGCTCCCAGAAGATTCGAAAACGGTGACTGCAGTTTGTGATAAAGTGGTAAGAAGTGCTCGAACCCGGCGGCGTAAGCTCTTATATATCAGCTGTTTCACGCCAACTTTAACTCATCTGCCAAGACTCATCCTCTAAAGAAAATGCACATGACTATATAATTAGAATTTCGAGGACCCCGTTCCCGAAGGCAGCAATCCGCTTGTTCAAGTAAGTTATCAGTAGCACGCTACTTAGCCAATTCCTTTCTGTAACTTATCCTGACAAGAATTACAAAAGCGATTCAAGATGGAGTCTTGGTCATTCATATGCGTTGAAAAAGTTGGTGGTGCCTTTGACTGAAATATATATATATATATATATATATATATATATATATATATATATATATATATATATATATATATATATATATATTGTGACATCGCCCATAGACGACGGTTCACTGGTACCCACTGGGCGAAAATACGAGTTATCACCAAGGGGCAAATGGGCACAAGTGCGTCTGATAGAAAGGAAAGATTTCGATCGAGATAAAACAACCAATGCGTTCATCTTGGTTGATACAGCGCACACGAGAATTGATTTGATTTATTTGTGGGGTTTTACGTCCCAAAACCACGCAATGATTATGAGAGACGCCGTAGTGGAGGGCTCCGGAAATGTCGACCACCAAGACCAGACTAGACCGCCGCGGCGAGGCCCAGCGCCCACGAAAAAACGCTGAAGAATAAGAAACGTGCACAGGACAGGTACCAAGAGGTGCGCTAGAGTAAGCAGGCTTTGAGGCCAGTCTGTTGTTTATTCCTCGCCCTCCTCTCTTGTGTGCTGTATCAGCCAAGAAGAACGCATACCAAATAGTTGATGCTTCCATTCTTATATACAAGCAATGCTTCTCAAGTAATGAAATAACCTTTAAAGCGCCCGTCAAAAATGTGGATTAATCGTTTAACTGACTGAAATCTCACACTAAAACAATTAATCAATCAACAACTAAATCTATTATCGATTAATTGATCGAGTATTTCAGTCAACCATCGCTATCTTGAGCACTTCATCGATGAACGCACGCCCGCCGCTCTCGAGTTGCTGCCGCGTGAACGAGTTAGTGATGGGATCGAGCGCCGCAGTGCCAGCACTCCGAATACTAGGGGGTGACTACGACAGCTACGGTGGACAAGCCCACACCCAAAGGAGCTTCGCCCCTATAACGTCAGTATCTGCACAATTCGTCTCTCCTCCTAAACGTATATTCCCTTTTTTGTCCAGAGCATTGTGGACATCCTTGTGCTCGCTTATAGCATTCACGCATAAGGCTATGAGCCCATATGTTATTAAAATCAACGGACACACGATCAACTACGTGAAGACCCACCGATTCCTCGGAGTCATAGTTGATCGCGACCTCTCCTGGAGCCCTCACATCGCCCACATAAAAACTAAACTCACCATGATCACCCACGTACTGAGGTTTCTTGCTGGAAAAACGTGGGGTGCATCGGTACGAGTCATGCTCCAACTCTACATTGTTCTGTTCCTCGGTTATAAGCGATACAGCTTACCCGTGCTTTGCGGAATCCGAAGAACAAACTTGCGCGTCCTCCAGTCGATCCAAGCGCAAGCCCTGAGAATATGCCTTGGTCTCCCGAGATGCGCGTCTACAGCAGGGACAGTCATCATTGCGCATGATTATCCAGTCAACGCATACATCCGCGCAGACGCTTTGAGAATGCACATAAGACATTTTGCTCGGCTTCCATCTCATCACCTCGCCTCACTTCGAACTTCCAGGCCCCACTCAGCGTTCAGCGCAACTGTAGCTCAGCATTGCGCAGTGCTTCCATTGCACTTCACGCATGCAGCACAGCCGCCGATACCATTATGGTGCCTACACCCACTCAAAGCCCTTCTTACAATTCCTGGCATCCAAAATAAGAAAAAGTCGTCACATCTAGCCCTGAAACAGGCCACATTATCTTTCCTGCAAGAGAAGCACAACGAACGCCTTCACATTTACACGGATGGCTCGGTGTCTTCGGTAAGCTCTGCAGGGGCGGTGATTATTCCCGCGAGGCACATCACAATTAAATTCATGACATCGCATTTGAGGTCGTCGACAGCTGCAGAACTTGCAGCCATATGTGCAGCTCTGGAGTTTATAGTGAAAGAACCTTCGGGAATTTGGTCTATCTTCTCGGACACGAAGGCATCTCTTCAATGACTTATGTCACCCTTTCGCCATGGACCTAATGAACAGTTAGTAGCTGAAATAAGGCTTCTTCATCACCAAGCAATCGAAAAACAGCACAGCATAGTGTATTAGTGGACACCAGGTCATTGCGGTATATATGGCAATGACCGCGCAGATGAGGCTGCTAGATCTACACACGATGGTACCCAATACATAGCCATCCCGTTCTCAAGAACCGACACAGCTACAAGACTTCGTTCGCTTGCACGTGACCTCACACTGGTACAGTGGAACTCAACAGACTTCACAAACGCGCGCCTGCATAACTTGGATCCCGATCTGCAGCTTCGTCTTCCCCCAAGGATATCTCGAGCTGAGGAGACTCTTCTATGCCGCCTGTGGCTTGGAGTGGCCTTCACGAACGCATACTCTTATCTCATTGGGATGGCCAGCTCTCCTACATGCACTTACTGCAGTTGCGAAGAAACCATCGCACACCTTCTGTGTGAGTTCACCTATTTCAACGCGCAAAGACAAGAACTCACTGCAGCTCTGGATAGACTAGACGATCGGCCTTTGTCGGAACAAAGGATTCTGGGTCATTGGCCGAGCCCATCCTCAGCCCAGAAGGTTTTGAAAGCTTTGCTGCGCTTTTTACGGACAAGTGGCCTCAGAGACAGACTTTAGTGTCTTATACTCTTTGATGTTGCCTTTCCTCTGTCGCATTTTTTTGTAATTTCTCCCTCTCTTCGCAACATTTCTTTTGAACATCTTTCATTGCCCTCACCCCTTTCCCCAGCACAGGGTAGCCAGCCGGTCTAAGAACTGGCTAGCCTCCCTGTCTTTCCGCTTAAACTTTCTTCCTTCCTTCTTCCTTCCGGAAATAAAGCCTGGCATGAGCAAGCCCGAGCACTTGTCAACTGGGCAGGGTACCATTTGCATTTCTTTCACAGCCTGCTGGAATCCGTACTCATCCATCATGAAATTACTTTACATTACTACAATTCCCGCATGATCTACACTAGCCTCAGGCTGAGCAAATTGCGGGCTTCGCAGTCTCAGGCTGGGCATAGTTAACGCTGACTTCAAGTGAACGCCTGGATTTCGCACTTCAATTTCCAAGTTCATCGGGGTGACACCGTATACCCCATTGCCGTCTGTGCTCGAGTCTGCGAGCCGACTTTAATGACGTTTGTCGTCATTGCCCGAACAAGCCTCATTCGCATTTTGCGAGGCTGAGAGACAGCAGCAATGGGATGCTGTTCTGCGATCGGAAGACCAACTCCGGATAGTATGCTGTGCCATATAGGTCCCAGATACGCAAAGACTTTCGGATACTTAGAGGAGCCTGAGGGCCCATGGCCTTCCTCTTCACTGCATCAGTTGTTGTTATGAAAAGCATTCAATATAAATCAGTTATTGGTCATTATCTTCTTAATTAATTTTCGGGCATGCAGATGGACTAAAGAATACACGCGCCTGCACGGACAGCTAGAGCTTTCATGTGCTCTGTTCCAATACTTTAATCGCTCTCACTCTCTGACATACACTGTTCTAATAAAACTCAACGGTGAACATGGCGGGGTTTAAAATGCTAGAGCACCTAATCTGCAGGACAAAAAACCAAGGACGAATAATTTAAATGATGGCTGATGGATGCTAGAATACATAGGCTTAGCCCTAAACTAGCCATAGCACCAAGAATGATAAATACTGATCGACAAACCCAGTGTCTTGACACGGCTCTTCCACAAGAAGAACAAAGTCTTTCAGTCCTACTTTTGTCATTCCGTTTTTACGATCATAGCCTGCAAATTAGGCGCTCGTTATATGCGGCGTCTCCCATCTGTGCTTTCTCTGGATAAAGTTCGTAACCGGCCTTGTGATTCGCGAGAAACTTTTTAGGGGCGAAGTTCCTTCGGGTGTGTCCATCCTCCGATGGAGTATGTAGCCACCGGTGGCACATACCCGAAAGAGCGGCCCTTAGAATGTCCGCTGGATGGCGGCACTTGTATCTGATGAATAGATGATGAAAAAATGTGAGATGACTGTACTTGGAGTGTTCACTAGATAGATAGATGGACTGACGGATGCACGGACAAACAGAGGGACGGACACACAAAAGGATGGACAGACAGACAGAGGGACGGCCGCAAGAACAGACGCACGGACTGACGGACGGACAAACAGAAGAACAGGCGAACAGACGGATGCACGGAGAGACACACGGAAGGACGGATGCACCAACGGTCACAAGGATTGATGGACACACGGACGGACGCATGGACGGATGGAAGCAAGAACGAATGGGTGGACGAAAGCACGGCCCGACTGACGAACACTTTGCGCCACCAATCATCATTCGCTCCGTGGATATGCTGTGATTTTTTTCCGATGGGGGCTGTATCGTGGCTGGATTGATCACCTTCTGAGACACTCGTTTTAGCTTGACGTTGTGCCCAACGCAGCTTCGCCTAATCCTCAATTGCTACATATTCGTCCATTCTTACCGCTGTCGGTCCCCTTTCACTCGAAGTCATCTCTCGCTTAGCTGTGTCATCACGTATACTTCCGCCTCCCCGTAATGACCCAGCGTATGGCTGAAGTCGCGCACAGGTAGCGCACGAGGTCCGGAGAAGGTGCGCACTACTGTGTAGGCGTTTCTTTTCGTCTTTTTAACTAAATGTTTCTCCTCTAGCGGACGAAGGTTGCGCAGGTGCTGAAAGGCAAACTAAAAAAACGAAGAAAGACCCAGACGCACAAAGAAGAACGAACACCGAGGCAGGGGAGAAAGGGGCCGAGGAGGGCCGTGGAACAGGAAGCAGCGGGTACGAGAGCGACCAGGCGGAAGGCAGCCATCTGCGCCAGAGGGAAGCGTTCGCCGTGGATGCAAAACAAAAAAAGCATACGCTCACAAGCGGCGCAGTCACAAAGACGGTGTGAGGAAAGAGCGCTTATATATAACAGAGCAAAAGGAGCGAGAGAGGGCGAACGAACGAGCAGACGCAGATGTTCGGGGCCTTCTCCAGGCAAACTGCCACCAATGCCTGCTGCCGCCGGCCGGCCGCTATCAAATGACGATGCAAGCTTCAAAGTGAGAACATGACAATGCGTCATTATAACGCATGGAGTTGGCAGAAGTGACAGATTTTATTGAATTCCTGAACGTCCAAGTGTACCGGATATCACTGCCGAGAAAACGAAGCTCTTCATCAAGTGTTAAGTGGACGATCACGTAATACATCTGTCCATCAAACCAGCATGTATTGTTCCTGTCGGCGTAGAGAGTAACGGCGACAAATGGCGGGGAACATTTTTCGTGTCCCATACATAACGGCATGTCGTCGGACCCTTAAAGGAATGCTGGATCGGTTTAGACTCGAAAATGCGGCCACCCCGGCCAGGATTCGTACACGCTGATCACGGCCTCAAATACCGGCTGCGGCGGCTGCATTTTTGATGTAAGAAAAAATGCTTGAGGCCCGTGTGCTCAGATTTGGGTGCACGGTAAAGAACCCCGGGTGGTCGAAATTGCCGGAGCTCTCCACTACGGCGTCTCTCCTAATCATGACGTCCACCCCAACAACTATTCTCACTATTATTCAGAAACCTTTGAACAATTTATTCGAAAATGGTGGACTGGGGTCTGGGTGTTGCTATAGCTGGTAAAACAAAGCTCAAGAATTACGTTGTTGTTTTTTTGCACCCAATACGCAGCAAAAATACGTTGGTGTGACGCCGTAAATCTAAACACAGTTCTTTTTTTTATATTAAATGTGCAGGGCTTCGTGAATTGTTTTTTTTTGTTCAGCCCGTAATCTCTTTACAATATAACACGTCTACTTTTTACTAACCTAAAAATACAGTGAGCACAATGCAGTTCAGTATAATTATGTCACATTTTGACTTAGCAACAATAAATCGAAGTTCGACCTTCTGCAGAGTATTGTCACCAAAGACTCATTTTGTACATGAAGAATACCCGATGATTGAGCGTATAATGTCGCAGTGAGGTCCGGCGACAACGCTTTGAAAGCCGAAATGGCAAAATTCTTCATATAGCCGCGAATCGCGCGAGAAGAAAAAAAAACAAATGTTTGCGGCAAATACGATGTCGCTATGTTCCGCTTGCTTTCGCTGGGTTTGTACTTTATTCCTCAAAATGCCAGAACAGCTTCTTTTGAGCTCGAGATAACAAAGAATGACCTATGTCACACCCTCAAATAAACGTCGGCGTTTTTTTCTCGCCGTTTAGGGTCGTTTGCATGGACGATTGTCATTATTTGTCAAACAACGCGGAGGTTATTGCGCTCACTGATGTCGCATTTACGGCAGCTCACGCTTGTCACATGGCACCCGGTGATAACAAAAACATCAACAAAAAAAAAAACAGCACGCGTGGCGCAGGATACGACCACATACATTCCCGACTACGCTGCCTGTGCTACAAATAGTGAGCAAATTCATGTCAAATCGTGGCCCGAGTCGAACAAAATGTCTGTGGCCGCAGATTTTTTTCTCTGGAACACTACTGTGCTCTATTGTGAAGCCATTCTTCAGAATGTCATAGTAAATGGTTTCAAAATGCTGACCCATCTCAAGTGACAACAAAGGCTCTGTTAGCATATATAAGGACAAACCGTACAAGCTGATGAGGCATGAACTATACTGCTGGTTGAGCGAGAAAAAAAGGTTGTTACCGACCGGGAGAGTGAGTTCATATTCACAGTTTAGCTGCCTGTAGTCTATTAGGTTTCTAACTGTAAATAGCGAACCACACTTTGTTTTCTAGTTGGCTTCCATGTATTTTGTATCCCTGCAAGCAGGTACATACACCCCCATGTTATGCTTTAGTTAACGAGGTTTCTAGACTGAAGTTATAAAATGAACTATGAAGATATCCTGGTACCCAGCTCCAGCTTTTCTATTGCTGTAAAATGGAAAGGCATTTCCATGCTGCTGCGATCTTATTGGACGCACTAAATATTAAACATGAGCCGGTTGTCGCTTCTATGCCTAAATATAACGTAAGGGGGGCAATTAAACATCGTATATATTTTTTTAAGAATTTCCTTTATTCATTGTAGTTCCATTAGGTGTACAGCTACGCTATTGGACGAGGGGCGTCACTTCCACAAGTGGTGTTAGACAAACGCCACCACGAGGGCTGCTGTAATTGATGCGTTTATGTACGATTTCTACCACGCAGTTGATTGCTATGATTGATGATATGTGAGGTTTAACGTCCCAACTTGCTATGGGCTCTACAGTACGGAGGTCCTTTTCTTTCTCTCTCTAACAGAAACCATTCTCGTTTGCCCGATTATGCAATTTCTACGTCAAAATCGGCCCCTCTAACAACCGGAATGACCTTTTCTGGTTGTTTATTCCTCGCAATGTTGTTTATTCCTCGCAATTTCCCTCATGATATTTACCGCGTGCTTACAGGAGGTATTCAGAGGCCTAAAATGGGAACAGTTAGGAATAAGAGTTAGTTAACCTGCGCTTCGCCGATAACATTGCATTCATGAGTAACTCAGAAAACCAATTGCAAACCATGATTGCAAGCCATGAAGAGCAGAAAGATAGGTCTTAAAATTAATCTGCAGAAAACGAAAGTATACGTACAGCAGCTTCGGAAGAGAACAGCGCTTCGAGATAGGTAATAGTGCACTTGAAGTTGTAAAATACTACGTATATTTAGGACAAGTAATAACCACGCAGCCGAACCACGAGATTGAAGTAACTAGAAGAATAAGAATGGGGTGGAGCACATGTGGCAAGCACTCTCATATCATGACTGGTATAGATTGCCACTATCCCTCAATAAGAGGGCATATAACAGCTGCATCTTGCCGGTACTTACCTACGGAGCAGAAACTTCGAGACTTACAAAGAGGTTCAGCTTAAATTAAGGACCATGCAGTGAGCAATGGAAAGGAAAATGAATGGTGTAACCCCAAGGGACAAGAAGAGAGCAGAGTGTATCAGGGAACAAAAGGGTGTTAAGGATATCATAGCTGAAATGAAGAAGAGATGATCATGAGTAGCGTGAAAGCAATATAACTGGTCATTAAGGAACGCAGACTGGATTCCAAGAGCAAGCAAGTGGGTGAGGGGGAGGTAGAAAGTTAGGTGGGTAGATGAGATTAAGAAGTTTGCGGGTATAAAGTGGCAGCAGCAAGCACAGGACCGAGTTCACTGGCGGTACATGGGAGAGGCCTTTGCCCTGCAGTAGGCCTATTCAGGCTTATGATGATGATACATTCGTTAAGTAATATGCAGATGCATCAGAGGCATTGATGGGAACTTGCGCAAAAATTTCAGTTTCAATTTCTGGTGTTTTACGCAAGAGCACCACGATATGATAATCAAGCCCACCGTATCCACCCTCTCCCTCAGTACTGAGGGATTCCGTGCCATTTTGACCACATATGGTTCCTTAAACACACACACACACACACACACACACACACACACACACACACACACACACACACACACACACACACACACACACACATATATATATATATATATATATATATACACTTTACAAGCTGTATACATGTGTGGTTTGCTATTACACGCTATATACACTTTACACGCTACAGAAGCCACCACGCCGGGTCTTGCGCGAAATTCTAGAACAATAGAATATTCTTTTTTTTTAATACAGGTCAGGTATCCTAACGCTAGTGCCACCGGTTCAATACTCTACTAAGCGCTCAAAAATCAGATCCCAAGGTATTACAGCGAGATTGACGCGAAACAGTCGGAATCAGTCGAAACTAATTGGGGGCCTTCCATGTTAAGAGAACACAAAGATGGGTGTTTCTTACCGTCATGATGTTGCTCAGTGGCTTTCGTAGCTATTGCTGGATCCGCAATTCCCACGCACGACTACTGTTAAGGTTTTTTGTTTTTTTAAGCACAGTGAGCGCCAAGCATCACTGCTCGGTTCCAAGACTGCGGGTGAGAAACATTCGTGCCCGATATATACAACGCGGGAAGAGTGTGCTTCAGCATCGCATCCGTGTTAGAAGCTATCCGTATGCTTCTAATACGGATGCGGTCGTAAGCTAAGTCCCACGGTCGTAAGCTATTGACACAAAAGGACGAACATGCATTCGGAACATAGAACAATGGGTATTGGCACCGTGTATACACGAGCTAGTTCCGCGCGACCGCCATATGTCAACACGGCGGCGGTAGTTAATGCGCCCGGATCATCGTGCTCTTGGAATACGATGGAGCATTTAATGTTAAGAGCACCGGAAATCGCAGTTATTCGGCACACTTTGGAGCCCAATTCAAAAACAAATACAAAATGAAGCATCAATACGTACGCGCCTGCTTACATTAAGCTGAGAAATAGCGGTTTCTCTCCTTTATTCGCCGCTATCCTTTCTCTTTCCGATGGTGAAAAACCCTCTGGAAAGACGAACGATAATCAGACCGAAAGCGTTCATCGTGCCCAGCACACTTGGGCGCGCGAGGGTGCACGCGAAGCGATTTGCATCGGCACGCAGCTCATCGGCGGAGGGGCCTCCTCAAGCGGACGGCAACTACCGCCAAGTGCTCCACGGTGCGCCGCACGGCAGAGACAGTGAAAAACGCCGGTTTATGAGCGGCCCGCACGCGGCGCTTCTCTTTTGCGGTGCTTGCGCGCCTTAAACGTGAGAATTTCGCCGCGTGTCAAAGCGCCGAGCGGGGCTAGGCGTTTCTCCGAAAGAGAACGCCGATCGGCACGCAGTGGTGGCGCACACCGCCGCCAACGCCAACAACCGCAGCACGGACCTGCACGCTCTGCTGATCGAGCCCCGTGCTCGGCTTACTACTCCCGTCTCTTCCTCCCTCCCCCTCTTTCCCAACTCATTACATTTCTTTTCACGCGTTAAAAAGGGGGGGCACGAACGGAGGGAACCGCGGCAGTGTGTTCGGTTTTTCGCCTTGACCATTTCTTTGTTTGCTTTCTCTCGCGCGGAGATGGTCGGAATTTTTAGCCGCCACTCCGGCAACGTCAAAAGTGCAGTGCCTCGCAATTCCGGAAAAGTTCGTGTGCGAGCGCCGCAATTTGCCGCGGGGCAAATCGCGCGCGCACCCGGTGAACACAGAACGAGTGAACAAGGACAGCTGGCCCCGAATTGCGGGGAAAGAAGAAAGCGCATCTGGTTTTGTGAAGTTTTTGTTCGCTCACTTGCGGCACGTTGATGGGTTTTCCGTTAGTCGACATTCAGGACCTTTTTTTTGTTGTTGTTTAACTGCTTCCTCTGCATCTTGCTAGCGTCACGTGCATAGACAATAAGTATCATGTTGCATATATTTCTATCCTCTGTGTAAACTCTGACATGTTGGCAATTCGAAACTCTATTTGACGTGTTCGTCTATTCCGTTACACGTTACGCCATTTTCGTATCGCCTGCTTCTCAATTCGGACAAAATATAACCATTAAACAATGGAAAAAATCACAGCATATCCACGGAGTGAATGATGATGAGTGGAACGAAGCATCCATCCATCCCTCCCTCCATCCATCCATCCATCGATCCATCCATCCATCCATCCATCCATCCATCCATCCATCCATCCATCCATCCATCCATCCATCTGTTCGTCCGTCTCTCCGTCCGCCCATGTCTGTCTGTCTGTCTGTCTGTCTGTCTGTCTGTCTGTCTGTCTGTCTGTCTGTCTGTCTGTCTGTCTGTCTGTCTGTCTGTCTGTGGATATGCTGTGCTGGCTGCGCCGGAAGGATGGATTGCCCTAGACCATGAGAAGCTTCTCCCGTAGAGAATAACTTCGTGTAATTCACGTCACTCACAAAGATATACCCGTAGCAACATGGAAAACAGAATGGATCTCTGGATCGCTCAGCACACGAGCCAAGCTCTTCGACAGGGTGTCAGCTCATGAGGAACAATTCGTAACTCTTCGCGAGGACAAAGCTACTGATGAAATTTTTCTTGACGACCTCGCAAGTGCACTAAAAAGCGTTTCGATCAACCTTGTGTATAGGATTATAGCGGACGGCAGTCTGAGGTGATCCTTTCCACCAAATCTATCGAAGAGTATAACTCTTGTTTTACTGATCATGACTGCAACTATAAGTGGGTTGTAAATAGTGGTCGTTCCTCTCAACTACTACATATATAAATATATAGACCAACGCAACTACATGTAACTGCCGCTTTGATTATTGAAGCGTTTTCAAGAAAATAGAAATTAAAGGCAAGTGCACTAATTATAAAGTACTGTCAATAAGTATTTTCAGTTAGCGCTATCCTAGAAGCCATATCGTCGCCTCCCAATTGATGCACCTAATATATGTTCAAATTGATGAATTTCTCATCTCTTTTCATGAGTGACCGATCCGAGTAGTTTGGGCACCGCTTCGCGGCGGTACTACTACTACTAATATAATAATAATAATAATAATAATAATAATAATAATAATAATAATATAATAATAATAATAATAATAATAATAATAATATAATATTAAAGAAAGCAGAAACAAACTAAAAACTATTATGAGCAACGTACATAAATTGAGGTCAGAATGAAAATACGAATCCCTTCTTACGGAAGAATAAAAAAAAAAACGTAAGGCAAGCGTTGCTTGCAACCACTAACCCGGAGACAAAACTACGTATGCGGCATGGTTTCCACACTTCGGATAACTTATTTCTCAATTTCTTATTATGCAATGTGGCCGCATGATTTGGTAAGTTACGGAAATCAGCCGTCATTCGGGAATCGTTTTCATTTTCTTATTTCCTGAGATTTCCTCGCTTCATCTTTTCCCCGTTGACCTTTCTTGTCTGACCACAAGTTCCTACAGATGTTACTGAGTAGTCAAAGTTACAAGGCATGCCACTGCAACTATAGTAAGTGGTGTAGCAAACCTGCGCTAACGCGAAAGCGTTTAGAAGATATAGTGCTTTCCCCTACAAGGCCAACGAAAAATGGCGCTCCGATGAGAAAATCATTTTGCAGCTCGATACATCACGACTCGAAGACACAGTCGCCTTGTACGGCTGTCGACAGGATGAGCGCACGTACCGCTGATGCATGATCCGCAGCTGGAAGCGAAGGTCGGGCTTCTCGACGGAGCTCGTGTGACGCCGCCAAGGCGCGTCCGGTGCGCGTACGCCACGGACGGCGTAGTTGCCAGGCAGGCGTTCACACAGTCACACACACACAGAAAGCACTCGCCGGTATCCGAATGAGATGGCCCAGTAGTGAATCAGTTGCGCTTCGGTGCTTGCCAAGTGGTGACACCGGTGACTCGCCAATGCGGTAGAAACGTTCGCGCAGAAACGGAGGAGTTGGCCGAACTCTCACCTGCTCGTCGCGTACTGTCCGAATGCTAACGGTCGGTCCAGCCAGCGCCGAGTGCAAACGCCGCGAGCGCGCGGCAACGTAGTCGTCGCCGCTGCAAACACGCAGCGCCGCGGCAGCACGTGAGCCGTCGTCTCAATGCCGGCGTACACTCGCGACTTTCCACGCTGCTGCCGCCTTTCCCTCCGCGAGGGAAGTTTGCGGCCGGGACCTTTCGTCGGGGTGCGAGAAGGTGCCCACCCCTCTCCCACAGCCGTCATTTCATTCTCTCGGATGGCTGGGGGAGTGTCCGCGTTCGTCGCCACACTGAGCAGTCCATTTGTGTGGGCGAGATTCATTCGAGACAACATTGGCATCACTGCCACGATGTATACTCGGACTGGTGCGCAATTGTGTTTCTCGGAGAACACCATTCCTTTACATTTTGCAAATCTTTTCATCTACTATGTGTTTAAAAGACAATGGCGTCCCCACACTCTTCACGTCTCACATGTTCGGTTCGTTAAGTATCGAATGCGTCATCCGAAGGCTGCAAGTTCGATCCCCGCCCACGGCACGTTATCTTTTCGTCCACATTAATTTGTTCCCATTTATATCATAATTACTACAATTAACGTCTCATACACTTTTTTCGAGATCCGTATTTCTTAGTTCTGATTAAGGTCATATAAGAAACAAACCGGGCGTAGCTTGTAGCTCGCATAATAGTGGCGTAATGGTAAAGGCAAGTGGATCTCGTCGGCTCCTAGCTCGTCCTGGCCATACGAAGTGATGCCAACTTACGCGATGTGATGCTAAGTTTTATTCAATGTCCAAGCAAGGATCCAAGTTCCAGTCGAGTCCAGCACAGTTGCCTCTCACTGGTTCGGCCCTACGACGCCGTGGATAGCTTTAAACGAATCGAGTTCAGCAGTCTCGCTTGGCAGCACGCCGTAATTCCCGATAAGCAGCTTCCTTATCGGCCGTGCGAACCTTCTTCGGTGTTTACATGCTGCGCATGAGCCGTTAACTGTGACGTCAAGTATGGCGCGAACGAGAGGATGCCCACCACCGTTACTAGAAAACGTTGAGGCACACAGTGTCCAGTCAGGTGGAGTAGTACAACTGCAAAACCGGTTGCTAGGCAACGCCCGTTGACGTCATCGCGGCGTAGAGTCTGTCTTGTTCGCGTTGGACAGATTACGACTAGCTTAAACAGTTCCACTGCTAAGAGGAGCCCTGAAGTTCCCCTTCATTCATTAAGCTAGTAGAATAACATGAGCTTATTTGATTATAAGCTGACAGTAAATTTTGTTCTATATGAGGGGAAAATATTTTGAATTGTAGACACATTTGTGGACAAACATCCCGTTCCTACTTCAATTTCTCTGAACAGCACGTTGCTGAGTAAACCAGCTAGTTTCAGATTTTTTTTGTTCTCTTTGTGCACCTTGCCTTAGTATTGAATTAAACTGCTCCTCAGTTGAATTCTCTCTTGTTCGTGAATCGCCACGGTAGCTTATAGAGGTTATGCACTTGTGTTGCTAAGTTTGAATACTCATGCTCGATTCAAACCATACCGGCTACATTTCAAAGGGGCGAAATGATAACACGCCCATTTGCGATTAGGTTCACGTTGAGAACAACCACAAAGTTACTTACATGCAGTGGTATACTATGGTGGCTAGACTCCGTAGGTATACCATACTACATGCAGTGCATGCGCACGAACTTTCTTGGTTGAGAATGCATCCTTACCATGTGTCCTATTGTCTTAAGCCCTCTAATGCACAACGGTTTTAGTGTTGTTTCGGGCATTGCTGTATTCAGTAGTGAAAAAAAAACGGTGACTTTAACTCTCCCGTTCACTTTTATTGTAATAAATATAGTGACAATAAAAGTGTCTATATAAAAATGCTAAACCGCGGATCTTGAGCTTTGCACATAAGCACATAAGTAGCACGCAGCTAGTGTAAGTAACTACGTATATATATATATATATATATATATATATATATATATATATATATATATATATATATATATATATATATATATATATATATATATATATATATATATATATATATATACCCGGCGACAACTTTCTGTGGCAGCACGGCCAAGGCTACGTGGGCGGAGCCTATGCACATGTGCTACTGCGCCAAGTAGTCCGACCGCTTCGACGGGTGTTTCGGTTTCGATTTCACCAGCGCAGTCCGCGTTTCGCAGTCCGCGTCAGCTCGCGTTTGCTCGCGTTTCGCTCCAGGAAACGCGAGTCGCATCTTTGGGAACTCGAGAGCAATTTTTATTAATATTGTGACGTGATTTACTGACGCGTGGACCCAGGTTGCTGGGTGAATGATACATTCAATTATTCATGTAATGGTTACACAACTCATCATGCACGTACCGCTTAATCCGGAAGACACTGCGCTCGCTAACACCAGTGAGCTCGCTGACTTTCCGACATGCGGCTCTGAGCTGCGGGTCGCTTTTCCATACTTGCGCGTAAACGTTGTACGCCACCTTCTTGGCCTGTACGGACAGCTTTTGATTCGACAACGCCTGGTACGGCTGCGCAGCTGGTGGACTCGCGGCACGCGGCGGTGTTTCCTCCGTAAGCGACGTTGACGAGCTGTAACCGGCGCACGCCATCTTTGACAGTGAGGAATGCGGTGAGGTAAAAAGGCGACGGAAGCCAAAAAACCCCCAAAAAACCTGAGAGAGCGTGAAACGAAATTTTTTCTACTGCGCAACGTTTTTATTCACTAATTAAAAAATAAATCCGCAAAAAATGTAAGTGACGAATGGTAAAATCTTAGTTAACCAGAACAGAATACAAACGTTTTCGTTGAGGGACTACATGCTGTGGCGCAGTAAGACAAGCGTGCTTCGGCTCCGTAGCCTTGGGCTGTGCTGCCACAGAAAGTTGTCGCCGGGTATATATATATATATATATATATATATATATATATATATATATATATATATATATATATATATATATATATGTCTGTCGATCGCAACCGAAAGTGTAGATGGTACGTGGCGGCATTGAGCACGGAACGTCAGTCTTGCCGTAAAAGCTACGTGGCATCGCAGTTTGTCAGTAAATATTATCACTCTCCAAATTATTGTTTCTGTATGATTGATTGATATTTAGGTTTTAAAGTACAAAAACCAAAAACCACCATATAATTATGAGAGACGCCATCGTAAAGGGCTCCAGAACTTTCGACCCCCTGGGGTTATTTATCGTGCACCCAAATCTGAACTCACGGGCCTACAGCGTTTCCGCCTTCATCGAAAATGCAGCCGCCGCAGCTGGGATTCAATCCGGTGACCTGCGGGTCAGCAGCGGAGTACCATATAGCCACTAGACCACCGCGGCGGGGCAATTTCCGAATGTCAAGACACACGCGTTGGAATGAACGGTGAGTAGAGGGAAACAAGACTGCTAATAACTGAAAAAAGTTGCTGGTCGAAATTACCTAGACGATAGCACTTTTGTTCATTATATATGTAAGAATATTATGGAATTTTGCAATTTGTGCTGGGTTCAGAAGGTCAGCCGTTTCGCAGCACGCCATATACATCGCACAAATCTGCTGCCAGTTAAAATTAAATGTTAGCCACGTGAGAGACAACGATCGCTCGAGTTTTGCGCATATGAGACCGGGTCTATGATATCAAATAGAAAAAACAGCATAGATGGTTTGCCCCAGCAGACGTGACAAGATAAAAAAAGAGGAAAAAAAACCGGTCGAACTTTTCAGGTATAGCCCACCCTCCGCGCCATGAGTCGTTTTCTATTTAAGTGGTAGCCTTCATTGTAAACCGTTTTTCTGGGCCCACGCGGCGGGCGACATTAAGCCGTCGCGTGCAGCGGAAGCGTCCAGCAGAGGGAGCGGGAGGAGCAGGAACAAAAAGGAAAAAAGCGCATCGTGAGCGACAAAGGCCGAAGAGGGCAGGGAGCATTGTGGCCATGGATCGTAACCGTCGCTCCCCTGCAGCGCCACCGATGGTATGCGGCGGGCACGAGGCATCAGCTGTTGCGTGAGAACCGCGCGGGACACCGCGATGGGCCATTATAGGCCTTTAGATGGGGACACCATAATGCAGCGAACGGGGCAACATCATCGCGCGCGGTACAAAATGGCGAGCCTGGAGAGGTGAACGCGCACACACCAGGGAGCTTATCTGATAGATTTCAAGCACTATATGGATATCAGTTTATTCATTTAGTTAGTTACTTAGTTAGTTTTGTTAGTTAGTTAGTTAGGTTAGGTTAGGTTAGGTAGGTAGGTAAGTAGGTAGGTAGGTAGGTAGGTAGGTAGGTAGAAAGTTTTTATTCATTTTTTAATTTAGCTTCAAATACATCATCACCGCAATGGTGGTTTTGGGACGTTAAACCCCACAAATCAATCAATACATCATCACCGCATGGTATTGCGCAGCGTTGATGAAGGCCAATCTAGCACGGCATTTGTAGGCGTAACATAATGTAACATAAAAGAGGGATAATTGTTCTAGGCGCTCGTTTCTGTGCCAGGCACAATCGACGAAACCAACAGACAGTTAAGCCAAGGAGCGCGTAAGGGACATTATTCGTTGTTTTAAATTCTAACTTTATGATTATGACTTAAATTGCGAGGAATTAAAATGAATGGAAAAGCGCCCTTTCCATCGGGGCGATCTGAACTCGCAACCTGCGAATTGGGGACGCGTACGATGCGCTATCCGTGCAAATTTAAAACACAAGATTATTAACATGTGTGTATGTAAATGCTCTTATATATATGTATACGTTTTAAAATATATACATTTATCGAGATGGTAATGAGGATTAAACGAACAGCAGACAGACTATCGAAAATTGCTCGCGTATCATAATATTAGCTGATAACGAGCTTATTGTATTATAATTTCAGTTGTTTTTCACGATATGAAATGCTTATCTCTGGATAGATAGGTAAACCATGCAGACGTCACGCGGTCGGATTTCATCATGCACTACATCAAACTAATCGCACAGAAGCCATCGATCTCAGCTGACATGCCTATTCCTGGGCGGAACTTCCTCCAGCTGGTCTTTAAAGCGCGTTTAAGAGTATATAATAATGACGAAACGTGTCTCACACTCTTCGCTCCAGGCAGGAGGCAAGGTGAGAACCGCGAGTACCCATTGAATATCGTGAGTCAATGCGTATTTGCACCACGCAGCGCATTTGGAGCGATCAAAGAGAAAACCTTCTCAAATCGTTTACATATGTACTAATTTATCTCCTTGTGATTAAATTAAACCTCCTGTTTGTCCGCACGCGCGTATAAACCCGTGAATTGTCTGTAGTGCCCAACGAATGAACAAGCTAACGAAGGAACGAAAGAGCGGAGCAAATTAATGACTATAGACGAATGACAAACAAACATGCTCAAAAACATGCACGATAAAAAATAAATGCATGTGCATGTGAACCTGTTATCAATAAGAAAACATGCCCCGCTGTGTCCATCTTTTGAAGGCCACAAGCAGTGCGCAAAACGTCGTATTCGCCATATACGGCAGCAGTGCGTACATTTTGAAAGTGCAATTGAAACTTCTGACAGAGGTGTCTAAATTTAATGCCGGGCTATTTAATGGTGCTTGAACGCTGACCCGAAGGTTGCTGGGTGAAATCTCGCCTGCGGCGGCCGAATTTCGATGGTGGTGAAATGCTGCACTTCCGTGTACTAAGATTCAGGTGTCCCTTAAAGAACTGCAGATGGCTAAAATTTCCGGCACCTTCCACGACGACGTCCCTCACAGTGATATTGGAGTTTTTAGGCAAGTTAAACTCCAACCATTATTATTATTTTAACTTGGTTGTTTCGCTGTTGTGCTCACGCTCCAATCCGAGCCTTGCGTACATTGGTGACACTTGCTCCTGAATCGCTTATCGCGAACTTCGACATGTACTTACGCGAATACGATGTATTCACACATGTGTTCGTAAATGCCGTGGTCGAATGTCGTAATCTACCTTGCGCAGAATCACGGTCGCACGTGCTTGCATGTATGCCGCGTTATTAGGGGCTAAGCTTTTTAAAGCGGCACCCGTTCGTCCCTCGTAGTCGTAGTCGTAGTCGTAGTGTGTAACAAGTTACATTTTGACCTGCAAGGTGGTGCCGGTGGGAGATTTCTCCTGTGCTTTGTTGAACAATAAAAAGTTCGCGGCGTGCGCGTTAACTGAAAGCCGAATGCTCCTGTCTCTCATTCGCCATTAGCAGCCATTGGCATGTTCCAGTAGGAAACGTTAGTAGAAGTGTTAAAAGCCGACTTCTGCTGTCTTTGCCTGGTGAGATAAACAATAAAAAATTTTTGTTCAAAACGCCGTTGATTGATGAAATAAACCAACGAAAGACGCCAGATGTTTGTAAAGCAAAACAAATAGAAGACGCCAGCTGCTTAACGAAAGACGCCAGGTGTTTTTTTTTGTCGGGCGAATTAACGGAAGAAAATTTCACGGTATTACTTCCAGGAGCTTCACCCAATCTCATCATCATTCACCTCGTGGATCTGCCGTCAATTTTTTTAAAGATCTGTGGCGCCAATTAGGTCTGAGATTTACAATTCAGGGCCATATGCATCACCTAGTTTGTAAAAGAGGGAGGAAAAGATTTTGAAAAATCTGCCATCCTCTTTTTGCGGACACTGATGAAACATGATTGATATGTGGGGTTCAATGTTCGAAAACCACCATATGATTGAGAGACGCCGTAGTGGAAGGCTCCGGAAATTTCGACCACCTGGGGTTCTTTAACGTGCACCTAAATCTGAGCATATGGGCCTACAACACTTCCGCCTCCATCGGAAATGCAGCCGCTGCAGCCGGGATTCGATCCCGCGACCTGCGGGTCAGCATGCCGAGTATCTTAGACCACCGCGGCTGTGCAACGCTGATGAAACAGTGATGCTGGTGGCTTTCAAAGAAGCCTTCAGTTCGCCAATTATTCTAGCTGGTTGAACGAAGTAGAATGAACTAGCAATGAAGTGGATTGAGGTTGGTGGAGGGGCGGGCGTAGTGGTGAGCTGTGGGGCTAGTGAATGTGGTGGGAGGAGGGGCCCTAATTCATTGGGATCCACCAAGTTTCAGTCGCACGAACCCACTTGTGAGCTACGACGGTCCCCGGACATCGAAGCTTCAACTACGAACAGTTTCGGTGTTAAAAAAAATCAATAAGAAGGAACATACGGCGGTAAACCAGTCGATTGTTAGTAGTTTGCTACTCTGTGATGGGTCAAGGAAAAAGCGGGTGTGAATGAATGGAAGTTCCGGAGAGCTGCTTTTGTTTTACACTGGTGATATCAGAGGCACACCCACCCGTCCCATCACCATGGATGTTAGATGGTGTTGTGATCATAAGGAGCCAACGAGTTCACCGATATACACCATTCGTATTCCACAGCCATTCGCATTACCGACTGAACATTGTGGATTTCGATGCTAACTTTGCCTAAGATTGAAAAGCTGTTTCGCCCCGGAAATGATTACTGTTCTCAGCTGCTGACTATTATCTATATAGTGTAAGAGCATGCTCTGCATCTCGAGCTGACTATTTATCCACCTCTTTCTTACACTTATTTTTTTTCTCTATCTCTTTCCTTCTATAATTCCCCCTTTCTTCCACCCCAAGTGTAGCGTAGCCAATCAAGCCAAAGCTTGGTTGACCTCCCTGCCTTTCCTCTGCATTTCTCTCTCTCTCACACACACACACACACACACACACACACACACACACACACACACACACACACACACACACACACACACACTTGTGGTGCGAAAATCGTGCAACGTAGAACACATAGCAGTTGGGAATAAGCGCTTTCGTCAGGGGCGAGGTCAGGGGTCCGGGACACTGCATTTGCGCACTCAGGCTTCCAATGTTGGCTATCACGTCAAGGATGCGTTGACAAAAAACAGATCTTTTCTGAGAGTGAACACACACACACGCACACTCTATATATATATATATATATATATATATATATATATATATATATATATATATATATATATATATGTATATATATATATATATAGTGAGAGAGAGAGAGAGATATTTTGCGGCGATGCCCCTAGCCGGGTCACTCCATATACAGAGACGTATAGGCATGATGAAATTTGGGATTTCCGGGTTAATATGCCTGTATATATTTTGCCACGCGGAAAAAGTCTGGTGCTCCCTGTGGAAGCGAGTGGCGACTCGATAAGCAAGCAGCGTCCTAGAGTGTTTATGATGGCGGTCTTGCCGAGCGCGACGAGTGACGCACAGCAGGCTGCAGCGCGGAGGAGGCCCTGAAATGGCTGGAAGCTCGCAAAAGTGGGGGCCTTTCTAGCGTCTTTCCGTTACGCGCTCATTACCCAACGTGGATGCGTGCATATTGACGAGTCTGGTAGAATCGCTTCGCAGACGCCAGACAACTGTAGCTGTTCCGTGACGCCGTTGCAGGGATGGCAGTTGCCGGATTCCGATCGGCCGCCTTGATACAGTGGCTTGACGAAGGAAGCAGTGGTGTGAGTGAGAAGAACCAGACGCGCTGTCGTGTTCTCCGTCAAGGCGCTGGCGTGGTGGCTTTTTTTACTATTAATGATTTCTGCAGTTCTTTCAAGTTCTTTCTAGATATAAACTCTTAGTTACTGCGTGAGTGCTCGGGCTCTTTTCTCGTGTCATAAACAGATAGCTTGGCAACGCCTTCATTAACGTTTATATCCATTTGTTTATTTACTTTTTATCGATTGCATTTATAATGTTTAGAGCATTGCTAGAAGGTTTGGACTAATAGTATAGCTTTGGTAAAAGGGTATCAACTTTAAGCTTGCTGGCATTGCCTCACTATAAGAAACAGGGCTAGTCCTTCGCGTGTTTCTTGTGTTGTTGATAAAACTAAAGTTCTATATGGCTTTTCTAGTATTATTGAGGTTTGTACGACACATGTCACTCGTAGGAAGACTGTTTCGAGCCGGGTCTCTCGAGTGACGAAAAATTGACGGTGGGTCGTGGTGCAAGGTTGCCAAACGGTGATATGTGCGTGCCGAGAAACGACAAGTTGGTTTGGTGAGACAGTTGATAGGAAACCCAATACACCGTAACAACGAAGCCATCTTTAGTCGACCTTTTGTCGTCCGCTGTCGTAACGCGGACATGTCATGCACAGCAGAAATGTTTGCAACGTTATATTGTGTTCCAGGAAACTCGTGATAGCAACGCGCGTTTTAGTCTATGTAAAGGGTGTTCCAAGAAATGTGTATTTGCTCTGGGAACACATATTTGTTCTGGGGAAGATGTTATCACGTCGAGTTGGTGACAGGTTTTCGTATATCCTTCGTTGTTGCTCTCTCTGAATTCAAAGATGTCCAAGAATATAGTGTGTGCGTTCTGTGAACACGAAGCGGAAAGGTGTGTTTAATATTCACAGCAGTGAGGCAGGAAATTGTGCGAATATTCTCATCGCTTCGTCTTCAGGTAGCACTTGAGCTCCGTTTCTTTTTATGCGCCTTTTTAACACTCAGATACCAGAAATTCTTTACATTTCTGTTTTTTTTTGTAGCGTAAGCTCATTACCATACATACGTTTATTTTCTCGTATTCCATTCCCATTGCGGAGCTCTTCCATGTATATACTTGAAGCTCACAACCCTAATAGCATGTGGGCGGCCAGCGTCGCTTTTATAGACCTCTAATCAGATAAGCAGCAATGTCTACCTTGTGATCGCAAGCACGTCACTGGCGAAAGCATGCCAATAAATTGCTGGCATTCTCATTTTTTTCTTTCGCTAACGAAAAGAACTTATTGTGAATCTGGCCTGATAAACTGTGGATGTGACACACCCATGTTTGTTTCCTTTGATATTTTAGTAACTATAGTTGTCTGTCATGTGCACATGAGCGGATACATTCCCAGGTTTGTGGCTTTCAGACTATCCTGCCGTTTTCTTTCGTTATAATTCTCCAGTATATTAGTTACATTGAAAATGTTAAACGTGACTGTTTATGAAAAACAAAATGGTTAAAATTCTGGTTTAAATTGAATTGTATGTGGGCATAGAAGATGACCCTAATGTTGATAAGCGATACTCAATACCTGTAAAAGTTTTTGCATTTTTTTTCCTTTTAACTAGGTACTCGGGTCTTTCCGTCCCTGGACATATTTCTTATACGTGTGAAGAAACAGGACGCACTGAGCTAGGCACTAGTGAAATAAGAGCCCCAACGCCATTGATCATCTAGTAGTTTTGATGGACAAATGCATTTGCATGACATAAATTATTAGAAGGTTCAGAAAGGTCGCTCAACTTAGCCGAGAGCATGTGATTCCATAGGACGTGATGCTCACAACATGAGCCCGTCGGAAAGTTCTGTCAGCCTTCTCCTCTTGAGTAGGAATACCGTGTCCATTTGGTCATTCTGTGACTGCCTTGCCCCGACACGTTATGGCATGCAGGAAGGAAAGAAGAACAACAAAAGAGAAGGCAGGGAGGTTAGCCAGGCACATTTCTGGTTTGTTACCCTACGCTGGGGGAATGAGAAAGGGATGATTAAAGATGACAGAAAGAGTTAAGAGGAGAAGAAAAAATTGTCAGTACGCAAGTGACCAAACACATGCCCTCGTACGATGAGGAATAGCTCGTAGGCAAAACGACATCAGCTAAGACTATAAGCTCGCGGCAGTGTGCACTCTTTCTGGAAGCCCATGATGAAGGGGTCGTTCAAACTTAATTCGCTACTTCAGAATCAGGGGTTGGTTTCAGAAGCGAGAACTCGAGAAGAAGGGTTACATTCTTACACTACCCGGCCGCCACGCCAGGATCGACGAACGTACAACGGGCGAAGCTAAACGAAAACAGCGTTCGCCGGCGCACGACAGAGGAAGAAAATAAACACAGCGGAGACGGGTTGCTTGATTGGGGCAGACAGGATCCCAGCTCGGCAGCCGCTTCTACAGCACCAGCCGCACGTGCAGAGACGAGTAGACGGGTGGGGGGCTGAACGCAGGCGCGCCAGATGTGCGTCCTCACGAGGCGGGGCCGTGCGTCGCCGGCAGCCGGCTGCGGGGCAGCTGGCGCGCGCATCTTCTAACGCAACAACCCTCCCTGCTCTTCACCCATCCCCGCACTTCCCTTCAAGGTTGGTAAGGAGGAGGGGGGATGTTTGTCGAATAGTGAGCACTCCTCACCGCCTGGAATTCCGCGCCGCCTGCTAAGTTCGCCGCAAGGCCCGCGCTGCGGTCTCGAGCTCCACGCGGCGGGCGGCGGTCTTCTCGCCGTCGGTTCAGCCGCAGGTGAAAACGGCACCTTGGCCGTCAGCTGCTCGGTCGGTCGTCGCGCGAATCATTGTAGCCGACACGTCTGCACACGCGGAGCCACGCCGTGCGCAACACTCGACCCACTCGCCCGTACCGGGCTTGTGCCAATACGTCTGTGAATGAAAACACGACCGACAGGAATTTCTTTCAAGAGGGCCGACGGAGGGCACGTCACGAGACGGCCTTCGTAGATCGAGTTGGCATCGAGCCGTTGCAATGAGACGCGCAGCGGTGAAGGCAGGGCGATTGGCAATGAAGTGGATTTCCCGCCAATACTGTTTTTTTTTTGTCTGCTGAAGAGGTGGCGAGCGAATACAGCAATAATAATAATAATAATAATAATAATAATAATAATAATTCATTGTACACATCCATAAGGAATACAAAGAAACGTGCCTGTCCCACTTTGAAGGACTTGTGCGACTAGGCCCAGCAGAGCCGGTTACAGCGATGTGGATACAAGGTAACAAAAACTATTGTTGCTTCTTTGCTAACGAACGAACTAATGACTGACACCATTGCTTTTTACACACAGTAAATAAAAAAGAAGAACAAAGGAGGGACCCAGAGCATACGTGACATACAAGTAGATTATTTGAATAATAAAAAAAATAATAATAATCAAAGCGCTGAGACATTACAACTTTTACTCAGCAGGTTAGGCAAACTTTTCACTGATTATTAAACGTATAAAATAGTACCCAGGAACAGCTAAGAAGACTTCATAAATGGTGCATTAACTATTAATGCACAAAACAAGGAGCAATGGTTTGAAGTGAAAATATGATCCGCTACCACAAAAGAAAATATGAAATTAAATGAAGTCCGAGAAAAAAATCAAAAGAAGAAAAAACGCACGCAGGCGGATGTAATAGTGACGTTATCATAAACGGCAATTTATACTATGCACGCCACAAGTAATGAACTCAGAGATATTCGAATGAAGGTGGAATGTCCATTTAGAGATTTTTTTCTGGGTTCAACCTATAGAACCCACAACCTACAGAGTGCTGCAACGAGGCCACATAGGAAGAAAAACAAAACTGCAGCGTAGCCTGGTGTATATTTGCAGTGCGTGAAAAACCTTTGAACAATTGTTGTAAACTAGTTTATCAAAAAACGAAGAGTCCAATTTAATGCATTTCGACTTCAGAGTTTGAAACTGAGGTACACTGTCATTCTTTATGAAAGGGAACACGCGAACGAGTGGCCTACGCTCTGCGGCGGCTTCCTACGGCGCCATCAAGCGACAAGTGAAGAAAGCACGTTCACTTTTGGCGTCATCTATGGCCAAGCAAAATAACGAGTCGTGGCCGGTCATGGCCGCTGAGATTGCGGGCGCGCGGCGTGGTTCTAAAACCAGCAGCGTACCCGCAATCTCAGAGGCCGTGGGCCAGTAGAGAAGCGCTGCTAGATTACGTTCCCTCACCGCTCACGTGGCGAGCGATATCGTACGATTAACTGCAGCCTGCGTCGTGGTCGCGTACAACGTTTGATATGTTGGCAGTGGACTGCAATCCTGAGCAGAGAGGGAGTGCAATCTAGCAGCGCTTGTCTACCGGCCATAGCTTGTTATTATTATTTTTTTTGGCAACAGATGACGCCCAAAGCGACCGTGTTTGCTTTTGCTGTCGATTGATGGTGCTGTAGGCAGCCGCCGCATAGCGCAGGCCACGCGTTCGTGTGTTTCCTTTCATAAAGGACGACAATGTATATTTGAAACGGCTCAAGTTGCTGCCAAAATGGCCAGCGCGGTGATCGCAAATGCACTTAAATGTGTTTTTTTTTGCAATTGGAATTGGTTTTGTGTAAGGTGATAATTTCACCTTCAGCTTGACCCTGCAGAGGTCTCGAATTGACCTCAGCCAACGGGGCGCACCTCCTGAAACATTTAGTTTCACAAAGGCCGGGGCAGTCCGTAAAGGAGTGGTGGGTTGAGGTAGTTTGTAGAAAGTGGGAGCTAACATTGCCATTTCAGAGGCGGCCTTTTTCGCATCACATATATGGATCGTTTCCCAAAGGAATTCGGCGTCAGGATTCGAACAACATGCCGACACAGATCTACAGCATGAATCGAATATGGATGGCGATTTAAGGTGGCCGCATGGGGTGCCTCACGAAAGAAATGGCTTGAGACCAGTCTTTTGCTTGTAGGTCATGAACATTCTTTATTTTCAATATATATATATATATATTGCCGCGACAGGTTGGCCACGTTCAAGTAGCCGCCGCAATCATCATGGCAAGAGCACCAGCAAGACCCGGCTGGCATGCGTCACGCGTTGGTGCGCTCCAACAACGAGGAAGAGGAAGTTAGTTGACTCTGTGCCTCTCGGCTACTTGGACTCGACGACCATAGTCATTAGACTTGTGGGCACAAGTTCGCCCTAATAAAGTTGCTTGTTTCAGTTTTCCGGGAGTGGACTTGGAGAGCGATGACCAGGCTGCCTTGAAGGTCCACGTGGGCTGGATGACCGGTAGCGCATAGGCGATGGTGACCGTGACCGACGTTGGCGTAGAGGTGGCGAGTTCTGGCGCGTAGACAAGTACTCCTCAATTTCCGCTGGTCGTTCGCCGTTTCGGGGGCACGGTGCATACGACGGGAAGCCTCTTAATCCAGCCTGTCGGTAAGGGCAGAATCTGTACAAATGACCCGCTTCGCCACAGTGGAAACAAAGAGGCCGGCGCTCGTGATCACGCCAGACGTCACTTTTCCTGGGCCTAGGCTCCGCATAGCGATGCGTGCTACGTGCTCCTGGGGGCAGATAGGTAGCCGTTGGTTCCCGTGGACGAGGTACGCTGCGTGCAGTAGATGGGAGAGGAGTCGTCGCCATGCAACTGCTGCATTGCTGTGTACCGTTGGTTGTCGGAGAACTTCAGAGTACGTTCGGATAGGTCGAACTGGCTGCAGCTCACGCTCTGGTTCTCGTATGACCTGCCTCAGTTCGTCACGAACAACGTCTGTAACAGATAGTGCAGTTGAAGTCTGGGGCATTTGCAGTCTGCTCAGTTCTTCCCGAATAACTGATCTAATAAGCTCTCGCAGGGCTTCAACGTCGTTTCGCACGCCTCCAGAGAATAGCTGTGCGGATGCGCAGTTAACATTCCGGTTGTACTGCCGAGCGCGCTGTTCTAGCGTTTTTTCGATGGCCGTCGCTTCCGAATAAAACTCAGCAACAGTGCTTGGAGGGTTGCGGACGAGAACGGCGAACAGCTCTTGCTTCACTCCGCGCATTAGATGGCGCACCTTCTTATCTTCAGCCATGTTGTGATCCGCACGCTTGAACAGACGGACCATGTCCTCGATGTACATGGCAGCACTCTCGTTTGTGAGCTGGTTCCTGGATTGAAGAGCAGCTTCCGCTTTTTCCTTTCGGTCTACGTTCGGGAACGTAGCTACCGCTTGTCGTCGAAATACCTCCCAGGTAGACAACGAGGTTTCATGGTTCTCAAACCATGTCTTTGCGAAGTCGTCCAGGGCGAAGTATACGCGACGGAGCTTCTCTCTTTCGTCCCAACCATTCAAGTGCGCCACTCTCTCGAACAGGTCCAGCCAATCTTCAATATCCTCGTACGAGTCGCCGTGGAATACTGGCGGCTGGTGCGGTTGGCTTATGAACACTTGTGCCGGTGTTACCTGGGTAGTCATAGTGGTGGCATCCATAGTTTGAATTCCCCTTGGTGTGGAGTGAAGAGGACCGAACTCAGGTGAGTCACCTCGAAGACGGCGACTTGCCCTCTGGTGTACAGGAGTCACTTCCACGGGGTTGATACGCTGGTCGTCGGGGCTACGCTGTCTTGAGCTCGCGGGGCTTCGATTCATAACCCAGCACCTCCACCAGAAATGTAGCGATGCTGAGGCAGACAGGCCAAAAAAACAAGCAACTTTATTAGGGCGAACTTGTGCCCACAAGTCTAATGACTATGGTCGTCGAGTCCAAGTAGCCGAGAGGCACAGAGTCAGTTAATGCCGCGACAGGTTGGCCACGTTCAAGTAGCCGCCGCAATCATCATGGCAAGAGCACCAGCAAGACCCGGCTGGCATGCGTCACGCGTTGGTGCGCTCCAACAACGAGGAAGAGGAAGTTAGTTGACTCTGTGCCTCTCGGCTACTTGGACTCGACGACCATAGTCATTAGACTTGTGGGCACAAGTTCGCCCTAATAAAGTTGCTTGTTTTTTTGGCCTGTCTGCCTCAGCATCGCTACAATATATATATATATATATATATATATATATATATATATATTATATATGAGAAATAAGTGGATACTCAAGGGCTCGTTTTTCTGTGTTTTGACACACTATAATGAAATCTAACAGACAATGATGCCAAGGAAAGTATAGGGGAGGTTGTTAGACCGAATTGTAAGGTAAATGTGAAGAAGGAAAAGAGAGTGAAAAGATAACTTGCCGTGGGCAGGAACCGAACCTGCGACCTTCGAATAACGCGTTCAATGCTCTACCACTGAGCTACCACGGCGGCTATCCTCCCAGTCACTTTATTGGGTATATATGTGAATTTCAACGTGGAAGTTTCAGTCAGCGCCATCTGTAGCCATGGCGGCGAGTGTGACACACTCTTTTATGAGCCTGTGCGGTGTCAGGTAGCACGTGAACTTATCACGAGCTGGCAGCTGACCAATAGTCCCTCGTATACAACCCAAGGCACCAAGTCTGCCAGTACGAGACCCTCGATGATGAATAAGGGAAAGAAGTGGATACTTAAGGGTTCGTTTTTCCATGTTTTGACCAACTAATAATGAAATCTAACAGACAGTAATGCCGAGGAAAGCATAGGGGATGTTCTTAGACCCAAATTGTAAGGTAAATGAGAACAAAGAAATGTGAGTAAAAAGATAACTTGCCGTGGGCAGAAACCGAACCTGCGACCTTCGAATAACGCGTTCGACGCTCTACCCCTGAGCTACCACGGCGGCTATATTTCAGCCACTTTATTCGTGATATGTTTGAATTTCAACGTGGGAATGTCAGTCAGCGCCATCTGTAGCCATGGCGGCGAGTGTGGCATACTCTTTTATGAGCCTGTGAGGCGTCACGTAGCACGTGAACTTATCACGAGCTGAAGCTGACCAATAGTCCCTCGTATACAACCTAAGGCACCAAGTCTTCCAGTGCGAGAGCCTCGTTGTATACGAGGGACTATTGCTTAGCTGCCAGCTCGTAATAAGTTCACGTTATACGTGATGCCGCACAGTATCATAAAAGAGTGGCCACACTTGCCGTCAAGGCTAAAGATGGCGCTGACTGACACTCCTACATTGAAATTCACATATATACTCAATAAAGTGGCTAGGAGGATAGCCGCCGCGCTAGCTCAGTGGTAGATCATCGAACGAGTTATTAGAAGGTCAAAAGTTCGGTTCCTGCCCACGGCAAGTTATCTTTTGCCCACTTTTCTTTCTTCACAATTACCTAACAATTTGGTCTAATAACCTCCCCTATACTTTCCTTGGCATTATTGTCTGTTAGATTTCATAATTATTCTGTGAAAACACGTAAAAACGAGCCCTTAAGTATCCACTTCTTTCCCTTATTCATTAACGAGGGTCTCGTACTGGTAGACTTGGTGCCTTAGGCGGTATACGAGGGACCATTGGCCAGCTGCCAGCTCGTAATAATAATAAGTTCACGTGCTACGTGATGCCACACAGGCTCATAAAAGAGTGTGCCACACTCGCCGTCATGGCTACAGATGGCACTGACTGACACTCCCACGTTGAAATTCAGATATATACCAAATAAAGTGGCTGGGAGGGTAGCCGACGTACTAGCTCAGTGGTAGAGCACCGAACGCGTTATTTGAAGCACGCAGGTTCGGTTCATGCCCACGGCAAGTTACCTTTTCACCAACTTTTCTTTCTTCACATTTACCTTACAATTTGGTCGAATAACCTCCCCTATAGTTTCTTTGGCATCGTTGTCTGTCAGATATCACACACACACACACACACACACACACACACACACACACACACACACACACACACACACACACACACACACACACACACACACACACACACACACCACACACACACACACACACACACACACACACACACACACACACACACACACACACACACACACACACACACACACACACACACACACACACACACACACACACACACACACACACACACACACACACACACACACACACACACACACACACACACACACACACACACACACACACACACACACACACACACACACACACACACACACACACACACACACACACACACATATATATATATATATATATATATATATATATAGAGAGAGAGAGAGAGAGAGAGAGAGAGAGAGAGAGAGAGAGAGAGAACGCAGAAAGTTTGGTGTTAGCATTGGCGGACCACTAACGAAAGTTCCACGGGCTACCTGTTCAAGGTCCGTGATCGATTGTAATAATTAATAGGCGGCAAAGGCAGATCACACCAGTTCATAATCATTGCGCACAAGTCACACGTGGGAAACAACTCTGCTGGCATTGTTCATCTCATATCGAACGTATTCCATGGTCTCCTTCTCGCTTTTTTGAAACTGCTTGCTGCCTCCCACTACTTGAGTGCGCCCCCTGTCTTTGAAGCCTGTTGCACATACAAGAGATTGCTGCCCTTTGTCAAAACGAAGAGGTTGATTGACCCCTGTCTTTGTGCCCTAGTGGGAGCATGACCAAATGGATCCAACGGGTACTTTTATCATCACTGTGAACCGGCACGCGCTCTTGTCTTCCGTCCACTTATTCGTCGTCGTTTTCTTATTCAGCTTCGCTCCCAATACACGTGCGCCGAATTTTCAGGTGCAGAATGTGCTAACTGTAGTGGTACGCACACCGAGTGCATAGAAAGAAAGGAAGAAATGTATGTAAATAAATAAGAAAAAAATGACTCAAAAAGCTAGAAATTCTAGAGGGAGAAAGATTTCTTCGTGACACGAGATTCTAAGTGAACCCATGATCCGAAGGCGACTGTATTAACCAGTCGGCTAGGAGGCGGGCAGGAATGATTTCTTAAATAGAAGAAAAAAGAGAAAGGTATGGCCCCGCAACTGTTAGCATTTAAGTGCGGCACGTCAGTAGTAGCTCACGAGGGAAGGGGATAAAGAAGGATGAAAAGGATAGAATGAGAAGTGAAAATTGTGAAAGAGAAAGATTTAGGACATGGTCTAAGAAGTCCGAGGACGAGGCACCACACGGCGAGAGCTTCGCGGCATTAGGAGATGGCGGAGGGCGAACCAGTCGGCGAGAGCTGCGCTGGCGTCGGAGATCGTGGGCGGCACAACCATTCGGCACGGAATCCATCAAGCGAGTCCCCGCTCGGCTATCCAGATACGCTATCAGAGGATAACATAGCCTTCTATAGACTATTTTATGGGTGGGTTTGAATGCCGCGATATTAGGCTGTTAACCATTGTGTTTTGTGTACATAGGACGTTTCATTGCGCTACCAATTCACGTCACAATATACAAAAAGAAGAAAAGATCGGTGTAACAGCCTATGATGGCGGCACCCAGATGTCGTACGGACCATGGTCTAATGGTATAGTACGGCAATGGGGTGTTGAATAGAAGTGATTGTAGGAGGATGGATGTGAGGGCGAGAAGGAGGGAACGTAGAGAGTAAAACATAACGCAGAAAAAACGAGAAAAGCACAGAGAACGAAAGGCAGAAAGAGAAAGAAGGAGACAGGGAGAGGGAACCAAAGAAAGAGCGAGAAAGAAGAAGAAAAGAGAGAAAGAGAGAAAAGAAGCAAAGAGTAATAAAAGATAGAAAACAGAAAAAGAAATAGAGTTATCAGTGAAACAAAGGGCAAAATAGAAATAAACACATACACAAACAACGTGCACAAAAACAAAGAGAAGGGACAAAAACAATCAAATACAGGAAGAAAGAAACAGAAAGTTTTCAAGACTTAGCAAAACAGGTCTACTTAGATGTCCATCTCTTCAGCATCAGGTCTTCAGTGATGATAAGGAAACAACGGAACTGATTTCAGCGATAAAGTGAGATATCCAGCACTTCAACCACAATTGGAGCGACATTACCTCCACACGGGGTCTTTGTCAAAAGCAGTGTCGAGATCTGGCGTGGCTCTGTGGTATAATACCTCACTGGCACGCAAAATGCTTAGGTTCAATTTCTGCTGGGATCCTTACTTTTATTGTTTGTATTCATTGACTCAACACTGCCGATGCCAGTTTTTCTTAACGCTCTCGCGTTTAACTCACCAGTGTCTGAACCTGAGTCGATATAAACGATGCCCATCACCTGCAGTGCAAAGCAGCACACTATGGCCCACGGTGAATGGGTGTGAGCCACACGTGCCCGCAGCAAAGTGTTTGATGACGTGCGGGACAGGATTTTCACGTTATTCTTGTCATGACCAGAGAGATATATAGGTCAAACTCTTACCCTCACAAAGCCCGCGAGGCGGCTGAGGAGCTCGGCATCTCAGTCCCCTCGTCGTAGCTGCCCGCAACACAGTGATCTGTGTTTTGGAGGACCAAATAAAAGTTCAACCAATCGAATCCAATCTTACCCTCCCACACCGATCTTGGTCTACACGTTATTGAGGGGCCTATATATATAGTGGTGTAGACCAAAATTAAAAAAAATAATTCGAATATTGAGACACGCAAACAATCTCGCGTACACTTTTTCAGTGGTTCGACTTTTTAATCGTGCTTTTATTTCTTTGAGTTTATTTTATAGTAGCAGGGAATGCTTACTGTGTGCATGTGTCTCGTCTCTCTCGCGGCTTCGTTCTCTGCCTTTGTATATGCTGGCAACAACCCAGGGTAAGCTCGGGGTCCTAGAGTTACTTTACCGCACGCAATGTGCACCTATTAACTTATTTTTAGTAGTCCCCTTAAACACACTTTTTTCTTGTTGACGTTTTCCTAAACAAAAAAAATATTTCATGACCACAACTCCTACTCCCCTCCTCCCAACGCACACATTTAAATTGTTATAAAAATTAATGGCAATACTTTGCATTCTGAGTGTTTGACATATGCCAACATCTTCCCGAAGGATCCAGAAAGGAGCCACCTGAACGTTTCTCTTGAACCTATATGATCCATTAGCAGAAAAACTCAAAAATGACAAAAAGGTAGTCAGAGGAACGAGAGTGAAAAAGCGCCACTCTTTCAGCTATTGAATCATGTTTTACAAACGGAAACTCGCCCAAGAAAAAGTTGTATTGCCCTTGAAGTTTCAAGTCAGCCGTCTTTCTACCATGACATGAGAAAATCGCACATTTGTACCATCATTGAGTTTATAGAATACGTAATGAAAGACATGGCACTACCTACATTCGTTTGTGGAGGAAAAGAAAATTGAAAGAGCAGTTTTGAAAATAACGAATAGAAACTCAGCGTGGTCAGTTTTCCGCCTTGCGTGTGGGTGTACAAGTCCTGGAAGCCACGCACCGGACGCAGACGAACATACAAACAAAATATTTTGGCCCTTATTTTGCAATGCTATGCCGCAACCATTTTAGCGCAAATTAATGTAAAAACCAACAGGAATAACATCCCGTACTTTAACAGTCACTATGAATGGTTGTCAAGTCCAGGGCATGTGGTTATCGACTTCCATCTACTGAGACGCCAAATTTCAACGCTGTCGGAGCGTTCTTGAAACGTACTCTCGCCGTCCCAATTTTCACTACTGAAGCGGGGAATACGACGAACACGTGAAAAAAAGCATAAAAAGAAAAGAAAGGAAAATAGAAAAAAAAGATGTGTGCGTGGGTTGTGCGCATTCACTTAGACAATTTCTTTTTTACCGAATTGTTCTCTGTTCACGTGCTTCGTTTGCGGGCCCTGGAAATAAAAGCGGCAGCGTTTTCCAAGTCAACTGTGACACCACACGGGGTGTGGGCTGCAATACAGGGTGCGCAGACCGCGTAGCCAACGCCGTGTTTGCATTGCACGAGGCGAGCCCACAGCTCATCCGTGCCGTACATCCCACGCAGCAGCAGCGCCACGTGGCCCGGCTAAATATGGCGACCGCAAGTGCGACTCGTCCAGGAAAACGACGGAAGCCGGCTGTTACGTCCTGTGAGGGCTGGCTCAGCCTGGCGTTACGCAGGAAATATATTTTCTCTTCTGAAGGTTATTTGATTGCGGGCTGTGGGCATTCAGGTGTGCCGAAGACGTCACCTGACCAGTACGTCACCCTCGGAGAACTAGTTGATTCTAAATAAATTGATAGTTCCAAATCTTCGTTGCTGTAAGTCGCGATCACGTATATCTTTGTGCCGACGTGTTTAGAGAAGTGAAAGGCGAGACAAGGCAAGATACGGGGGTGGTGATGACCCCTTGAGAAGTTCTGGTACATTTAAGATTTCTAAAATATTTTTCATAAATAAGTTACAAAAAGTGCAACTGAAGCCCAATCTGCGTCAAATTTCGATAAAAACGAATGAATCATGTTGCGTTTCTAAATAAATCTTTTTACGCTTGTGTAGCGATGATAAAGAAATGGATAAAAGCAAGACGTCCCATTCTACAAGGATTACCTATACCATAAGTCAAGACTGGTGCACATGAACGAAAAAAGAAAGAAAGAAAGAAAGAAAGAAAGAAAAAGAAAGCAAGCTTCGGAGCGTTGCCTAATAAGGTGTCTAGGGTGCTCACGGCTGTAGCAGATCCTCAGATCTGCCTAGCTAACTGTTGCCCACATCTCTTGCAGTTCATATGTAATTGCTTCTATGAAAAGGATAAAAGTGCGCGCTCAGGTCTTAGTACAAGGTTATGACGTCATAATAGTGGCCGACAAGATAGTCGGCGCGCAATGTATTCTTACCACCTTTCACCACCTGCGAACGTAATACATATGTTGCCGTAGGTGTGCATAGTTTCGACATTCTACCAACTTTTGCGTGGAGTGTATGACAAACTCCACCGGCTTTTAAAATCAGAGAAGAAAGCATGCCTTGAATAGCGAGATTTTCAGTGAAATGAAATATAAACATTCACGAAAGGATAATACGAAGTAAGTCTCGGATTATTAAATCAAAGTTTTGAATACTTTATTGCAACTATTTAAAGCAAACACAGGAGAATAGTATTATGACATCTTCGCTAATGGAAAATGCATATATTCATTGGTCGAAGTATGTAACCGACCAAGTGTAACAGATGCGAATCAAACGCTGCATCTTCTGAATCAAATAAACGATTTTAACTTCGCCTTGGATACACGAGATCGATGACACATAAATAAAGCATGCTTATATCCGTGAACTCTTATCTCCTGTGTATTACTTCGAAACAATGCGAGTTTCAGAATTTCCAAAAACCTCACTTTTACCAATTTCCATTTTACAGACTTGATGATATTTCTCTTGTCTTCTTTGCATTCTCTTGAGTTTTTTTTTTCTCACATGCTCAACTATATTGAATTTATTTGCTCCCCTTGATACTGAGCCGTGAAAGGTAAAGCAAGAAAACACATTTGAGCACGCAATAAAAAAAAACACTGTCTCCGATAACCCTAGTCGTCCGAGGGTGTGTTTGGAAGACACGCATTGTGCTCCTGAATCACGTACCACACCAAAGGAGGAGGAGACTACAGCAGAACTCTCCGAGTTAAAGCGCTCAACAAAAATACATTTCAAACAAAGCGACAATAAAAAAAATATTATGACGTGCTTTAGACAACTGAACAAAACACGTAGAAAGTATTTCGCCCACTTTTTATATTTCAGGTAGCCACAGCCAAGCCAGCCTACTGCGTAGAAGCCAGCATACGCTCGAAAATGCTACAATTGGGTTACTCTACGCTCGGACAGTACGCTCACTATTGTGCTGTTATGGAACACATCATATTCTACGTCACCAAAGGCGATAATATCACCTTTCGCGGTCGTTTCAAAATACGGTCCCAGGGTCTTTTTTATTTCTTTAGGCAGTACGGATTTTTTTATAAAAAGCGTATGACAATCGGGCTCCTGTCACTTTCGCACATGAACTCTACGTCGACGCCCGCAGCTAAGATGACGCTGACGCAACTAATTAACCAAACTCGTTAATTAACTTTTCAATCTTTGAACCAATTGCAGTTTATATTAGAAGATTGTAGTGCATGATATTTTAGGGCATCCCCAAGTTGGTCGTACTTCGAGACGTCCATCATCAAGTTTCAAGGGCGAAATTCGCTAGAGGCACGTTGCCTGGCTATAGTTGGCTGAGGTTCATTGTGCGTATGGGTATCGCAACCCACTGGTAAGAAGACAAAAGACACACAAACGCACACTGCACTGCGTGTGTGTGTCTCTCTTTTGTGTCCCTGTCGGGGCGCGCTATACCCTTACGAAAGATGCAAGGGCAATAGCGAAACTGATCGCGCCCGGCACGCACAAAGCACGACAACTGTGCTACGGCAGACTGGAACTTCCCGTGACATGGAAGCGACGAAACGTGAATGAAGGCCACAGCAGCTATATCTGGTCAGAAAATTCAGCATGCATACTGAAATACACAAGTGGACAGCTTTGTGTATGCTTGCGATGTGCAGTGCTCGCCTGTTTTTAAGCTATAAAAAGGCGGAAAAACTAACTCGCCTGTCTGCAAGTAGAAGCGCCGCAGCGGCTGCCCTTAAACTTTATGCTTCCCAGGCAAAGACAGGGTTCATATTGCGATTTTCTAGCGCACTATTCGAAAGAAATACACAAGCACCAAACATTACGGGCCCCCGCCTCAGTGGTCTGAAGTCATCGGCTGCTGACCCGCAAGACGCGAGATCAAATCCCGGCTGTGGCGGCTGCGTTTTCGATGAAGGCGAAAATGCTCTAAGCCTGAGGCCTGCAAGTAGAAGCGCCGCAGCGGCTGCCCTTGAACTTTATGCTTCCCAGGCAAAGACAGGGTTCATATTGCGATTTTCTAGCGCACTATTCGAAAGAAATACACAAGCACCAAACATTACGGGCCCCCGCCTCAGTGGTCTGAAGTCATCGGCTGCTGACCCACAAGACGCGAGATCGAATCCCGGCTGTGGCGGCTGCGTTTTCGATGAAGGTGAAAATGCTGTAAGCCCGTGTGCTTTGATTTAGGTGCACGTTAAAGAACCCCAGTCTCTTATAATCATATGGTGGTTTTGGGACGTTAAACCCCACGTATCAATAAAAATAACAGGTAGAAACAAGGAGGTGCACTGGCACAAGTGAGGTTACCTGTAGGTTTGCTCGGAAAGATACGGCCGTGGCGTTCCTGTTTCAAATTTCGTCATTATTTTGTCGCAGGCAGCACCGGTCTGACGTAGTAGAGCTGTCCTGCGTCATGGGCGCTGGGCGCGATCAGTTTTTACTTCGCCCTTGATGAATACGTGCCTCAAGCTACGTGTAACTTTTCAGATTTCTTAAAAATAGATGTGTGATAAATTATCATGCACTACAGCTTTTTAATATAAACAACTGCACTCAAGAGGGCAATTAAAATTAGTTAACGAGTATTGCCTATTAGTCGCATCAATTTCAATTCAGTTGGGGCAATGTATTTCCACCGCGACATGGAGTGGGTGTGCAAAAACGACCAGTGCGTGACGTGATTGTTACAAAAAAAATTGGGGAACCCTTATGCTTTGCATTTAAGAGTTGAACGTGATAGCGAAATCCGGCCCTCAGTGCACCCTTCAGCCGCCAAGTGAATACTCATTCGTATGTTTTGTTACTTACACACGCACGCACACAAACACGCACACAGTAGATTGGACCAGCGCGTGCTATCATCGCCGAATGGGCTCGTTTTCAACGTGACACGTGTCGAAAAAAATGCGTGAAAGAGGCCCTGAAAACACTTTTTTCAAGTAACCATGGAGTGAATTCACTAGAAGAGCTTATTGCTTCACAAATTCAACGCCGCAATAAATTTAAGAATCCGTCCAGTGCGAGTGGACTTACAAAGGTTTGCCACATGCTGCAATTGCACTATCTCTTCTCTCGTCCCGACAAAAACCATGCAAGCTAAGCAGGGAGGGGTAACAGGGCAAAGGAACTACCACGCCTTGTGACGTTGAGCACTTTTCTTTTTCATCGAATGCGCGGCTTTCTCAGTGTGATCGCGCGCACAAGCGTGGACAAGTAGCGGCCTCCCGCGGCTATCTCGGTAACTTCATTTTTCGGTCACAGACGCACAAAAAATTTTTCGCTCGCAACCAACGGGGCCGAAGCCGGCAGCGGGTTTACTGCGACACGATCTCTTTAGTGCTATTCGCGTTAAAATCTGTGTTGTTGCACACCGCCGTGCGCGAGAATTCACGCGCACCAACGGCGGTGAGGCATCATCGAATTCAGGTGAGGTCCGGCACTGAGATCCCCTATTAAACTTTCATGAGTTCATCTCCCATTATAAAGAGGAACATAGGCGCTTTTTGCCACCACACCACCCAAAACTATGTCGATCTCAAGCGATCACGCTTAGGATGCTTCAGACGAGGTCATATCTCTACCAAGGTTTCCTAAGCAATATTAACAGAGAAATTGATCCATATATATAGTGCCCGGAGGGGGGGGGGGGTTACGGCCCTCTAGAACACATGTCCTGTCCTGCGTTACGGGATACGTCACAACGAGCGAACAGGACTGTGATGTGGAGATTTCAAAGACTACGCTCAAGATGCAGTCAACGGCCACCCAGAAGGCCTGTGAGCGAGCGAAGAGGCAAGGCATTCCGGTTCTGACACTGAAGCAGCCAGTGGCGATCCTGGGGCTCCAATGGGTCCTTTCCGAAAAGTCTTTCAGAACTTCAATTAAGTTATCTACCAGCCTGCGTGCCTGCCTGAAAAATAAACAAATAAACAAAAAAGACACCCTGTGTAGGACAACCTAAGCTCTCTATGCGTGAAGAAGCGCTTACCCACCGCCTGAAAATTTCAAAGCAGGGTTGTAGCTAACGGGAACCTGGTCCTTACACCACCGCCAGATCCTCCACACGACATGCTTTCTTATGTTAGCGTGAAACCAATATGAAAACGCATGAACATTGGAATAGACGTTAGAAGTTGTCAGTCAAGCGGTCATTGACAGCTTCAGAGCAACCAACCTCGTAGCACGTCGATGTCAGCTTTGGAGCGGCTAGAAGTGATAGAAACCATAGACCAATGTGATCAAGTGGTCGTAAACTACGGCGTTCCTTCCGTGGCCAACAGAAATATACTGGCCATAACGCAATACATCATGCACCATGAGTTCATGTCGGAAGAAATAAAAATCAGGACGCACACAGAGCAGCCCTACATGAGCCTTTTTCCGGAGTCAACTCCTTCCTAACGTACTGGCTGAACTGGCTTCTCGTGGACATAAATATCTCCCTAGAATCGACGCCTGTTCACACTTACCGCTTAGGCGTTGCCAGGAGTCATTCTGAGACAACAATTCAATGCCCTGCTGTTCGAATACATACCAAGGGTCGGTCAGAGCTTCAAGGCATATATAATCTGCCTTTAGTCCCTTGGACTTAGGCAGTTCTTTTTTCGTCTAATTAAACTGAATAAATAAGCAATACTGCATTAATTCCGACAAATGGTGAGTTTCACGATAATGTGAGACCATTATTTAAGACAAATAAAGATAACGAATCGCACGGCAGCCCTGCTATTGGACATTAAAGATTGTATGGCCCTCGTTTTAGGAAATCAGCTGCTCTGTAGGATAAATGTCACCAGTGCCACACATAGCATAGTAATGATTCGTCATGTAGTTCTTGTTATCGAAATAGTTATTCATTCGGTGAATGGCTGACTTTATTTATTCAAACCTGGCGACTAACTGGAGCCCACCAAAGCAGCCACCTCTCAATTAATCGCATTTGTGTCCCTCAATACTGTAAATTTTGTATGCCAGCAGTGTGGTTTAGCACCTGGGTGCCACGCTTGATGGCAACTCTTAGGTACCTGTGGTAAACATTTCGCGACGCCATGTTCTTTGGCTGCACTGTCAAGTAACATGTTGATGTGTTTCAGCCTTCTTTCGATGATGATGATGATGATTCCACAGACATGGCTCGTACCCACTCAGGGGGATAGGCCAAGAATCGCCTTCTTTCGTAGTTGTACCTTCTTCCTCTTTCACCGGAATGAATGTGATGTGGTGCCACGAACGTTGGGCGCCCGAAAGAATGTCCTAACCTCTCGATCTCCGATCAGCTGTACGTCTTGTCTGTGTGGCTGACGAGGCAACGTCCGCACAGTTACGCCACCGGTAGCCGTGCAACGGCGCGCCAGCGGGGCGTGAGCAAACACCATCGAGGCAGAAAGTGAACGGAATATCAAGCGGAGGGGCACGAGGGGGGAGGAGGAGGAGGGGATTGCTAACGAAGTAGCGCCTACGCGAAGGGCACCACAAAAGAAGGAAGCAACAAAAGTGGGGCTGCCGCGCCAGATGTGGCCAGGACGGCCGCCGACGCGGCAGCTGCAGCAGCGGACCACGCGCGCGCCGGCTGCGTCGTCTGCTACTCGCTGGCTGTGCCACTCGCGCACGCGCAGACGAGAGCGCTTGGTTCTTTCATGGTGACATCTGCCGGCGACGCGCGGAAACGCTGTCTCCTGGCATTACCGAAACTGTTTTTTGATTGATCGATGGCCATTATCGCCGTAATGCCTCTGGACCGTCTCCCAGGGCTGCAAGAAAAGAAACAATGACCCCGCTGGGCGAGCATTTCAGGCGCACTGAAAATGCGTTTTGAGAGGAAGAGGAGCACATATGGATGGCGCCCGCTAGCTTTTGGACGTTATTTACGGCACCGAAAAACTGTCCACAAGCAACGCTGTCACATCACCGTACGTGAGGACGTCCGAAGCGCAGCGGAAAAACAACGGGCCGTTTCCGGGTGCGTCTGTATTATGGGTGCCGATTAAGCAGAAAGGAATGGCTGCCAAAGACACATGTTGCGAGTGTAACGTAGAGAGAATTGTCCGGCGTGAACAGTGTTAGCTGAGCCAGTCTTTTTCAGGAAATGTAGAGAAAGTGCAGTTAGCTTCATTTTTGTACTACAGGAACATCCTTACAGCATCGCTGTAAATTTTTCATAATGAGGAAAACCGTGGTTTATAAAAGCGTTACTGATAAAGTAAAGTATCGCTATAGGGTACGTCAGATAAGTGATTGCATTTATTTCATTGAGGTAATAATAAAGTTTCAGCGAACAAGATTCACCTATATTTTTGTTAGGCGAGCAAGTTGTGCCACTTTTTAGAAAATGCATTTTAGCATTACAGGGTTAAATGCACGTTTTAATCAAACGATGAATATTGTGGTCGTTTCCTGCTTCCAACCTACGTTAGCGGAAGGATGGAGGGAGACAAAAAATTAAAAAGGTAAGAGTCCCAGCGGCAAGACCTAGCTCATCCCTTTCCTTGGGTCTCTTCGGGAAACCTATTAGAAAGAAACCTTGGCAAACGTATATTTTCCTACATTTTCCTGTATGGCAGCGAGGGACTGTTACAATTCCAATGTCAGCCTGTGCGGACCGACCCAAAGATTCTTAACACCCTCTGCTGCGTTGCAGATCTGGCCGCCGCCGTAATCAGCTGTTTCGCAACCACTGGGGACTGAGGGGCCATGGGTTAACGCTAGGACTTTATCTAGTGAGGCAAGTCTAGCTGTACTATTGAGGAGCAAGAGGGTGTTAAATGGGCAGTAATAGGGCTAAGTGAGTTTAGGAGGACATATGAGGCCTATACAGTGCTACAGAAGGAGCACGTTCTTTGCTAGCGTGAAAAGGAAGGTATAAGAGCTGCATCTTGCCGGCACTTACCTACAGAGCAGAAACCTGGAGGCCTACAAAGAGAGTTCAGCTTAGATTGAGGACGACGCAGCGAGCGATGGAAAGGACAATGATAGGTGTAACCTTGAAGATAAAAGTAGAACAGAGTGGATTAGGAAACAAACTGATGTTAAGGATATCATAGTCGAAATCAAGAACAAGAAATGGACCTAGCACGTAGCGCGTAGGCAAGATAACCACTGGTCATTAAGGATAACTGAATGGATTCCCAGAGAAGGCAAGCGGGTTAGGGGGAGACAGAAAGTTAGGTGGGCAGATGAGATTAGGAAGCTTGCGGGTATAAAGTGGCAGCCGCAAACACAGGACCAAGTTGACTGGCGGATCATGGGATGGGCATTTGTCCTGCAGTGGACGTAGTCAGGCTCTTGATGATGATAATGAACTGTTACATTTATAACGGAGAGTAGTGTGCCCCCGATAGCTGGCCCCGCACTGAAAGGGCAGCCTTTACCCACACACATGGTATGTTTATATTTTTCTGCGTCAGCGTGCTTTTTGTTTGTTTGTTTTTTATTCCGCTCTCTTGTGGGAGGGGGGGGGGGTCAGCTGTTCACTATCATTCGGATTCGTGGCAGGCCACTTCCTCCTTGCAGTCGCAAGTCAGGTTGGAAACTACATATTTCTTGGTCACAGCGTTGTTGTTTTTTCTTTGTTATTGCTTCTTCGATTTTGACCTTAAAATATGTAAACACTTTTCTTAGCGGCCAAATTTTCAAAATGTGGCTTTTTCAGTCACTGATCTATTAATTCAGTAGGAATGCTTTGAGCACCGGGGCTTGAAGCGAGAGTCGCTATGCAGCATTGTTGTTCCAAAGACAGCGAGTGCGACATACAGCATCACGTTTCTACAGTGGTATTACTGAAAGTAGCACCGCAATATTTCCAATTATCAAAAGTTGTTATTGATTTAGAGTGCTAGAATGGTTGCAACTGAAATGAAAGCGTATAGTCGAGCATTAAAGAATATTGGGTGGTGGATTAAAACGACAGAAGTTAGGCACATGGGCCAGATTCCGGTTGTGAATCTGAGTATTATTAGGAGAGAACCACGAGAAGTTTTTGTAAGAAAGGTGAAGGACGTAGCCCACGTAGCCAAAAATAAAAGAAAAAAAGGAAGTGGACAGGATAGAGAGTCCACTTGCAACTGAATTCATTCGCAAAAAAAAAAACTGTTCCTTTTTGTTTCATGCATACGTAACATATGCGCAGATGCAGTTGCGCAGGACATTTCTTCAGAATGAAACAACAAGCCCCCAATCAACACGTTCTAGTAAGAAGATTTCGGGTGTTATGCGATAAAAAGACAGACTTATGGCTATAATAACAAGATTTTATGTCATAAAGAGATGCTACTACATTTATTTTTCTCGCTCGCTTACGTATATTCAATAATCGAATAGCTTATCTGAAAATCTGAAGAGATGGGAACTCACAAGTGCGCTTTTACATTTCTTTTTTTGGACTGCGTTTCACCTCTGCTATATTATAAAACAGTTAACAATGTGTTAACCTTTTAATTAGTGTTCTTGGCTATTCGCCCTTCATTAAGAGGTAATCCTCCCTAATAGATGATAGTATTTGTTTGTGCTCTAAATATGACTTTTCCTTTACTTCAGTTTTTATCCCGATTCGGCGCTTTCAGTCGCACTATAGTGTACTTTATTCCTGACAGCATGTCATACTGCTGTCGGCTTTCCATTCCCCTTTGAAGGAGACCTTTATTTTTAAAGTGAAATGATGATATACCCCTCGCTCCAAACTACATAGTTGTCGGCGTTCACTCGAATCCGTCATTGTGTTCGTATTCAGAACAGTATGTTAATTTCTACTAAAGAAAAGAAAACAAAAGCAAAATAACAGACTCCTACATAGGGGAGTTACACTGCTGACACCGGGCTAAAAGAACAATTCCCACACGCTGTTGTCTAATTTTCTCGATAAAATATAAACTGTGTATCATTGGTATGCGCATAATTTACGTTAAACATTCGCTTACGATCTCTGCCCTTTGTGGACAAATGTGCCCGCAACACGCAAAGAGCTTCGGGAGGGTTGTGTTCTTTGCCCTGGCTAATTGCCCGTTGGCTACAGATCTCAACGTGGAGCTGGTCGCACTTACCACTGGGTGCTATGTGTCTGTACTACTCTGTTTCAGTGATGCAAGCCGGCGCATGCCATCTTATATGGACGTGCCAAGAGTTAAAGTTGGAACGCTCGCAACAGCTCCTACAAGTCGGCCTTCTCTACAGTTGCATGACTAGCTGTGACGGCTGGGTGGGTGACGACACATTCTAGAAGACACTGTTTCACATAATGCACAGTACGCTTCTCACGATACACATCTAATACAGTTATATACAGAAAATACTACGTCTCAAGGACAAGATTGCATCGCAAAAACAAAACAAAAAGATTGCTCAGACAGTGCGTACCGTGGGAATCGATGTTATACGGGGCATTGACTGTGCCTAATTTTTTATTGAGTAATGCGTCACGCTAAATATGTGTAAAAATGTTATACAAACCCACTTATGCTAAAAAGTTGTGTATGTTTTGTATAACCAGTTGTTTACATTTGCGGAACGATTTCAACAGCAACGTGGATTTCACCAACACCAGAAGTAAGCAGACAGGCACTTATTATACATGAACCTTGTGGCGGAAAAACCACGCACGTTTAACGAACCCGTGTGCATGTGTGGAAAGCGTTCTTGACGGTTCTGGAACAAAGTCGTCATCACCGTTATCAGTGAGCACCAGCAGCTAAGTAGCTCGTGATCGTTCGTGATCGTGGTGATCGTGGTTCGTGAACTGAGTAGCTCAGTTCGTGATCGTGGTGATGAGGACTCTACGGGTAGTGAACTATGAAATATAAGTACAGCTGTTGGGAGCCGCGGATGCCTGCTTGAAGAAATGATGTATGATGCCTTCTGTCCTAGGGGGGGGACGGGACTAGGTCTTGTGATGCCCTGATGAATGAATTTGTGCACTTTAACATCCGAAAACCACGATATGAGAGACGCCGTATTATGGGAGACGCCGTAGTGGAGGGCTCCGGAAATTTCGACCACCTGGGGTTCTTTAACGTGCACCCGATTCTGAGCACATGAGCCTTTCGCTTCCAACGAAAATGCAGCCGCCGCAGCCGGGATTTTATAACGCGACCTGAGGGTCAGCAGCCGAGTATCTTAGCTCTTAGACCACCGCGGCGAGCCTCGTGATGCCCTTTTCACATCTAAAACGTCGTGCATGTAGTCTAAGAGCAGGAAATTTTGTAGCGTAAGAGCCAGTCTATTTTTGATAAATCAACATTGAAGTCATAACATATGTTCTAACAATACATGACATCTGCCATATTTTGCAATGTGTATGCTCACTATTAGTGTTGTGATTGAGACCAAATCACCTGTGCCACATACCCACCTAACATTAGCCGTGTTATGCGGGAATGTACCACAGATGACTTAGGGAAAATTTTCATGGCGTAGGCGACAGACATTTTGTATTATTCATGTCCTGACCAGTGAATCGTGTTCGCAAAACACAGATCCCCCGCTATGCTAATTATGGTATGTTACAAGTTATCCAGACGACGAGGGGAGCACTCAGACGTACGCGGATAGATAGATAGATAGATAGATAGATATATAGATAGATAGATAGATGGAAACTGCCCTTTGTAATAAAATCGCATTACCGCCTTACTACGCTAACCACGCCAAAAAATCTCGAAATTACCACACAATTAGGGTAATCACCCAACGGTTGGCAACACTGCGGCGTGGGAGCGTGAGACTTGAGTTCGGAAGGCGGATGCTGCACTGTTCCCATGACGGTTCGACATCGCTCCGGTGGCAGACGATGGTTGTAGCTTGGAGACGCCACGACCGCCATCAATGTTTTCTATTGTTACGGAAATACACCAGACTGACAGGAAATTCACACACCAACCAAAAAGAACGTGATCCTGCCTGGCGCACTCGGAAGCCCACCGTGCACCCCGGCTTGCCAACAACAAAAGGAAATAACAGCAGATGTACGTCCTACAAATGCGAGCTTCTCAATTGCCCGACGGCAGACGCAACTCTATGTGCCAGACACTCGCTGCCCTTTCTTATTTGTTTCTTGCTTGTCCGCGTCAGGAGAATGCTTCTCGCGCTTCTCCGTCGAGAGAATCGCCGTTACCATGCACGGACACGGTGCGCACGTCGCACCCAACGACGATCAAAGGGATGGTTCCCATGGAGTCATGTATACTGTCACTGGAGTCAGGCACGTGGTGATGAGTTCGCCGCCACAATTTGCTGCTTATTAGAAAATATAGGTTTAGGAGTCACTGAGGTAACACGTTCGAATGGCTCATGGAAGTTGGTAAAGTGAAGCTAACAACGAGACGGTCAGTTTAAAATGAATAATGCTGCTGAGTGAACAAGAGTTATACACTTTTCCAGGAATTATTCGTCGCAATACGGCTACGTTTCTCTATGCATTCACTAATCCCCATAACCATGGAAACAGTGATGGTGGCACAAGGGTGATCAGCACGGCGATGATGATGATGATGATAATTATCAAACATACCACGCACCAACAAAGGAGCATGCACCGAGAATGCTGCGGTTGGCTGAAAATGATGTCAACCGTTCAAGGAATTTACCTGATAGATAGATAGATAGATAGATAGATAGATAGATAGATAGATAGATAGATAGATAGATAGATAGATAGATAGAGAGATAGATAGATAGATAGATACTTCGCAATCAAAAGTGAATGGAAAGATATGCTAAGGCGGGTCAGGCAGTTCTGCCAGGCAGGTTAGCACCGTTTGTAGCAACATTATCACCTCCACCAGACTCGCTAAATTCAAGGGTATCTATCTTATGCAGCAGTCGTCTCGTTTTTCTCGAAATACAATATGCTGCACCGAAACAGAAGTACCTTCAGAGCAGATGGTTACGTAGGATATGCTCAGCCGCTAACCGCATCAAGTACCATCAATTACTCTTCAGAAGGCAGTAATATTCACTGACTCACCAGATGTCGTCAAAGTTTCAATGCCGGTGCAGATGTATGGAACTCCCATTATCGATCAAGTTTACTCCCTCGTTGGCAGTGCTGATGCATTTCCCCAACGTGTCATTACTTGTTGGGTGCCTGGAAATGTAGGCACCAGTCGGCTTGACAATGTAACGGCAACTTTCACAGAAGTGAAATCATAGAACACTGTCTCAGCCATTCCCGAGAAAAACCTAAATTATTTCATGAAGTAATAAAACACAAACAGTAGTAAATTATTGGCGCTTGTTGATCTGAAGAGTTGAACTGAATAGAGCCTTATTGGGCAAGTCTATAACCTGTAACAAGGTCACGGAAAACGGATCCACTGTTCTGCAAAATGAGTATACTGAACACCTAGGGCCCATAGATTCATACCTGTTGAGTAGTAGTAAACGCCCCCTCAGGGGGAGGTCTGGAGGAAGGGGTGACCATCTTTTTTTACACCTAGGTGGACTGCCGGGAACGGGAAGCCGCAAGAAAGAAACAGTTTACACTAGCAGGGGGGCCGAGTAATACTAATCAGGCGGCATATATAGTTCTCGTGACAGGACGCATAGAATAATTTATAAAAGCTGGTTAGTGCATAACACTTTTTCAGAGCGCTAAAAACACACGGCATGAAAAGAGAAGGTTACACCGAAATGAGTGGTAGCCTGGTTGTTGTTCATCAAACGTTCTGCATTTGCACCCTGTATTTCAACAGCTTTGAAATGTTACCAAGAAGAATATTTACTTGATCGAAATTTGTTTTAATTTCTTAGGTGAACTTCGCACTTCAAAAAAATAGCAGCCCAATAAATAGGTAATTCAGCCTGTCTTGAGAGGCTGTCATTGTAGTGTTAACATCGTATATAGCACACGCATCCAGGCCACTATGACCAACGATCCTAGAGATAGAGTTGTGCTGCCTTCAATAGCTCCTTCAGTAAACCATTCCTTTGCCATCATGTTTCCTAGCCTCAGGGTATGTGACTGTTACCGATGTCATAATATGAAGAATACCTATATCGCAAGCCCCTTACAGCGACTGTTTTAGGCTTCTAATAAGTCAAGTTATGTTGCACGTATACCCATTTGTCAAGAACCATGGCACTTTTGCTTAATTTCCTGGTGGTCCTTGGGCATCATAAGCCCTTGCGCCATAAATCAACACAAATTTATTTATTTATTTATTTATTTATTTATTTATTTATTTATTTATTTATTTATTTATTTATTTATTTATTTATTTATTCAATACTGGAGACTCGTGGTTCATGCTGGGTGATACAAATATAAAAGAAGCAGCAATGGAACAACAGCAATAAATGTGAATATTATTACTTTGCATTGTGATCTCATGTATCGGTAGGAGAATTCTATTCACCAAAGTTCTCGGAAAATATGAGTACCCAAATAGGTCAGTACGAGCAAAATATTGGTAGTGTCGGGAGGGCCTGCAAGCTAGGTGTGTTAAATACGGGGATGAATCTAGAGCTAGTTTTTTGTTCTGAAGTTGATGAAGCAATTCTAATCTAGAGCTTTTGGCCTTCGTGCACGTAATAAAGAAATGTGATTTGCTTGCATAAAATCTGAGGGGGAGTATAAAGGAGAAAACGAGTTAAATATAAATCTTATAGTCTTCTTTTAATGCGTTCAATAATGTTAATATTTTTACGGAAGAGAAGGGACGCCGTATTGATGAGGCTGTGGATGAGATATATTTCAAAACAGCAGTAGTGGCGTGAAAGCTTGACCAGCGACCGAGCGGAGACAACCGTTCGTCTTCCTCGTCCGCCACACTCTCGTCACCCCCTATGAATATTAATATGCACGCATGTAGCAATATTACGCTTGTGTATACGTGCGTCCCATGTTATTCACGCGCACTTTAGCTTTGGTGGCACAAGGGCAGTGTAGCAGAGCAGCTCAACATTTGTGGGATCAGTTTCAAGTTTATGTTTAAGGAGACATAGTTTGCGAGACATATCATATATCGTCCAACTGTAAGATATATCGCGCTTTCCTTGATGAAATATCTAGCGTTGATCGCGCAATGTTAATATGTCCTGGCATGAGCGCTGTTTCGCTATAATGAACATCCATAGCAATTTCAAGGTGTCTGTGTCTCCTTTTACCCACGTTGATTGTTAGCCACCTCATTCCATCTCCCCCCGTAGCCTCTCAAGTGCACGTATAAGATGGCGTTCTCATATGTAGCAGAAACTTGTATATATTATATGAACAAGCTTTGCTAAAGAACCCCCTGCCACCTTTCGGCATTTCGTTATGTTCTGTCTGGTGGCGTGGTTGATTTTGTATGGCTTTTTGCGATCTTAATTTGGTTATATATATATATATATATATATATATATATATATATATATATATATATATATATATATATACCAGACCAGCCTTCGTCAGAGTAATGTGACAAGAATTCATACATGGCTTTAAAAGCGCCTTTCCATAACAGGTCAGCGCCATCTGCGCTGGTTAGCAATACGATGCGTATCATAAAATCTCATGTGCTTCAGAAAAAGAAAAACAAAAACACAAAAATGGGAAAAACCAGAAGGGCACACACATACTGAAGACACAGTTAAAGATTCTCTTGCATGCACTGTGACGTGATACCATGCTTATACGTTGTTAGGAGATATAGAAGCGCAGTGGTGTAATGACATTGTATGGCAGTTTAAGAACAATCTTAGTAATACGTGAACGTATGATGAAAGCCACTGTGAAATGATTAAAGATAAATTTAAGAAAAGAAAAAGAAAAAGCGCAGACATAGAAGGCGTAATTTCAGCGGTACAATGAGAAACTAGTGCATCATCGCTCTTAATCTAGTAAAAGACAGGTCAGTTTTCCTTTGTTTTTGTTGATTCCAGCGGAAACAGCGAAAAATTATAAATGAGATATGATTCGCGTAGTTCACGTTCATGGCTGGTGCGAAATCCCGATTCTAGTATCGTGGCTTTGAGGTTACTAAATGAGTGGCCGGGCATGTTCACATGTTTTGATAATGGAAGGTTTCGTTGGGTGTCAGCATGCGATCTGTGATTTTTTAAACGCATTCTCAATGGGGTTTCAGTGGGGCCTATGTATTGCATGTGACAAGTGCCACACTCACGCAAATACACTACATTGGATGAATCACAATTAAATCTGCCCTTCATTGTGAAAATGAATTGGTTAGATGTGCTGGTGGCCGTTAATGATGGTTCTATATGAAGACAAATTTTACAACGGGGTTTGTTGCAGCGGCTATAACCAGTACGGTTAGTGGTATCAATTTTAGATGACGTCAGGATGTCACCTATTTTTTGAGCACTTATACACTACTCGAGAAGGCTCAGGAAAGACCACTTATAGTCTGTCGCTTTGGGTGAGGATGTTGAAATAGTTACGCAGTATACCTTGAACATTGGGGATGGACGCTGAGTGTGTTAGTACTGAATTTTCCGACTGCAGCCCGTGGCTTTTTATGCTACCTTTTAAACAGTCCATCCAATCGCGTCCTCTGGCTCGGTCTATTGTGTCGTCAATAATTTTTCCGGATATTTTCCCTTAAGAAGCTTCTTTTTAAGATCATGGGAGCAGAAATTAAAATCTTGATCTTCAGAGCATATGCGCCTAAAGCTCTGTGTCTTGCTATATGGAATTCCAGTCTTCCAATGGCGCACGTGGCTACTTTCAAAATGAAGAAACTGGTGATTATCGGTTGGCTTTTTAAAAAGCTTCGTAATTAGCTGTCCATGGTAAATGGTAATCGTGACATCGAGGAACGCTACAGACAAGGGTGAGTAAGTATGGGAGAATGTTATAGCGGGATGTACTTGGTTGAATTTCGCTATAAAGTTTAGAAGTTCTGTTTCACTATATATATATATATATATATATATATATATATATATATATATAGAGAGAGAGAGAGAGAGAGAGAGAAGAGAGAGCTTGGAATTGCACAGTAAATATTCTCTGTAAGACGAGCCATTCCTCACGCTACTGCTCAGCACATTTCAATAATTTAAATATAGTTTGCAGTAACTCCGTCATAACTAACCCTTAAAAGTCACAGCACTTCATCAAAATCCCCTAGAAGTATTTGAAAGAAGAAAACTCAGCTAAGAGATCGTAGGAAGTCGCAATGCGCAACTTTCACTTTGTAAAGTAGGCTTCTTGTAACGACCACTTGTCTAACAGCAAAGCCCACACCATATCTATTCAGAACTTGGATACTTGCGTTGTTGTGACTACTCTTCACGTTCTTTTCATTATTGCGATAGAAATATATGGGCACTCCCGACTGGATTTCGCCACTGGAGTCGGCAGAGGTAACTACAGTCTTTCGCCGTATATGACTACGCATTTATACTTATTTAAACGCAAGACATAAAATAATTCAGAAAAAGACTCCGGCGAACGGAATCGGACATCCGACCTCTGGCTTGTGAGTGCGTGGCGTTAGCCACTTAGCTACCAAAAGCACCTGCTTAAACGATGAAACGACAAGCTAATTATTTCTACCACTTACCGCTGGCGATAACGACCTTGCGGGAACTATCGTGGTTTTCGGCATTACCAGCGAGATGGCACAAAGAGCGTGCGTCACCAGATCGTCACGACGCGGCACCACGTGCTGATGCGTTTATCTCCCACGCATGCTTTCCTTGCCCCTTGAAGGGGGGGGGGGGTATCCCCGTATGCATGTATACGGGGGTATCCCCGTATTATCCCCGTATGCATGCACGCTTTTGCTTTCATTTGACGTACCCATCCCACCATAACTTACGGTTTCAGTTTGAAATTCTTGGTACATACGTACTAATTACATGACACGTGTGTCCGGATGACTGTCCCAAAATATAAGCACTAAAAACGCGATCCTTTGTTGAAAATTACAATACATTTAATTGTTTGGAAGTTGGTAGAACAATAATGGGTGGCAAAAAGTGTAAAAAAAGGTCAACTATCACTGAATAAAATAAGGGTAATGGTAATTAAAAAGAACACTCATGTGAAACAAAATTTTAAAAATGCGAATCAGAAGAAACACGAGAAAATGACAAATTAACTAGGGTAAGCCGTCAGAAGGAAACAGAAAAAATTTAATGAAGTAAGTTTGCATTGAAAAAAGGTTGGTAGAGTCTCAAATGGGCGAGGTCAACAATTAAAAAATCGAATGGTAGTCAAATTAGATGTTATTTTTCAAAACGAAGTATTTCTATAGGCTTTTTTGGTGCACTGGGTGGTGGTCGCATAAACTGTGCCTAGCTATGGCGCCACTAAGTGCTGCCTAGCAACCACCTAACACAGTTGCGCCTCGCTTCACGTAGCTCCAGCGACGCTCTTCATCCCCGCGCCAAGCTCTTACGATCGCGCACCTGCTGCGTTTAGCCATTACGTCTATTCGACCACCAACCAACCGCCTGGCGTAGCTGCATTCTCCTTCACTTAAAGTCCTTTAATATATAGAAAGAACCATCACTCTCCTGCGTATCCTCTCCAAAGTGTCCAACCCTCCTCTTCCAAGTGTCCAAAATCTTATCTATATCCTCTCTCAAACGGCCACCATGTGGGTGCCGGCCCTATAATTCGGCTCGCGCTACTGTCATATCAAAGATGTTATGTCACGCTGATAACACGTGCGATGCTCGTGGCGGCCCGAGAGGCGGGAGAGGAGGGTGTGCGGTGCGGCGGCTCGGTTAAAAGGATTGCAGTACTTTCCTAAAACATCCAGGACTTTACCTTCACCTAGTCAAGCCATGGTTTCGCGCCTACTCTTCATAGTCACGCCTGCATTGCGCGTTCGGCGAGAGATAACGAGACTTGGCCAGATTTCTCCTCGCATAACGGGGGGAGACGAAGCCATGTCGTCACTGTGCGCCAGCACCGTCATTCTGTAGATATAGCTCGGTGGTGACACACAGACTATCGGCACTTGGCTGCATGCTCAGTGAGAAGCTCGTCTCAATGCCGCCCGTGATAGAATGCAGCGAGAGCGCGCAGACCTGGTCGGATTATCGCGCCGAAGTTGCTGCGGCGAAACGACATCGTAGACTGGTAATTCTGTGTTCCGAGTCTGAGAATATGAGCAAGAGGGTGTGAAAGGGATGCGAGGTTGAGCAGGAAAGAAAGGAGGATGACAAGGGAACCAGCTCCACGAGTTACAGTCTTCGCACCGCTAGTGCGCAGCTATCCCTTTTTGTTCGCCATGGTTAGTGCGAATTGTTCATAACGAGTAAATAATTAGAAGCATGCCTGGTGGGGTTAACATATTTAGGTATGTGTTGAGATAATAGCACATCTGCTTCGCACTTCTCTTTTAAAGGAGATAGTCTTTGTTGTGATACTTGAACGCAGAACGGTTGGTCTGTCTGTCACATGACTAAGCGCCATCAGGCCAGAATTTAGGCAATTGCTGAACGCCCAGTCAACTTGAACTGGTGGCTGCGTTCATACTTGTGAAAAATGTCGATAAAAAAAGCAAATATTATTCATATCTGAGGCGCAACATCAATACATCACCATTCGGTGGTGCGTATCTTTCTAGAAATTACATACATACGTAATTCTAAAAGACCCGAGTGTTTTCTTACGCTACACTAAAAAAAAAATAGGCCGGCAGAAAACTGTCGTATTTCGAGGACATTTTGCAACGAAGCACGCCGATATGCGGCCAATAACTTGTTTGTTTGTTTATTTTCGTGCGCCTGCTCTGATCCCCGTTATTCTTTCCGTGCTCTTTTCCATTTCCCCCTTATCTTAGTGTTGGGTAGAAAACTGGATGTTCCAATTCTGGTTGACCTCCCCACTTTTCCACTTCTTTTATCTCACTGTCTCTCTGCCACACAATAATACGCGTGTTTACTCAATTCCTCGGCGACATGTCGTCTGTAGAGTCTTTCTTCCGAAGAAGGTTCAAGCACTGACATAACTCTGTGGTAAGATGCTTGATGGCCATGGCGAACGCCTGGGTTTGATTTCAACGCGAAGCTTGGTTTTCAAATCTAATTGTGCGTGAGGGTGGTTTTGTACCACATTCCGCGCTTTCAAGACCTACATCTGATCAGGCACTTAAGATATGGCATGTGAATTCATCGGTGGTTCGTACCAGTAAGCTACACGGGCCCTTGCGCTATAGTTTAAAACACTGGGTGCGCTTCGATCACACAAAGGCACAACCGCTATGTGGTGGCACTGCGTAGTCAAAGTCACACACATTCCTTTGTCATTCAGGTGTAACGACATTAATAATTGAGCAGGTGTGTTAGTGTGCTTCCTAGTAGTGCGAATGTTCATGCACGTTTGTGTCTACCTGGCCACTTCATCCACAAGGGTTTTTTTTCTCTGTTTAGTTGCTTTTCGTACATTCCCGTGCAGTAGTGTCCTGGCACAGCCTGGACTTCACGAGAGTCTTCAAGCTGCGAATTCTGCTCCACCGAAGCGTTGAGTATCTCCGCTACACGTAACGGAGTAGGTAAACTTGAAAGCCTATTCTGACATATACTGGCAATACCAATGCGTATTTTAGAAGGATGAACTTGTCGATAATGTAATAAACATAATGAAGAATTGTTGTAGGTACAAGAAGAGTACGATGCAAATAACGCAAATAAATACGTCACAAGAAAGTACCAGTGATTACCAAAGTATTATATTCTGTACACTATACTATTTGAATTTACGTGAGGCGAGAATTATATATGATGAAAACACTGATAAATACGAATGAAGTTCAGGATTTACACAGTGTCTGTAACAGAACGAAACGCCCATACACGGTACATACCAGATAAATGAGTTATAGGCTGTGGAACGAAGGTCTTAGGCAACGAGAATGAGAGAGTCGCCGGGTCACACGCCGTTTTGCGAGACACGTTGCCAGCTTTCAAATAATGAACGAGACCTATCTGAATCATTGCAAGTACTCATAAATGCAAGGATACTATTACAACTGTATGTAGAAAGCAGTTCATTGGCACGTTGCATTTAACAATATCGTTTTTGTGTAGTTTCTCAATACTACCAGTGAAAAATATAGGAAATTAGCGGGAGGAAGAGAGGGAAGTCCAGGTGAACGTTCATAAGACACTTAGTTCATATCACCACCCTCGAAAGCTTCAAAGTGCCAATGAATGACCGATAGAACCCCGCTAAGAGAGGCACGTAATAAGACTTAACTAGAAATAACTGAGAGGTTTTACTTTCAATAAATGCGAAACGTCACTGCATATCTGTGACACTTCCTAATGCAACGACTAAAAGAAAAAAAAAAGATTCGGAAGATGTGTAAGCATTACAGCTCAATAACTTTCAGAGAACATTTATAGTCAAGCCCAACATATGAGAAAGAAAAATGTATTCGAAACGCGATCCTACCAGTAGCCATTCATGAGATTTCTTATTTCTTTGCTCTCCAGAAGAAAAAGCTAGCGCACACACACACACACACACACACACACACTCTCTCTCTCTCTCTCTCTCTCTCCATAAACAGGACGCTATGAAATTTCACTTTTCAAAACCCGCATCTGAGCTCGAATCTTAACGTATTGGAATAAGGAAGGATTGAAAAAGCGCTTCTTTTTCGGTAACTGCATGTACTGTACAAAGGATGCTTAGAATAAGTTTAGCGCCTTACACTTCGTGGCATGCCTCATAACCTGTTGCGGAGTTTCGGTGTGTTAATCTAAATTTCGTTCTGAAAAATGGCAACTAGAACTGGTATAGCGATACGAAAATTAGTTTGGTTCCTTTCGTGACATCGTTTGCTGTTGTAGCACTCAAATCATTCGTCGAAAGTCACTATGGAAAGTTCCGAAAATGCATCGGATCAAGCCATATTAGAGCAGCGTGGCGTTTTTCTCTTGTAGCTTGAGGAGTGAAGAATAGATTGAATAACCACGTAAGCACTTCGAGCATAAGTTTTCGTTAGCCGCCGTTGTCGGGCTTAATTTGGCATTTGCGCGTATCGCTGGCCAACATGCGGGTATCACGCGCAGAGTGCGCCCGGCGATGTGCCTACGCACGGCGTACGGCCCGAAAAGCGCTAGCGCCGATCAAGCCGCTGTCTCCGTAGCACAACGCAAGCTAACGCGGCTAGCCTATATCAGCCGCGGCTCACTCATTTACAATGTGGCGCATCCGGTCCGGACCACCATCAATCTCGACACAGCGCTTGCCACGGCTGCAGGATAAGCGGTAAAGTGCAGAACGTGGGACTAGGCAAAAAGAACACAGCGCGGTCGCCGCGTTCCCGTCTCAGGCAGTGCGCTACTTTCGCGATATGAGAGATTCGAGCAGCCAGCGACGGTGAATAACGAAGATGCACGATTCGTGCTGTATCTTGTCTCGGAAGCCCGTCATTCTCGTTCTCTTGCATCGGCGGCGTCCAGGGTGGCGCAAACAGAAGCGCGCTTGCCGGCACAACGACGCTGCTGTGCAGGTCGGTGCATAAAGGGAAAAAAAAAGCGTGAAAATCGGGAGAACGCGTGCAATATGCGTGCGACGGCGAAAGTCGGGAGCGGCTGGCCGAGCCTTTAGCCTGCGCCACATTTCCTAAACTTTTGCAAATCGTTATTAATCACTCGGGAGGGAGAGACGCGCGGGCTGGAAGGGGCGCCGTGGCGTCGATTCGACGCAGGCCTCCCGGGTCTCGCGCGCAAACTTCTCGCGTTTCTGGGCTCAACGGCCAGCGTGTGTCGGTCAGTAAACGAAGCCTAGGCGGCGCCCTCCGCATGCGGTGTAACAAATGGAGTCACCGAGCGACCCTGACACCGGGCCGGCGCCAACTTCTACGCGCGGCCAAGAAGCGCCCAACTGTGCACCTCCTTGCTCCGCGGCACGGGCTGCGTGAGACACGTCGATCGGCGCTTTATTGCTCGTGCTCAGTTTTCAGCGGCCGAGGCTGGACGACACTCAACGTCTTTATTTTTTCCCCCTTCCTTCTGGAAACGCAGGAAAAGGGCATACTCACGGCAATCCTGCCCGAGGTTTGGCCGAAGTCGATCGGTATTTTCGACAAGTCACCTCTAAGTGATCATGAATGTGCTCCGTGCGTTGTTCGGTAGCGTTTCGGGAACTAGTGCAATGTTTATGGTTAAGCTCCCTGCCTTTTCCACATTTTGTTTTGTGTCTAGTTCAGTTGCAAAGTGATTGCCGTTCGAAAGATTGAGCCAGAACACAATTCTGGGGCTTGATTTCATCAAATAAATAAATAAATAATAAACGAAGAAAATACCAATGCATATATGGGTGCCATCGGAGATATTGGTAACCTTCAAGGCGTTGCACTCTTTAACAATTCCTCCTTTTCGCATGCAGACATAAAAACCCATATGACAAGTTAGTTTAATCTTGTTGATTATATAGTTTTAAAGCTTCATTTTTTTTTCTTTTCTCAGCAGAGCTGTAGTGCTCGAGGCTTGCCTTTTTGTTGCCGATAGGAAGCTATGAGCGTCGTGAACCGGCGCGTTCTCTCATCGCGCCCTTCTGCTGCGCTCCCCGAACACGAGCGCCAATTTCTCCATGACCAGCTAGATGCCCGTCAGCTCTGCTGTGGCCCAAACTTGCGCGACACAATGCAAGAGCAGCTAGTTCTATTCTTCTTTAACCTAAGCGCTAGTTATCTAGTCTTACTAGTTAGTAATTGATATGAAATTTCGGTACAATATTTCGGCCGTCTAAAGATGCCAATGCATGAATCACAACTTCATGGCCACATCAGCACTAAGCAAAAGAAAAGCTACCGCTTACATACAAAAAAGCTTCATGCCGTTCTAAGATGGTGGCCATGTTTTCATGTTTGTTCGGGTGCAAATTTTGCCACATCTGTCAATTTAAAATGTAAGAACACTGCACTTGCGGAATTAGAACCTGACCACTTTTGTGTTGAATGAAAGAAAGACGTATTTTTTTTTAAACATTGCGGGTATTCAAGGTAGACCGTGAATTCCTCGGTAACTTTGTTTATTTATGTTTTTTAGCTACCGGAATAATAAATTTCATTTGCAAATGCTTATCCCTATGAATATACTCGTCCGAGTGTTGAGTGTCAACTCCATGGCTTCAAAAACAATGGCCAACTGACTAGTTCACCAGCAATGGTTTTCTTTTTAAAGAAATATGTACTGTTCAAAGGAACGTTTACAGGCTTACCCAAATGCGAGGGCCAGATTATAGCAAGAGCAAGATCTCGCAAGAGATGATCGGTGTGACGATATGTGAATGTCTAAAATGTTACGTCTGCATGGTGGCCCATTTCACTAGATCTAGGCCCTGCCACAGGCAGCTGTGGAGATTTTCAGCATACGGCGCATTTCCTTCCTCTACCTCTTCTCCTCGATTCATTTGATGTTGGTCGTGGTAACTAGAAGCACATCTGTGTGCTTTATCCTACAAAAAAAATCACACCAGTCGCCGGTGGAAGGCCATGAAAATGCTGGGGCTTGTCCCTGTTGGGGTTAAGTAATTATTTACCTTGGTGCGGTAACCAATCAGACGCAAATGCAATCCACGAATGAAGTTAACTAACCCTCTTAAATTCCCCCAGCAGGCTCATATCAATTAAAAAGTTACGCAATTGCTTCACCTGCTTCATTATTCGTTCTGTAGTGATTCAACGGAACAGAACATGGTTGAACATGACGAGATGGCATTTTTTATAGACTTCAAATAAAGAAGCTTCTATTTGCCAGATTTTTGTTTACGAACCGCCAAACGCGCGCCCAGGCGGGTGAGCTCGCAAGTACTTCGCGCGCAGACACGTATCAAGATTTTGCAAAGTCTGTCTGTGCTTACTAAACACAAGATCTTTACATTGGTATAAACAACGAAGCATGCTGACGCTCAAGTTGTCGCTAAGGGAACCCATTCCCATTGGTATGGTTCTCCTGCTAAATACACGTACACACAGAAAAATTGTCAAAGTTCCCACTTGAATGATAGGACATGAGCGAGCTAGATATATCACGTATAGACTTTCCTTTAGAGACATTAATCTTTTTTCTTATATACGACTTAGTCAGGAGTTTTCGAAGCCTTTATTAGTTTTCGAATCCCTTGAAGCTCTTTAAGGCGCGGGTCTGTCCATCCTCCGTCGTTGTCGTACGTAGCCACCGGGATGCGAGATGGTGGTACTTGGAGTGTTCACTAAATGGACTCACGGACGGACGCATGGACGGATGGACAGGCAGACTAGCAGACGGACGGACGGATGGATGAACGTGCGGAGCGGGTATGTGCCACAGGGGATGCGAGATTGCGGAGATTGGAGTGTTCACTAGATGAACGCACTGACGGACGGACAGAGAGGCTAGAAGATGGACGGGCAGATGAACGTACGTGTGGACGTACGGACGGATGGACGCACAGAGGGGCGGACGGACGCATGGATGGATGCACAGATAGTCGCGCGGACGGACGGAAGCACGGACGGGCTGACGGACGCTTCGCCTCACCCATCATCATTCACTCCGTGGATATGCAGCGATTTTTTCTTATTGCCTTTTTCAGTAAACCTCAGTTTATTCATCTATTTTTTACGTCGAATGCCTCAACTCCATAGTCGGTGTATATGTATGTTTCAAATTGGAAAAATGTGTGTTTCGAATAGGAAAATAATTAGGGCAGAACGCGTACTAAGTCTCGAAAGGCTGGGTGGCATCAGTGTATCCATCCATCCATCCAACTATCCATCCATCCATCCATCCATCCATCCATCCATCCATCCATCCATCCATCCATCCATCCATCCATCCATCCATCCATCCATCCATCTATCTATCTATCTATCTATCTATAGATAGATAGATGGATAGATAGATGGATGAATGGATGGATGGATGGATCTATCTATCTATCTATCTATCTATCTATCTATCTATCTATCTATCTATCTATCTATCTATCTATCTATCTATCTATCTATCTATCTATCTATCTATCTATCTATCTATCTATCTATCTATCTATCTATCTATCTATCTATCTATCTATCTATCTATCTATCTATCTATCTATCTATCTATCTATCTATCTATCTATCTATCAGGTAAATCCCTTGAACAGTTGAGGTCACTTTCAGCCAACCGATACATTCTCGGTGCACGCTCCTTTGTTGGTGCGTGGAATGTTTGATATTTATCATCATCATCGCCATGCTGATCGCCCTTGTGCCACCATCACTGTTTCCACGGTTATGGGGATTAGTAAATGCATACAGAAACGTCGCCATATTGCGACAAATAATTACCTGAAAAGTGTATAACTCTTGTTCACTCAGCAGCATTATTCATTTTAAACCGACCGTCTCGTTGTTAGCTTCACTTTACCAACTTCCATGATCCATTAGAATGTGTTACCTCAATGACTACTAAACCTATATTTTCTAATACGCAGCCAATTGTGGCGGTGAATTCATCACCACGTGCCTGACTCCAGTGACAGTATACATGACTCCATGGGAACCTTCCCTTTGATCGTCGTTTGGTGCGATGTGCGCACCGTTTCCATGGACGGTAACGGCGATTCTCTCGACGGAGAAGCGTGAGAAGCGTTTTCCTGACGCGGACAAGCAAAAAAACAAATAAGAAAACGCAGCGAGCGTCTGCCATATAGAGTTGCGTCTGCCGTCGGGCAAGAAGCTTGCATTTGTAGGACGTATATTTGCTATTATTTCCTTTTTTTGTTAGCAAGCCGTGCTGTACTGTGGGCTTCTGAGTGCACCAGGCAGGATCACATTCTTTTCGGTTGGCGTGTGAATTTCCTGCCCGTCTGGCGCATTTCCGTAACAATAGAAAACATGGATGGCAGTCGTGGCGTCTCCAAGCTACAACCATCGTCTGCCACCGGAGCGGTGTCGAACTGTCATGGGAACAGTGCAGCATCCGCCTTCCGAGCTCTAATGTCACGCTTCCACGCACCGAGGTTAGTAACCGTAGGGTGATTACCCTACTTGCGTGGTAATTTCAGGATTTTTTGGCGTAGTTAGCGTAGCAAGGCAATAATGCGATTTTCTTAGAAAACGTAGGGTAGTGTACACATTTTACTCATCATCGATCAAGTAAAAATATAGATGATCCGCGTGAATTTTTTGAATGTTACTGTTTTAAAGAGATCAAGAGTTTTCATTGTATAAAATTGGAACTGTCTACATTCACATCACAAGCATAGGGCAGAGACAAAAATAATAAGCCATGCTATCCTGTGCTACCATTGTTTTTTTTTTCCTGCATGTTCTTTTGCACCGTCGGGTCTCACTGGTTCCTTGCATTTTCCGATGACAGTTGGTTTCACTTATTAAGGCGAAAACCTTTGTTGCCTTATCAAGCACGAAAAGTCACCATCACGGTCCACACAAGTGTTGTAAAATCATCATAATATAGCAACCTCGTGATGTCATCGTGACATCACAGGCCTCGAAAATATGAGACACCACGATGGCATCATAGTACCTTAACTGGGGCATCACAACGAGGTGCTGAATAGCGACGTCATCGCATGAACTCGTCACACCCGAGCGCAACCGGGAGGCACGCGAGGTGCAGGAAGCCTACACTATGAAAGCCCTGTGCGTACGCACGCTTGAGGTCAAGCAAAAATGAAGAGTTCTCGAATAGGACTTGCGGCGCTTCGGTTACTCACCGAATTCTTGGTCATGTCACTTGAGTGGGTGCCATAAAGTTTTCTGACGCAAAGCTTTTGAGGCAGGCTTTGGGGCTCCAGCTAAATTGGAGAATTAGCGTCCCCAACCCAAGACCCAAATGCGGTTTAAGTTTTGAGCATGCCCAATGGCTTTTGAAGTTATTTCTTTAGGGCGCCTATTCGGACACTCCCTATTTTTCACGCTGTACGCTTATAACTGAGTTGAATAACCCACGCCATATTGCTTATCTGTATACAAACCAACCCGCCGTAGTAGCTTAACAGGTAACGCTGCTGAGCTCGAGCCCGTGGGTTCGTTACCTGGTCACACCGGATGCATTCCGACACCAAGTGAAAAAGGCCGCCTACAGCTTCCCACGGAGGTAACTCGAGTAAGTGCGTCGCAGAGTGGGGGGGGGGGGGGTTGATTGATTTATTTGTGGGGTTTAACGTCCCAATACCACCATATGATTATGAGAGATGCCGTAGTGGAGGGCTCCGGCAATTTAGACCACCTGGAGTTCTTTAACGTGCACCCAAATCTGAGCACACGGGCCTACAACATTTCCGCCTCCATCGGAAATGCAGCCGCCGCAGCCGGGATTCGAACCCGCGACCTGTGGGTCAGCAGCCGAGTACCTTTGCCACTAGACCACCATGGCAGGGCCAGAGTGGTGGGGATATCCCGTGAATGTTGCGTAATTGGGCATGGTTTGCGAATGCTTAAATCTTATCAATTTTGTCTTTATTATTCTTATTTATTGAATGAAGGGAAAGCCTTGCCTTCACGAGTGGTGGGACACTGATGTTGGTTTGTGCCCCACTACTGGGTGACGATACTGTTGCTTCCATCGCATCTACCCGAGTCAAGCAAAGCGTCAAGTCAAGCGAAAGCCAAGTAAAGACGCCCTTGAGTGAAATCCGAAAGCGCGCTCCGCCGCTGATATACACACCACCCACGTTCGAAGGAGAGGCGTACGGGAGAGAGGTCCGCACCCCCACTGCGCATCCTCGGCTAGCTAAACGCCCGGTGGTGTCTTATCCTTCCATGGCTCCTGCATCGACAGTTTTGCAGGTGTCTTCCTGGGCCGCCACGAGACGCGAGCATGAGCAGCAGGAGGACTCCATGCCGAAGTGCGACATCGTGGGACTAAGAAATGCTCCACATTTTAAAAATTAAAATGAAGTCCTCCCATTTATGCCAGTATCAACATTACTATACCGTAGTTATGACACGTAACACTCCACAGTTACATTCGTATACGAACCCTTAGTATAGTTAACTGAGCTGTGGCGAGGGCCATACACAAGCCAAAAACTTGTGATCTGACGTTGGTCAGTCGTAGAATAAGAAAATTAATTAGCTGAAGCTTTTTATTCGAAAATGCAGTCGTTGTGGTCGAACACATGGGCCCATATCTGGACTTCAGAACAGAAAGTAAACACGCGAACTTTTTTTTTTCGTAACGTAAAAACTACGACACAAATAGTATCAAATTCGTCGGTTAGATAATATTCATGGCGAAGTCTTTCTCCCCCCCCCCCCCTCCTTCCTTTACGTTCAGGGGAAACGTCTTCGTGACCCTTTATGATCCACGAACAAGCCCCGTGTTGCGTCGCTACTTGGTTAAATTTCTTCCTGGCTCAAAGTTATCGTGTTGAAACACACAACAACGCGTTCCCTCTGTGCGCGTAGACAGAGCGCGCCGCTCATCAACGCCAGCTGGTGGCTGCTTTCTTTTAGCGCCTCCTTCGAGGCTCGCCGCCGCTGCCCGTTTGAGATAGCCACGCCAGCTCGGCCCCTACGGTGACTCCACAGGGCTGCATTCATTCCGCCTTGGCCGGCATTATTCAGCTGGCAGCGCAATGGCTTTCTTCTCCGGACTGTTGTCCTCTCTCGCGCACTGGGACGGCTTGTTAGCGAGTGGGGCCCGTTCGAGACTCCATCAGCCAACTCGCGGCCAGGATCGTCATTGCCACCCTAAGGGCGGTGCACGTGAGTGGATGCCGCTGGCCCGCAGAAGTTGAGGTGTCGCCTCGTCGTTGTGTCCTTCATTTGTGTCCATTTCGCTTTGGTTGCGCTCGTTCTTCGTGCATCTTGGTAGGAAGCGCAGCAACTATTACACAGAACACACAACACAAGTGCTTGTGTTGTGTGTTCTGTGTAATAGTTGCTGCGCTTCCTACCAAGATGAAGGTGGATTCATACTAACTGGTCCCGATACAGTTGTTTATCAAGTTCTTCTTGCGTCGCTGTGCTTATCTTTACATCTCTCCTCTCTCTCTCTCTCTCTCTCTCTCTCTCTATATATATATATATATATATATATATATATATATATATATATATATATATTATTGTTACGAAGGTTCTTCGAAGAATGCGACGTCGAGCGTGCACACTACGCCGTCGTCGCAGTCGCATGGCTCCGTATACGTGCCTTCGCGCCTTTTTTCCTCCCCACTCCTTTTTTTTAATGTCTTTCACTCGCATCCGTGATGGCGGCAGGCAAGGTTTCATCCGGGGTGCTCAAGCCAGCACGGGGCTAAGATTAACGACCGGCGGCATATTGCGCGCGCAGAAAAGAGCGCGAGCGAACCCCTGGTGTTGCTTCCCTTTCTGCTTGCTTTCCCTTTCTCCAGAGGCTTCCACTGCACGGAACCCATGCTACCCTTTCCGTCACAGGCACCCGAGGCACCAGCGCGTTATTGGCCCGCCGCTTTCGTCCAGCGTGCACCAGGCTGGACGTAGAAACGCAACGTCTGTTCTTTTTTTTTGCATTTTTAGTTCTCTACGTTTCATTTAAACTTTCTTTTTTTTTGTCCCCGTTGCACTGGCCTTTCGCCAGAGATATTCGCAGTTCGCGCCATCTTTCTTTCTTTTAGTGTAATGTCTTCTCACACGCACGCCACATATATATCCACTTTGCCCATATTGTTTCCTTATTGCGCTGCAAAAGCTATCAAACCATCGTTTGAGCGTTCCACGTCTTTAATTTATGAAATCCTCTCCTCGCGGGGTTTTCCTTTCGGCTCCGTTATTGCTTCTTCATGAGGGGCGTTCTTCGCGGGGCCTTCGCGCACTCCTCGCCTCGTTTGCGTAATCTGCCTTTTCGCACGTCCTTGGAGTGGCTCCCACCCGCTGTCCTCGTTTGGCCTATACGAGTCGTACGGCGAACCACACACCGCACTGAACTTCGCCGCCACTACTCTGTTTCCATGTACAACCTCCTGCTCACACGGTGATCCGAAACGGGGCACCAACGACGAATACGGAAGACGCATTATATAGGTGCATTTTGTTTCTCCGTCCTTGACTCAAGGGACATTCTTTATTGGCGTAAGAACCAACTGTAGACACAGAAAATGCAGTAGTCTGTGCCCAATGTAGCTTGTTTCGCTTAATTTCATATATATGGCAATATTTAAGCCCCTCCCGAAGATAGGTTACCCATAACATAGCCACTAGCTGTCAGCTGGAGAGACATTGGGGCGAGTAAGTCATTTCTATAGGAGCTGCAGTAGTTCGAAGATGACATTGGTTCCAGCATTGTACGGCATCCTGTAATCATACCGCTCTCCACATTTGCACTTGCATTATTTACGACCCGTGTTGCTTCACGAATGCACCTCACTCGTGATCTGCCAACCTACAACCGCTTGTCGGCCAATACGTGTGCCGTTTCGACCAACATCGAAGCCCTGCAAACCACTCGAAAAGCGTGATTTCGCCCTCTCAGTCCTGTTGGGATTTCCATATTGAGCTATTACGAGGTCGACGAGGATACCGTGGTGTCGCACGGGCGGGCTGCGTAGAAAGCGAAACTATGCACAGAGACGCTTGTAATGACACGCGTGCTATTTTTGCATTGTTGCCTCCCCTTCCCACCGTATCCGGCATGAAGACGAGAGCTCCAAACCCTGTGCAAGAAGAGACAGACAAAGTACTCTTCAAGGAAAAAAATGTGAACCTTGAAGGTTGAAGGAATGATCTTTTCGCTGGTGGTATTCGCAATGCCCTTAGACTGTCGCGTGGCCAAGATGAATTCAGGAGCGTCCTCTCAAGGATGCTCAGTCTCCCTTGTTTGTTTGTGCTAGATTCAGCGTTAACGCGTTACCAAGAAACGAACACTACGACTTTGCTTGCTTCTTGCATCTATGAACAAACCAAGTCCTATGCGACACAATAAGTCCGATTTGTTCTTGCGAGACGTGAAGTTTTCGTTAAAATACGTGGCAACTCACGCTTTTAATGATAGCCCACAGCGTACACATATTTGCTTCATTAGGTGTGCTGTAGCCAAGTAGGTTACCTAAATGTTCTCGTCTGCACTTTTAATTTAAAACTCACAGTTTTATTTGCACATATATAGCATTCGTCAGTGATTTTGTAGGCGTGATTCCCACAAAAATATACGCGAAAAGTCATGTGTGCTCGCGATTTGCTCTTCTATAACTGAGCATTCTCAATTTGGCCAGCGCTGCGCTGCTTGTTTTTGCACGTTTGTTAATAGATGGCACCATACTGCAAGCGACTTGCTTGCTGACCGGTCTAAAGGCCAAATGCTCTTCGTGCCCAAATTAACGTGGTGACGTTTAGTGCATGGTCGCAGTTATTCGGCAGAGGAAATTCTTCAGACTGCTTTCCGCAGTGATGTTTAAAGAAACCATCTTGGCGACGAAGGTTTTTCACTGGATGGCTGGGAAATCACCGAGATTGGCAGCGATGATGATCAATCAGCTTCCAACTCACAAGGAGCGAGTTGCAACTTCAAGTCCCGTTATGCGTTAATAATGTTTCACACTCGTAAGTCACTCTGATTGCATTTAATGTAAGCGATGTCAAAATAGAAGCATATTTTCTTGGACATTGTATGTAGCGCAATTATTGTGGATATTATTGGGCGCAGAATGCTGCCAACACACTCGAGCTCACCACAGAAGCGAAATGGTTTGAGCGATAAAACGTGCAGTTATGGCAACAGCCCACGCCTCTCTGCTAACTTCAGTAGTTCACCGGTACCTTCCGAACGATGTTTTTGTTCGACTAACTTTCACATCATTGAATTGTTCGACGTATACTTTTTAATATTCACGATTCGATATTGCTGATCAAACCTATAACATCCGAGTCCAGTAATCGCGCGTGTCCAGAGGCTGAGCATGGCTGTGACACAAGCGCTACTGAATGAGTTATTAAACGCGTGCGTTCCGTTTAGGAAGTGACTCCATGTTCCTATCAGCGCAGGTAGTGACGACAGAGTAAGAACTTTTTAAAACATCCCAACATTGAACATTCGGTTCCGTGCAGCAGCGATGGCGCGACTCGCTAGCGGGCTGCTACGCTGGCAAATCCGTCAAGCAGGCCTGTACCTCGGAGGGCTGCAGTTCAGTTCATACGCAATTCCACTTCATGCAGTTTTCTGAAGCAAGCACAGGATCCCCCGAAGTATCGTGCATGCTCGGTAACGCAGATGAAATAATATAACCTTTCACACAACGGCCAATAATCAGGTGGCGAGCTTCGATGGCTCCAGAAACTATCTTTATCTCTCTGTACCTGTGCTAACAAATGGGATGGCCCTCCTTCGGGTGCCGTCCTGAATCGTTTAGCGCGCCACCTATAATGCGGGGGCGTTGCAAATAACCCGCGGCTGTATGATACAAAACAAATAGAAGGTGGACTAGGTGTTCCCATTGTTTATTTCTGGAGAACTCATTGCATTGTTTAAATATAGGCATGTATTGGCAATGATAGTATTGCGTGTAAGTCCCTAGATAGTATACTCAAGCTCAATGCATCATATAGAAAGGAATTAATTTTTTTTCTGTCAGCCTCTAAATAGTTTTAGAAAAAAATTGTGAAACGCTGGTAATTAGTTTTACTAATGCTCGATCCACTGTATAGAAACTGAAACTGGCTCGACTCTCATCGATGGTGAGATCTGCTCCTTTCAAGGCCTTTCATGTATACAGTTGAATAACGTCGTTTGGTTTGGGCTACCTGGTTCATAGCACTCATTTTGAAAGGGCAGCGCAACTACACGAGGAAAGAACGAGAGAGAGGCAAAGAAAGAACGCTCTTTGCCTTTCTGTCTTTCTTGCCTCGTGTCGTTGCGCCGCCCTTTCAAAATGAGTGAATAACGTCGTTTGAATAGTGGCGCGAGCCAAAACAGATGTCTCGTGATTGACTGCAGTTCTCAGTTATGGCACTTCTTTTAGGAGTTAAAAATAGAGAAGCTGTACACGATGTAATGGAGAGTCTGAGTTTATTAATTGTCCGGAAAACTGCCACAACATTTCGAGGCAAAATAGTTGCTCTGAACGGCTTTGAAAGTAGTCTTATTCATAATTATAAATACACGCCCAATTTTTTCAGCATGATCGAAGATTGCCGAAAATTCAGGGAGTACACTTGACATGTAATCACCCATATATATATATATATATATATATATATATATATATATATATATATATATATATATATCGCCGTCTTCGTTCTTTCATTTTTTCTTTTCTTTTATCTTCACCTCTTTATCTATTTCTATCTTTACTCCTTCAACTTCTTAATCCTCACTAGACTACTACTCTTTCCAACCGCGTACATGCAGAGGCTACGGTTTATCCTCTCACCCCCTCTTTTCCCCTCCTCATTGATTGATATCTGGGGTTTAACGTCCCAAAACCACTATATGATTATGAGAGACGCCGTAGTGGAGGGCTCCGAAAATTTAGACCACCTGGGGTTCTTTAACGTGCACCCGAATCTGAGCACACGGGCGTACGACATTTCCGCCTCCATCGGAAATGCAGCCGCCGCAGCCGGGATTCGAACCCGCGCCCTGCGGGTCAGCAGCCGAGTACCTTAGCCACTAGACCACCGCGGCGGGGCTTTTCCCCTCCTCACCCTCACTTCTCTTTCCCTCGCTTACCTATACTATGCAAGGTTTTGCTATGCTTTATCTTCTCTCCTTCTGCCTTTTCCCATAATTGCTCCTTACTCTCACATCCCTTTTCGGCTCCCTCGCTATGCAGGGCTATGCTGCACCAGGAGCTACGCGGCAGATACCCACTCTCTGTGTGGCACAAAATATACTGTACCGTGATTCACCCTCTCCCCTCCTCCTTCCCTTACTCTTCACCCTCAAGTCACCCATCCTCGCTCACACTTTTCTTTCCTACTCCTTGCTTACTATACTATACATGGCTAGGGTACGCTAGGAACTGCTTGCCACATACCCGTATTCTGTGGGGCATGCCCACCGTGTTCTTGGCCTAGAAAATGGCCTTAATCTGAGCTTAAACAGCTTGAAGGAATGAAACCTTGGTGTAGCTTGCACTGGTGGCGCAAGCCTAAAGGCACAGTGGGTGTGGTCGGTTTCTAACTAGTCCTGGCCATACGAACCAAGTTATACGAAGATATTTCAAGTGACGCCAAGTTATACGAAGTAAGGTGAAGTATAATGCTAAGTTTCAGAGTTTAAGTCGAGTCCAGCACAGTTGCCTCCCACAGTTACGGCCGTGCTACGTCGGGGACTTCTTTAAACGAGTCGAGTACAGCAGTCTCGCTTGGCAACGTGCCGCGATTGCCGGTAAGCGGCTTCCACGTGGGCAGAGCGAACCTTCTTCGGTGTCCCCGTATTTGCGTCCGCCGCCACGCGTCCGCTTTATGCAAGGCAAAAGAGCGCATGCGCAGTTGGCAATGACGTCACGTCTGGCGCGACCGCGTGGTTGCGCGCTTTGTCCAGGCAGGCGCGCTGGCGCACAGCTGTGAAACCGCTTGCCACGCAACGTGATGTGACGGCATCGTGGCGTGGAGCTTTTATGTTCGCGTTGGATACATGGCGGCCTGCTTGAACAGCTTCACCGGTGAAAACATTTTCATATAACCGGAAAAAGACCGGAATTTAGGCACATTGATGTCATCTGTAGACCACTTTTTTATTTATAATTGGTGTTCATACGCAAAAGCGCAGGGCTCTGGGAGCGCTAATAGCTCCTGAGACAAAGAGAAATTATAAAAACAGCACTAAAAGTCTTATAGCTTAGTTCATGCTCGCACATAAAAGTGGCTTGGCGTTGAAGTGAGGAACCGCCATGCTGATCGGATGGAAAGGCGGTTTTGGTAATAAAAAAATGACGAAATAAAACCAAGGCGATAGAAAGAGAACATTTGCGCTGCAGAACATAGTGGTGTTAAAATAAATCCGGATTTCCACGTTACGGCACCAATCCAACACTGAATACGTATGACGTAGATGAGGACATGGTTGTCAAACGGAGACACATAAAACAAATAGACAGGACTAGCGCGGCGTCTGGTGACTCAATATTTCATATTTTCATGATTGTAAGGGGATTCATTTCTTTCATTTTCTTTTTCTCTTTTTCTTGCTCTTTATATATGTAATTTTTTTCTTCTTTCTTTTTCCATTTCAGCAATAAGTGGACAAACAATGGTTTAGTTATCATCAATATGCTACAATACGTTTTCTTGGCTAATCCCCCAGACTGTGTATGTGCCATAGTCGACAGGCCACCAACAAACAAACAATTCACTGGTGCAATGAAGAAGTTCCCATTCACCCGATTCGACGTCCACGAGGATTGGAACGTCTGAACACGATAAAAGCGGGACTATACATGCGCCAATATTTTACCCGATGCTTACGAGAGAGACAATAAAACGGTTGCAGGTCGCTGAACTGGACACTAGATTCGCCCTTCTGTTGAGACGAATAGGATAACAACTGCGGTAATGGTTATTACGTGAGCACGTAGGTCGATATACACTAGGCCTATGACACAGTGCATGACAGCCTAGGTCCTAGGTCCCCGCTCTCTATCTTTCCGATAGAGAGCGGGGACCTAGGAAGTCGATGCGGGCAAAAATATCGCTTTGAAAATCTGGCGTAATGGCGTTCAACTTGTTCAAGATTGTTTCTTCGGGTCGAGAAGATAAGGCCCCGTAAATAGACATGCACTGCCATTTGTTCAAAGTCACACTGTTCTTTGTGAGTATCGACGGATATGTTCACAGCTCAGTGACCAGAGCTGTGCCACAAGCGCGTCAGCAAACGCTTCGCTAATTGGATGCTGCACGCGCTCGCACAGTCGAACAGCGCCTGGACACAGTGCCCTTTTTGACAGCTCGATCGAGTAGTGGTTAAAGGAGAGGCACAGAAGCGAAAAAGTGAATTCTTGCGAACAAAACCCGAAAGCGCGCCTGCTGGCGGCGCGATATTACAAAGTTCCAGGCGGAATCAGATTATCCTTTTACCAGACGCACCTAACCGGCGGCTGCGTAGTGAGAGAGGCTCGCGAATTGCCAGAAGGATATAACACGCGAGTGTGAGAAAATGCGAATACATTTAAGGAAGGACAAAAAAAAAAAGGATAAATACGGCACTGTCATGAACGGCTGCATACGACGATGTACAAATACATGCGTTCCCGGGAACTAGAACGTGAAATGAAGGAAGAAGTGATATTGGCAGAGAAATAATATTAATACTAAAAAAGAAAACTCTTATGAAAAAATATTTCTTTTCCTTCATTCTGTGCCTGCGGGGAGAAGAAAACAAACGGGTAAAACAATATTGATGACTAGAAAACGCTTCTTGGGGAGGGGGCGAAACCGCAGAAGCAAGAAGAGGGGGAAGGGGAGGAGAGAAAAGCGCTGCGTGCGAGCTGGCTAGATTGGAAGGAGCATGGGCAGCGACCGGGAGCGCGCGTGGGTTGGCGTTCAAGCCCAGCTGTCGAAAACAGTGGGGCAGGCACGCCCCGAGGGCAAAATGGGGACGCCGAACACCAGGCCGCGGAGCACGTCAGCAGCACGCACGGGCCGCCGCGGAGTCGGTGCAGCGGATGAGGCACAGCAACCTGCCCACCGTCCGGCTCCTCGTGTCTGCATCTCGGCGTTTCTCCTAAAACGGGAAGAACTCGTACGCGCGACGAGGAAAGCATTCGCTTTAGGAACGTTCCTTCGTTACGTACCAACGCACTTGTACAACGTCGCGAGTTACGAAATTCGTTCTATTGACGCACTTGCAACCGCCGACCATCCGCGTGGCTACGTTGACGCTTGGGTCCCTCAGTGGTTCATATTTCTCAGATTTATTGCCAATATACGTTACTGATGATGATAATGATGATAACTTTAACGATGGCCGCCCTATCCACTCAGCGTGACTGGCCCAAAATCGGGTGGACAGAGATATAAAATTAAAAGAAAATGTCTAGGTATGATGTCTATGAAAAAATTACACGGTATAGCCAATTCGCTAAACAAAAAATGACGAGCAGAAGACATTAGGATAAATTACGAGCAAGTAATGATAAGATCGTCGAAATTATTATGAAAAAAGTTTTAATTTGGAAATGCACTTCCATACTGCAATATTTATTGTTGTTATTGTCATTGCTTAGGTTCCAGATGCTGCTGCTGCTGCTGTTTTTCAAGAAAAAACTGAAATGTAGGCCAGTTAGCATATACGGCGAACAAAAACTCGCTGGTAATTAAGCTCTATGCCCCAGAATAGGTGGGAAATAATGCCAATTAGGCACAAACGACGTACACACTCTGTAATGATGAGTGCTTTAAAGTTCTGGGGAAACCACTATCAGAGAAATAAAAAAAAGTGCAAAAGAGATGCAAGAACAGCACTCGCTCAAGAACTAGCCCCACAGGTCTTCCTTTAAGGTAAAACTAAAGTCTCTCAAAAAAAAAAAAACTAGGGAGGCTAAAGCCACGTTTGATGCATCTACGTACCAAAACCATGATTAAGTAGTTGTCACCAATAGTTATTTTTATTTTGAGGGGGGCAGCCTTATGGAACAGTGAAGTAATTATCCTCGCTGTAATTGAGTTGCTTGTTGTTTCTTGCAGCAAAGTTAAAATTAGTTATTACTTTAGTTCTCAAGTTGTACTGAACAGAGGCAACGATAAAATACTAGTGCTACGTGAGCACGAATCTGATGGGTCATGTATGGCGCCTTTATCAAAAGTTTCTGAGTGTGCTAGTGAGACGCAGAAGCTATATAAATTGCTCAGGGTGTGTTTCCGAAGGCTCAGTGTGCCCCACGTTTCAGGCAAAAGGTGGCAAAGGCAACTTCAGGCAAAGGCAACTTCTCTGTCTAAGTGTTTCCAGGAAAGCCAAATTCCTAAATTTATCTTCGAAGCATCATGATAATAATTCAGAACGCTGAAACATTTTAACAATGAACCCATGGCACAATCTGACTGCATTATTCAAACCACTTAATTAAATAAAAAAACTCGAGATGGCACACAAGACATACTTTTTTTTTAACAGCCACAGTCTCAGTGCGTTGCTCTTTCACTGCAAGCGACTTGTGCCTCGATGAAGTAATATTGTGTGCTTTGTGACGCGTTGTTTCTCATGTATTGTCACGCTCCATTTTTTGGTGAGGCATGGCGCAAAACACGTGGCATCGTAACACGTACACGGGAACAGTTATATCTGGTAAGACGGCTACCAGAGGCTGGGTACGTGCCACATGTGAGGGGCAGTTTGTATCTACCCATGAACGGTGAGAAGAGACATTGGTAATTTTAACGCGTGAGTGTTTAAGAAAAAGCTCAAATGGGCTGCGTTTACCTGATGAATGAAAAAAAATATATGAGTCCCAGCAGGAATCGAACCCTCGCATTGTGCGCGGCAGTCAAGTAGTCTATACCGCCGAGCCACGCCAGGTCTCGGTACTACTCATTAAATAGATCCTAATGTTCGTGAAACAGTTTTTGTGGTTGCAGTGCTGACTATCTAATTTTATAAACCTTATATATGTACTACTATGATTAAGCCGTCACGTAGGGTTAACGTCAATTGAGTTAAGCGCCATCTGGTGAAGTTGATTTACCGTATGCAGCCATAATCATAGCTACCATGCTCGGTTGCCCCAAGATACAGAAGGAAAGGGCACATTCTTTGGCAGATGATGTGAGACCGGTCGTCTCATCGGGAAGCTCTTGCGGTCGTCGAAATGCGGTGCTCCCGAGGCCGTAGTGGTTCATGACTCTGTGAGACGTAGTTCAGAAGTGACACAATGTCCTTTGCTTCCTATGCCATACGTGTCCGCGTCAATTACTGAGGACAGAACTACACCAGAGCATATGGACACTGATAATTGGCCGTCCTTACCAAAGCTGCTGCCAGCGCCACAAGCACAGTCAAAGCCACAGCGCAATCCACAGCTAATCAAACGGTCGCAGCAGACCGAGCCAACATTGACCGAGTCAATGACAGCGCTGGTTAACCACGCCATGCCTGAAAAAGACCAGGACATTCATGCGACGCTATACGATCTTTCATTGACACCACATTTGTGCTTTAGAAAAAAAAAAAAACACGTCAGCCCAAACAGTCCTGACACTGCTGGAGGTACTCAATCCAGTGTTTTCAGTGCTTCACTAGTCCCGACGGAGCGCCCATGACCCTCTCCAAGGCCGCAATCACCCTGTCGCATGACGGAATGCTGAAGTGCTGTTGGTCACAAAACTTTCCAGCCTCCGTGACTGACTGACTGTGCACCTATGTGCGTGCAGTGCTTTCCTTCTCTCCTCTTTTTTTAATCCCCATTCCCTATCTCCAGTACAGGGTAGCAAACTGAAAGCTCATCTGGTTAACCTCCTTCTTGTTTCTTCTTCCATCCTCGGGAGCACCCACGCTTCAGATAAGCTAACCGTTTTTGGTGTTCTAATAATACCCATGTAACTTTGGGCATCGTTACGTAACTGCAAACAACTGATTATACAAAACAAGTGCGGCTGTTTAACGTATGTTAGTGCATTTAGAGATATATTTAACGCCGCTTCGTAACGTTTCACTCCATAAAAAAATTACAGCACAGTGACCTTCCATCCGCATGCTTTGCATAACATCAATTCCCAAGGTACGTAAGGTCTGCATATTTTTTCTCAGTATGTGTTTACATTAGTCCCGAGAACTGATATTCACCATATTCTTTAGTTAACTCAATATTAATAACAGTTTAAGCGAGTAATTTGGATGTCCCTGAAATCCGTGGTGAAATATTCACACGTGACCATCCGCAAACTTTTCTATAACTGCCTAAATGTACTGGGTTGGTGAAAAGACCGAATTCATGTGTCGTTACAAGGCCAGTCTTCTTGTCATCTGCTTTGAATCTTTTCATGCCAGAAGCGAATGAGTTTTGGAAGGGGGTGGGGATTGAGTACCAAGTGAACCGTAACAGTGAATAGCGAATCAAGGTATCGAATATTTTTCTAACAGTCTGCGAATAATTGACAGCTTTCTGGCCATTGTTCTTGAACAATATTTTCGCATGCTAGTATTCATAACATCAGACGTTTCCATCATTGCGTTGCACATTTTGTGAAATGATTCAACAGAAATATTTGTGCCGGCAGTTACTGAACACAAATCTTTCGGAACATATATTCGCTAATGCATAATCATATAGAGTTTGAAGAGGCAGCTGTGGTGGCCAATTAATACCAGTTTATCTTTTCACAACTAGACTAGAAATGCATGCCGCCGGTAGTGATGGAAGAATGAAAAAAATAAAAATGTTACTCTACTTCTTACGGTAAGCGCACGTCTGTCCACTATTGTGTCGAGTGCGTTGTAAGCAGACGTATTCAAATTTGTTTTAACTAGAATACACAGCTTTTGCTTCTCAAAATAGCAACAAGCTGTTCATACTGTCAAAACCGTGTATAAACAACATTTTCTTGACAGTGACAGTTTTAAGCAATAAAAAAAAACTGGCTCTAACTGGCGCAGCATAGCGCAGCATGGTGTAATGTTCATTGTGAATGAAACTAAAGTTGATGCCTTTTGGCAACGATTTCAATTCCAATTATCTTGGGTCGGCAAAAGGTGCCATTAAAAACAGTTTTGTGTGGTGACTCTATGATTCGACGACCGAATTGAATAGGACACTATTTTATATGTTAATAGAAAGTATGCTGCTAGAGGCGAAGCTCCTTATGGCATGGCTTGTGCATCCCCGGTGTCGTAGTGTGTAACCTGTGGCACATACCCGTATACCAGTGGCACATACCAGCCCTCGGGCACATATCCGCATGTCAACATGTTACGAAAAACGTAGCACGGCATCGTTATCACGCTCTCGGTGTCAACAAAGCTCTGACAGCAGAAATGTGGTTCGTATACTCTCGTTTAGTCCTTGGATTGTCTGCTGGATGGCGGCACTTTTGTATGATGAATATATGATAAAAAAATTCCGCCATATCCACGAAGTGAATGATGATGAGTGGGCGAAGCTCCGGAGGTAAACCTGGTAAACCATGAATCCTCTGTACATTTTGCCCACTCGATTTTATTACATCGCTCCCCCTAGCGTACGTCGCCGCACTAAATCGAACGATTGCCTTCAAACAATGACACGCGCCATATGTGACATCATTCCTATTTTATAATATCTCGCGTCTTTCATCAACTACAAGTACCGCTTTCTAGTTTATAACATCTTGCATCTTTTCATCATCAGCTACAAGTACCACCGTCTAGTAAACACTACAAGAACTAAACGAGAGGTGGCTACATACAGGAGACGGTACCGCCAGCTAGTGAACACTGCAAGAACTAAACTAGAGGTGGCTAGATACAGGGGACGGTACCGCCATCTAGTGAACACTGCAAGAACTAAACTAGAGGTGGCTACATACAGGCTACAGGGGACGCACAGCCCACGCCCTAAGGAGCTTCGCCCCTAAAAGAAGCGAGATGGCAGTACTTGAAGTGTTCACTAGTTGGACGGACGGACGCATGGACGGACAGACAGACAAGCAGACCGACAGACAGACAGACACACGGCGCACGCATGGATGCACGGAGGCACGCACGTATGGATGCACGGACGGGCGCACGTACGTATGGACTGACGCACGGACTGACGCACGAAAGGACACACGAACGGGCACACGTACGGACGGATGGATGCACGGACGAAAGCACAGACGGCTTGACGGACGCATCGCCCCGCTCGTTATCATTCATTCCGTGGATATGCTGTTATTTTTTGCACACCCCTGATAAACAAATAGCGACAAAGGTGCAGCGTACCTTCACCCTCACCCACGTCAGTTTTTCTTCTCTTTATCTTTCGGAGCGAAAGACATGCTTGGATGCTGGCGTGCTGTGCGTGTGACTAAATGATGTTTCGTAAATCGCGAGTTCATCTGCAAATCACTCTGAATGCGTGTATAACTGTCCAAGGAACGCTGCCGCACTCGCGACGTGGTTAATATGCTACGAGTGGGCGCAAAGGTCCGCGTAGCAGAACAGAGCTTGCTAAAGACGTTCGCAATCGGTTGCGCTGACGGAAGTTCAGCACTACAACTAAACCTTATTTTACTGTCACCCAACACTCATATTCCACGAGCTCACGACCCGGAAAGCAAAATAACAAATGCGCGCAAGATCAGTCGATGTGGCACTGACAAGCGCGCTGTAATAATCATCGTGCAGTATATTGGAAGCTTTCGTTATAATATAAATCAAACATTGGAGTTTTTTATGCGGCGTGGGACCACTTCTTGTGTGTAAATTATTTAAAAATACCCAAGAGGCACACAGACGATCCGCGACAGGGCATAACTGCACAATATCAATATAGACAGGGGAAACTTCCGAAAGTACGAGGGCACACAGGCACTGTGTTAATGAAACAGAAACGCGGAAATAGATGACTAGGGGTGACGGAGGATGCTTGGCGTGCTTGAGACATTCAGGTTAGCTATAGAGAGAAAAGAAAAGCACTAGGTTCATAGTCACAGTTGATCACTAAATTGATATCACCAAAAAATTGCCAGGGCGATCTGCGCTGCCATATATAGGCAGACATGGTGTGCTTTAAGTGTTCTATACAGGGCTTTTAGAAGTTTTAGACAGACATATGCAATAGCCTCGCGGGTGCGGCACAGAAACGCCACGACGTTCGCAATGGATCGCAAAATCTGGTCGGATGTCGGAAATGCCACGTAAAGTTTAATCAAACACACAAACATCTACAACCAATTCATGAGACGGGACCATTAGAGTGAAAGAAGGAAAAAGTCGGGAGTATACGAAAAGCAATTCGAGAGAACAACACTTGATAGCGTAGCATAGGGGTCAAACAACACAGAGGGAAAAAGAAGAGGATGCAAAGAACAGATGCTGCTCGTATAGAGGAGAGCGGGGATCAAAGAAGACGTACTGCAGGCTCGTCACGCGGAGAGCCACTTGACGCCCAGAGCAGTTGGGCCGCACGACAAATGGCCCCGGCCATCGATCACCGGGCTGCGCTAATCGCTGTCACGGGGATAGCGGCTAAACCGAATCAGACCATGATACCTCTCTTCGACGCCTTTCTTTCTATACCGCTTATTTCACTTAAAGAAACGCGCTCAAAATGCCACCGAATCGTCGACAGCCTATAGCCTCGCATCGTCAATAACTAAAAGCAACGGCAGCGCTCTCATTCGCTCAACATTTTCAACGACAAAAAAGAAACAGCTTTGAAAGAATAACATCAAAGTTGGTCGGTCGATGTGCTCATTGGCTGCATAACGTCATTAGTTCCCTGATTACGAGCACAAGACACATCATTGTGGTCGCGTTCACTCGAATTAGCGCTCACTCGAAGATATATCAGTATGCTTGTGTGTGTGTTGCCACGCCGCGGTGGTCTAGTGGCTAAGGTACTCGGCTGCTGACCCGCAGATCGCGGGATCAAATGCGGTGGCTGCATTTCCGATGGAGGCGGAAATGTTGTAGGCCCGTGTGCTCAGATTTGGGTGCACGTTAAGGAACCCCAGGTGGTCTAAATTTCCGGAGCCCTCCACTACGGCGTCTCTCATAATCATATGGCGGTTTTGGGACGTTAAACCGCACACATCAATCAATCAATTGTGCGTGTGTTATTTTTGTTAATAACTAGCGCATAAAGACGCTGTTATTGCCTGCGCCATCAACAGTAACTGATGACACTCACCAATAGGTGCACTCGGCTTATGTACCAGCTTTATTTTCTCTAGGACTCGCGGTTATAGCATGCATATGTAATAAATGGACCCTTGGTGTGCTCGACATTTCGATGACGTAGCAGTTGATGACGAGCGAACACTGGCGATAAGTACCGACCGGTTGATATTATGGCCATTCATTCTACCTGACCAGCAACCCTATATACAGACAGCTATTGCCTACAAGCAAAGCAAATTGCTTTTTGCTATGATATCGCCTTAAAAGTCTGGTGTCTTATGGAAAAATACTGAGCACACTGGGTGTGGGAGATGGAATAAGTAATCTTCTAAAGGATATCTATAAAAGTAACAAGGTGGTTATAAATTTGGAAGAACAGGTATCCGAACCTGCAGAGATGCAACGTGTGCTTCGACAGGGATGTCCTTTGTCACCTTCGTTATTTATGCTGTATCTTCAGGAACAGACGCCAAATTAGAGAAGAGTAGACTCGACTTCAGCCTTTCTTTTGCCAAGCAAGGATAACACGTTTAACAGTCATTACCAGCATTGATGTATGCAGCTTATATAAGATTAATAGCCGAGAACAAGGAAGATCTGCAGGGAATAATAGGCATGCGTGGTACTGTGGGAGATAGGTTAAATTTGAAGTTCAGAGGGGAAAATCGGCACTCATGATTTTTCGGGATAACGAAGGCCGGGAGCATAAGATACAGGAAGTCACGCTAGAAACAGTGGAGGAATACAAATATTTGGGTGTATGGATGAATAATGGGGCTGATTACCTAAGGGAGCACAAAAGATACGTAATGACTAAGGGTAACCGGAATGCAGCTGTAATGGAAAATAGGGCGCTGTGGAATTACAATAGGTATGACGTTGTGAGAGCGATTTGGAAAGGTGTCATGGTCCCGGGTCTGACGTTCGGCAATGCGGTCTTGTGCAAAAATCAAAAGTTCAAGCAAAATTGGAAATTAAACAACGTGGCATAGGTAGACTTGCTTTTGGAACACGCGAAAATACCACAAATCATGGGGTACAGGGTGACGTGGGATGGACATCATTCGAGTGCAGGGAAGCTAGCAGCAAGATAGAATTTAAAGAGCGATTGAGAAAAATGAGAGAGGAGCGTTGGGCTAGAAAAGTTTTCAGCTACTGAAGAATGTTGATACTAAATGGAGGAAGCGAACTCGAAAATTGTCAAGCAAGTATTTAGACAACAGCATAATACCAAGCCAAAAGCAAACATCTGTTAGGAAGGAGGTGAATGAAACGAAGAGAGACTTGCGCAAGATTTGAATGCTTCCGAAATCGTCACTGCAGACATACCGAACTTTCAAGCAGGAAAATGCAAAAGCAAATATCTACGATAATTCTCGAGGTAGTTCTCTGCTGTTCGTGGCCAGAACGGGAGTATTGTGGACCAACACGTACCGAGCCTAATACGAAGGCACAGACATGTTATGCAGTGCGTGTAGAAAGGAAGAGGAAACGGCTGAACATTTGATAATATTCTGTAAAGGGCTCCATCCTATAGTCTAAGATCATGGCATGGAATATTTCAAAGCATTGGGGCTTAGAGACAGTGAAAGCAAAATAGAATTTAAACGGGTAGAAATAACCAGAAGGAGGCTAACTCATTGGTGGCTACAATCAAGGCCCGAGTGAAATTCAATCCCTCAACATAATACTTAATTTTACGCCTAGGTGGCGTGAGCCACCACCCGATCTAAAGGAAACAGCCTGATACACCTACCCATGCACGGGGAAGATACTTCAGAAGGATAATTTAGCCAATATCAAGGTTCGCAGTCTGCTGGAGCCAGAAGAGCTGGCGCCAAAACACGCACTGGTGACTCTAACGCGCCATCGCCACCGCCCGCCACGGGCGCTGCTGCGCTCTAGTCCAAAGTGCTACGGGCGGAAAAGATGCCCTCACTTCCTCGAGATTACATCAAGACGGTGATCTGGCCTAGAGGTGGGCTCAATATCCCGAAACTGGGTGCAGCTACGGTGGCAGACGCAATACTCGTCCCCACTGGCATCAGACAGGAAGGTTTGTGTCATGATACTCTATGCCCAAATCTGCAGCAAATTATTATAGTTGCCAATACTCCCAAGCGCGAAAATACGGGCCGATACGTCTGGATGAAGCAAATACAGGGCCTTAATAAAATTAACACTCACTCCCTGACTCACTCACTCACTCACTCATCTCGGGCAACTTGCATGAGCCAATTAAGTGCCTACGAGACGGCCCTGCACTCCACACGAAAAGGGGTGACTCGCAACATCCCCCTTCAAGACGGCCCTGACGTCATCGATGTCAAGGTTGTCAACACCAAAGATCCACTCGCTTTAGCAGCCAAGAGAAACCGGCACGGTTATCGTCGCGTTCGAAGGGTATTGTGTACCGAACTTTGTCAGGTATGAACCGAGCCTCATGCAGTGCTCACTCTACCGCAAGCAAATCCACCTGTGTTATGAGTGCGGCCGTCTCTGTCATCGCGCTCACGTGTGCCCCACTCCCAATGGCACGATTTGCCGAGGATATGGTGCCGAAAGCTTCGAGAATCAGAATGTGTGAACTCCAAAGTACAAATTATGTGGTGGCCAGCATCTCACGACTAGCAGAGACTGTGCTCAAAGATTTAAGATCCCGTACATGTGCGCCGTCATCACAGTGAGCGCGCCAGAATGGCTGGCGTCGCGTCACCTTCTACTCAACGTCACCCGATACTGCGGACGAGTTACAGGCTTCGTCATCCACCACGGATGCTCAGCGCAGAGGACGCCCCCATTCCAGAGGCCACTCGGGAGGCCACTACAGAGCTACGCGCCGCGGTGCCTCCAGGGGATGTTCTGGCTCGCGCTCCAGGTCGACAGAACGGGCCCTGGAAGCTCCACTTCTCAGCCTCGCTCCACCTCGAGGCCGGGGCACCACTTGTCGGGGCCGACCAGGACCCGCTCCCGCACGCCCACCACCTTTAAAAGCAATCACCGGTTCTCTCCCGGGTCGACAAGGCCTGCGGAGCGCGTAAATCTCCTACAGGTGACAGCCCCTACCTTGGTTCTTCCCACGCAAACAAGCTCAACGAGAGGCGACGAGCTAACAAGCAGTTGAGGAAAGAAAACGCGCAGCTTAACCAAGAAATGAGCAAGCTAGCTATGGAGATGGCAGAGATTAGAAAGCTCACGTCTTCGCCTCCTTTGGTGCAGCCCACCTCGGCCCCGGTCACCATAGATAGGTCTGAGGCACCCCACAGATCTAACGGAACCAAACGCCGAGCGGTTGAGAACACAAAGGAAGAAGAGATAGTAAACGTACTGTCGGAACTCAAGGACTCCTTCGTCAACTCATCATCATGAAGGCTACCTTAGCGAAAATTCAGGAAGTCATGGCGCACCTCAAGATAGAATTAAAAGTACTGAGTGAAGGAATGAGCAAATTAGAAGAGGTCGGTGCCAGGAGAGAGCCCTGTCCGACTCCTTTGGAGGTCGCAGCGCAATGCAACGTACTAGCGCTCTCGACTGAGTAAGTGATCCTCTGGGCCGCTTTATCGGCTAAACCCTCCTCTCAGCCTAAACATGAATAGTGCGGACGAAAACTTCGTCTGGCAATGGATCTGTGGTGGGTTTACTCACAAAAGGTCGCTTCTATAGCAATATTTACAAGCCCTCCAAGTTAAGGCCAAAATCATTGCTGTTCAGGAAGTTGCGTCTAGCACCCCCACAAACTCTAGGAGGTAGGGGAGTTTCCATCACATTCAGGTGGTAGGGGAGTTGCCACACTTGTCAGCAAAAGGTACAATTACCTCTCGCGTGCCCTCGGTGCAGTTGCCGATGGCATCGAGTGCGTAATGACCGAAATTATTATAAAATCACTCAGAAAGGGTCTCAGAAGAGAACGTACTTTTAATTCTCAACGTATACTGCAGTGCCAGTTATCACAGGGCGAGAGCAGATTCTTTCCTCAAGAGGGCCATGAGCATGGCCGGTGGTTACCCCCTTATTGTCATCGGAGATTTAAACACCCCACACAGTGTGTGGGGATACACTTATGATATACGCCCAAGGGACGCGAGCTATGACAGACGGCGACGGAAGCCGACTTGACACTTATCACTGACAAGGATTTCATCACCAGCAGAGGTAACTCCACATGCCGGGACACTACCCTGGACGTCCCTTTTGGCAAGAGTATGGCTGATATCAAGTGGGTCAACACGGCTCTGGACCTAGAAGGTGACCATTACGGCGTCGAGGTATCTTTCGCAATTGCCTGCTTTGGGATGAAAAAATTCAAGGTGGTCGACTGGGACGTTTTCCGCAAAGTCAGAGTCGAGCAGGCACCGACGGTAGGGATAGATATTTAAGGTTGATGCAATAGAATCAGAGATGAGACCATGGCAGCGACCAAGGAGGTCGTCACTAACCTCGACGTTGAAAACATATACAGCAGGTTGGTCCACCTACCAGAAGCCAAGCACGCCCTACTCACTAAATGTAAAGGGGCAGAAGCATAACAGGAGGCCCCGCAAGGTTTCCGAGGTTAACAGGGTGATCGAGGAGCACTGCAGAACCTTCTGCAAACAACAATGGCATGAAATTTGCGAGAGCTTCGAGGGTAAGCTCAGATCTGGGAAGAGGTGGGGTCTTCTCAAACGCCGCGGTGAGGGCAGCACCAGGTCAAGTCAGAGACGATCTCTCGTGCGAGCCATCCATCTTGCTACCGACTATACCCCGGACGAGTTCCTTGCCAACAAGCTCATAGACAAGTATCTGCGACTCGCGGATAGCTCTGCCCCAACACAGTTTCCGGTCTACGCGGAGTGTGACGTACCGGAGTTAAACCAGGACTTTACTGTGGCCGAGATCCGACGGGCTCTTTTTCTCTAAATGGCAAATCTGCCCCTGGCCTATATTGCATAACTAATAAGATACTCAAGAACTTTGATGATGACTCCCATCAACTTCCTCACGGGAAAGATTAATGAGGTGTGGCACCGCGAGGAGGTCGCTATGTAGGCCGTCTTTCACTGTGGAGGGGTTCCGCGCACAGTGGAATACGACTTACACGATACTCATCCCGAAACACGGTAAAGCACCAGGAATTGATAATATAAGACCAATTCCTTTAGCTTCCTTTGTCGGTAAGGTCACAGAGCATGGCCTGCTGAATCGCCTCAAGGGGCACCTCGAGATCAATGACATGTACATCCACAATATGATTGGTTTCAGAACTGGCCTTGACACAAGACGCCATGAAACTGATATAGCATCAAATCATCGACTGGAGCACGGGTGATACCAGAGCCATCCTTGGAATAGAGCTGGAGAAGGCTTTCGACAACATTGCTCACGAATTCATTCTCCAGCCTATCGCTAGCTACATGACTAGAGAAAAGGGTTTACGTCTTCGTGAGATCTTTTCTTAGCCAGTGAACTGCCAAGCTCTAGATCAAAGGGTACCTCTCACAAGAGCTCACCCTCGGTTCACGCGGCACGCCTCAAGGGTCAGTTCTTTCTTAAACATTATTTAACATCGTGAAAATCGGGCCCTCCAAGGAACTCACCAAGATTCCAAGAATCAATCACACCATTTACGCAGATCATAGAACCATCCTGTGCACCGGCGAGAGCGATGGCCAAGTTGAGGAAGCTATGCAGCGCGCCATCGATGGGGCCGAACGTTTTCTTCATACCACCGGACTCAGGGGCTCCCTATTGAAATCAGAACTACTGATCTACAAGAAAAGACCCCGAGTTGGTGGACACCTTGACGGAAAACCTGCGTTCCAAAGTGAAATCCGCCTTTTCACTGGTGATGGCTTCCCAGTGTACAGAGTGGACTCGTTACGAATATTGAGCATGGATGTCGAGTCTGACGGTGCTAACGTATCCGCACTTATATATTTAGAAATACGGAAAGTGCTCTCGGCTTCATTTGAAAGATGACCAACAGACATTGGGAAATCAAGGAAGACAATCTCATCCGCATAATACATGCTTTTGTGCTCTCTCACCTTTCGTACTCGGCGGCCACGCGTAATTAACATGTTGCAGACAGGAGTAAGCTAAATTCCTTCATAAGAAAGGTCTGCAAGGTCACCCTCGGCTTGTTTGTAAGCACTCGTACTGAAAACCTGTTCTAGCTTGGTGTTCTTAATACACTCGAAGTGATAATCGAGACGCAAGAGCGTTCATAGCTGCTCACGCTTTCCGGAACCAAATCGGACGCAAGATCCTGAAAGATTTAGGCCTCAATTCTGTTGACCAGTGCCTTCATTTTGTGCTGATTCCAAGTGACATCAGGTCTCAACTGCACCTCGTACCCATTCTCCGCAATATGCGCCTTGCACACAACATCGGTCGACGTAGGGCCAGAGGTAGAGCTCTGCTCGAGCACGTCCGTATAGTAAGCCCACTGATTCAAGCTTCGTGGATGCTGCGCCATATGTCCCACAAGAGGCATTCGCTGTTTCCATAGTCGACTCAAATTCCAGGCTCACTTGCTCCGTCACGGTACGCACATCGAAGCCCGTGATAGCCTAACAGGTTGCCATTGCACTGGCTGTGCTAGGTAGTCGCAGAGAGTCAATACACAGCGACTCCAGCGCGGATATCAGGACCTACGAAACTGGGATGGTCGCCCCTCAGGCCCTCCGCATTCTCCAAAGCGTCAAAAGTACCACGCCTCATTCTCTCACTTGGTTCTCCGCTCACCCGGGGTCGATTGAGGGCGCTACTATAACGAGGACGCACAAGAGGCCCCGCGAGGGCTCATTGACCGCTCCACCTCCTCAGTCGGTTTGCTTTGTGGGTAACCATTCCTCACATTCAACGAAATAACAAAACGCTTCTTTCAGTTAAGACGAGTATTCCTTCTCCCACACTGCCTTGTGCAGGGGGCAGGCAGTTACCCTTACACTATTGCAAGCCATGGTGCGTATCCTAACCCTGCGGTTCTTCATGCCATGTACCCTGAACGGTATCCAGGTGTGGACTACCCTGTCTATAGAATATTCGCAACATTCAACCATGTGTTGTGGGAATGTAAAGCCATCGACTGCGCCTTCAGCGAGGACAGGCGGGCAGGTGGGCGGTGGTTAGAGCAAGTCTCTAAACGCCCTGCTCTAAACGCCTGTGCGAGAGTAGAACAGATCTTGTCTATGGAGAGAAAATAATTATATGAATTACTGATAGCAACTAACGTTCCTAATCAGCTCTGAGGTTATGGTATGGGAAACGGTGGGTGTATTTCAACCAGTAGGATTGTTACACAATATGTATTTAAAAGCACACGCATTGGTACATTCCTCACCATGGGATAATCCATCACCATGGGATAAGAGCTGAACGCTACAGAGCTTGCTAACGACCGCAGCACCAAAAAAATCTAAATAAATGACAGGTAGAGGAGTTGTACCAGAGGCGTGTGGTTTAAGTGTGTGTAAAGATGACAAGTGTCGATCACCGTGACGTCTTGCATTATAGCGAACGGGAGCCTCAAGACATGAGTTGCATAATACTCATTGCCACTGTAGTAATATTTTTACCTATTCATACATAAATGAATGAAAGATTTGCGCTCCAAACTATGAGTCCTTACGATAAGGGTCTTCGGCAACAGGAAAGATTATACGAGGTAAAACAGCCTCTACAAAACAAGAAGCAATACTTTGCAGCTGCCAAGATTTACTTAATGAAAAAGCGCTCGACAAGCCCTGCGATGTATGGCAAGACTTTGAAAATGAAGAACGTGCTTCCCAAGTAACAATTTTGCGTTCATTGTACTTATAGATTGAAAGGGGAAAAAAGAGGGACCAATGCTCCCTTCCCAAAGTAGTTTGTATTGTTTTACTAAAGAAAGCAGGCTCATACCGATGGCAGTGCAGTAATGAGCTACAAGTGGGCCAGCCTGAAGCAACAGCGAGCAAGCACCAGAGCGAGACGTCGTTGCCAGGAGCCCGGATTCGAGTGATCACGCCACCTGTCATTGCAGGCCCTTGTGCTCTCTCGGGCTTAGCATGTTGACACATTTTCCGCGACAAAAACAAACCGACGGCTGCGCAGGTTAGTGCCCGTCTCGTACAGCTGCCCGTGGGCAGAATCCAAGTTGCTGGATTCCGCCAAGAGTAATAATCTCTGTTTACAACGCCCATTGCTTCCGTCTCCTACGTGCGCGCCGGATTAGGTCGGCGCTGTGGTGGGCGCGCTACCACTCTACACCAATGTCGGAATCATGGCTCGAGCTCGCCGACTCGACGTGGCGCCCTCACGTCACTTCGTGCAAACCAGGCCTTGGAGCGGCAGCCAGCAGTGAACCACGAAGCAGAGCGTACTCCTAGCGGTCTTCAAGCAGAAAAAAAAAAAACGCCAGGCCTGCGCGAAAGGCGCAGCACAGTCCCAGCGAAAGCTAGAAGAGCGGCCTTTCAGAGCCTTTTCTAAAGACTCATTGGATAAATTCTGCAAGCACACTTGCTGGGTACCCACTACGGCATTATTATTATTCATTTCTAGGTATATGAAAAGCAATTTCTTTGCTATTTTTTATCGTTTTTTTGTCATTCTTCTGAGAAACATTGTATCGGCTAAACACTTGCAAGGATTTTGGTGCCAATTGTTCAAAAGTGGCTCACGACAATGAAGAATTACGCCTGAAGTTGGCGTGCGCCACAATTGATAGGTGATAAAAAACAAGCTTTTGTGATGGGCTGGAGCATCGGACGACCCACTCATTACGCTATTCGCAATGATTGACGTCTCGTTGTTCTTTTGCTGTTCTAAAACGCTTTATTACTCATTTTGACGCGATTCCTTTCCCGACATTAAGCCTGCCTAAGGCAAGTTAGCGAACAATCCCCAAGCACCGGCGTGGCTAAGTAGCTGGCATGTAGCGGACCCGGGTTCTACCCCCACTGTGTCTTTGGTAGTAGGTTTTTTTTGCTTATTTCACGATAGTGGTTAAGGACACCGGCGGCGGACAACTTGTCCCGTCGCGGTGGTCTAGTGACTATGGTACTCGGCTACTGACCCGCAGGCCGCGGGATTGAATCCCGGCTGCGGTGGTTGCATTTCCGATGGAGGCGGAAATGTTGTAGGTCCGTGTGCTCAGATTTGGGTGCACGTTAAAGAACCCTAGGTGATAGAAATTTTCGGAGCCCTCCACTAAGGCATCTCTCATAATCATCTGGTGGTTTTGGGACGTTAAACCCCCCATATCAATCAATCAATTATTCAATCAATCAATCAATTAATCAATCAATTATGGGTGGCAAACAACTATGGCGCTGCGCGTGACCCGAGTTTTTATCTAATAACAGCTTTCACTGTAAAATAACATTGAAGGTGCAGTCTTGCAGCCGCTGTGACGTTCATCTGCCTACATAATCATCTTTCCGAGCCAGAATGACATCACGCAGAAGCGATCTGAGGCACCGGCTGACAGGAAAGGCGACAAAGAGCTGGTTTCGGATGCCCCCGGAATTTATTTTATTCCCATATTCGCCAAATGATTCTGGTGTACAACCATGGCCTGTGTCGTTTTTTGCGTGCGTGTCCTCAGATTACCTTACTTCTCTATGGATATACTGGTCGCCACAAGCCAATGCACTGCACGCGTGATTGCTATTTCCTATGATGTCGCCTTGCCGGTCCAACAAAATTTATTACGTCACCATACAATGACTTTTTTCTTCAGGGATGGATTAGCAATAATATCTACGGTTTTTAAGCACCAAAGCCACGCTAGGATTATCAGGCGCGCGGTAGCTGATTGCTCCAGAAATTTCCAGCACCTGTGGTTCTTTACGTACATTGACATCTCGCTGTACACTGGCTTCTTTAGAGCACATGGCTTCCATCGGAGTGTAACCACCGCTGCCGTAAATGACCTCGCGACCGCATCAACAGTTAAGCACTGGGACCACTGTACAACCGAGGCAGACGTCGGAGATGTGTTAACGCACAAAATATTCTACTACGACAGGCCCGAAGAAAGCCTTTTATATTTAATCCGGAGTTTGCAGGTTCAGTCCGTGTCGGCGGCAAGTTGTCTTTTCATTCACATTACTTTCTTCACATCTACTGGGCAGCTATCACAATTACTGCTATACCGTTAAAACAGTACTACTAACGTCCCCTGTACTGCTTGTTTTTGTTAACGTTGTGCCAAGCAGACACAAGCTCTAAAAATTTTCTTTCTTCATTTAGCTAAGTAAATGACATACATCTAGTGCTAAGTGGTATAAAACATGATTTTTTAAAAGCGTGAAGTAACGTTAATGAGAAAGAAATAAAGGCGCGAGGTTTCCTTTATGACTATTGCAGTATATGTACTTCACTACAACATTTATTTAAGATGACACGGTAGTGGTAGCTCGGACGGCTTGCTTTTTGTTTACTACAGTTTTTATTGCGTGAGCAATAAAAATTGTTTTGCAGTTTTTTTATGGCTATTGCAGTACATGCAGTGTTTCATCGACGCTGCATGGTACCCAAATAAAAAGCATTTGTTGCAGTCACTGTTGATCAAGATGGTATTGTTACGAACTCTTCGTCGGTCTTCACCACAATGGCCGAAGTTGCCGAACAAGTCGCAATAGCCTTGGCCTTGCTTGACGACTTCAGAACAACAATATACAATGACTCGAAATCAGCATTACGAGCATTCGGTAGGAGCACCATCTCGGAATCAGCCTTGCGGATCCCGCGAAATAAGGACGTACAACAACACACAATCGTCTGGTTCCCAGCTCATATGGGACAGATCAAGGGTGCTCCGTCCAACCTCAACGAGAAGGCCCACAGAGCTTCGCGAGGAGTCGTCGACCGCGTAGCTACTGAACGGCGTGACGAAAAGGTTCTAGAGCACAAAGATCTCCGAACGACGTACAATAAACTTTGCAAGAACTTTTATCTGAGGAGGCGAAAGTATCCGCCACCGCACATTAAACTGAACAGGCCTCAGGCATTCACGCTTAAACTCCTGCAGGTCGGGGCGTATCCCAGTCCCGCACTCTTGCACAAAATTTACCCAGACATTCAGATGTGAAACACATGTGCGCTTTACTCAAACTTTGCCGGCTTAGATAATATGCTCTGGCGGTGCACTGCGTTTCGAGTTGAAAACGTTACATCGTCAAAGTTGGATGCTACGCTACGCAGTAGGGATTCAGGAACGCAGCTATGCGCTGTACAACGGGCCCACGACGTGGCGGACAGGTTAGGCCTATCAGTCCCGACGTGGGACTGGCCCGCTACGTGCAAGTTCACGCTCCGACGGACCTAGATAAAGTTTTTTTATACCATACCATACAATTGCAGTACATGTTACTTCACTGCAAGATTTATTTAGGTTGACATGGTAGTGGCAGCTCAGACGGCTTACTTCTTGCTTACTGCAATTTTTATTGCCATAGCAATTATATGGACACTCACGACTGGATTTTCCCGCCGGCGTCGACATTAGTGACCGCCGTCATTCACCGTATATGAATATGTATCTACATATAGGAAAACGCAAAAAAGAAAGATAAGCCAGAAAAAGACTTTGGCATGCCGAATTGGACGTCCTACCCCCTACTTGTGAGTGCGTGGCGTTAGCCACTCAGCCACGAAGGAGCACCTTCTTTAACGTTGAAACAGCAAGCTATTTATTCATGTCTACCATTTGCCGCTGGTGATGGGTACCTCAGGGGAACTATCGTGTTTTCAACATTATCAATGAGATGACGCAATGAGCGCGCATCGCCATATCGTCACGACGTGGCAACGCACGCGGATGCGTTCATCTCCCCCGCGTATTTTGCCCCATGGAGGGCGGAAGGGGGGGGGGGGTAGACGCATACGCGTGTGCACGCTTATCTCATGGGGGAGAATCGTACGCCTTGGGCTTTCACCGGAATGATTCTGTTGTAGTTACCGGGCACACAAAAGTCACGGCACTCACAGCACAGTCTACGTTTGCGAAATAGCAGCGCTTTTAAAACAGCGAAGTAACAACCGCGACACTTATTCGCCTTCGGTGGTATACGATCACTCTTAGAGATGCCATTATTTATTTTGTACTGCCAAGGCGTGCCTCGCTAGCATGGCAAGCAGTGGCTCTGGAACTTTAAAGTGCTAAAAAGCACCTGTTTACGCTTCGCCTGCTTATAAGAAGTCATTTGGGTACCACTTCACCCTCTTCGGATGCGACAACAACCAACGCAAAAGGAAGAGATTGCTGAGAACCGCCTGTTATGTTCACAGCGTATCACGGGAATCTTGCCGGTGCGGTGTTTTGACCTTTCACCGATTTCTACCCCAACAAAAAACACTGAGCTTTGTCGCCCATAAATGAATGCCGTGAACAAAAAAAAAAACTACAAACCTAGTGAATATGCACGAGTAAGAACACTTAATGCGTGTGTTTAAACATCACGCCAACTACTGCGCTTACAAGAAGTAGTCTGGTCACCACTGCGCCGTCTTCGAATGCGAAAACAACCAGCGCAAGAGTAAGATATTACTCAGCAGTGTCTGTGAAGGTCACAACACGATGCGGCACTTGTGCCGGTGCGATGTTTTTCGATTGCACAGATTACCATCCGCAACGAAAAAATACCGAGCTCCGCCGTTAATGGATTTAATTGCAATCAGCAGAAAAACTACGAGCCCAGTAAAGTGTACGAGTAAGTGTACTTATTGCGTTTATTCAAGCGCGACGTCACCTGTTCTGTTTTACAGCGGCGATTTGCGTGTAGAACCTTCTAGTATGCGGCACCAAATCGTTGCCGTACTCTTTCTGAGGCTGCATGCCAATAATAGGATATATTACGACTCACGTGGGGATGCACGCACCATGCACGTTTAGTACGATTGTAACGGCGTACTATCGCAATGCAAAGAGACGTGAACGGCGTGGAAAGCATGGCTTTAGAGCTCAGTCGAACTGCGACTTGCCTCGGCTGTATTTAGGCGAGTCTGTGCTTTCGGCGGTGTCACCGCAGCATTTTCAAATCTCGGTCTGGTTGGCACTTTCGTATCACGTGCGTGTTTAATACCCGACATGACAAGCAATCGATAAACACATACGGCGCATGAGCGCGAGTTGGAGCGTGATTTTAGTACTATGCTGACGCTGGCTTACAGCACAAATTTTGCCTTGCCACAGCCAAGGCACGCCGCAGTTCAACTGAGTCGCAAGCAACGCTTCCCGCTATTCGCGTTTCTTTCAATCGCGATAGTTCGTACCTGATGAAGTTGCTTCCGCAGTCAGCAATGCGTGTGCTGTAGACATTTCGGACTGTCGACGAAGGTCTCCTCGACATTTCACACAAAATCAGCGCCAAATTCCAGTAGGGGAAGAGCGTGAAACATGCTTACGGACGGACTTGGGTTGTAAAGTTCGGCGTTTGATTTGCGGAGCATCTGCTCGCGTGGTAGTGCAGGGAGTTGCTTCGGCGCGCTTGCAACAGATGGCGCGACGCGCTTTTCATTATGACAGCATGCACTGAGCTCCCTGTGTTCTGTTGTATACTTGTGAGTACGTCTCGTGTGTCATTTGTGCGTGAGCACGTGAGGCGCGTTTCAATCTGCTTGCCATTCTTCGCATGATATTTCAATTTATTGCTATCGCATTCATTGCTTCGCCTTTGCGGCAAAGCTGTGACTTCGTTACTATTGAGCAAGAGAGAGAGAGAGAGAAATAAAAGTTATTTTCGAAAGAGTGTTCCGAGCGATATCTGTTATCATCCTAAGGTGGGAGGGTTCGGAACCCTCGGGCTTCGACTGCCCTCTTGGCCCTGGCGACGAGTTGTCGCTGGTCTTCCAGGTCCTCGATGACGAGCTTTGCCTTACACATTTCGATTAGGTGGTTGTAGTTCATTCTTGGTGGTGGTTGTAGTTCATTCCCGATTTTCGAAGCCTTGGTCCAGAGTGTGATGTCGTCTGCACGCATCACGTGCCGCACATCTGGTATTTTATCGAGTAGTTTAGGCTGATTGGTCATGGCCACGTTGAACAATAGTGTAGAGATGACCGAACCCTGTGGCGTGCCTTTTTTAGGTAGTTGGAAGCTCTTGCTGCGAATGTTCCAGATGCCAACAGTTGCTGTATGGTCCGTCAGAAAGTTTCTGACGTGCGTGTAGGTCCCAATGCCTTAGCCGATGCATTTGATGTTGGTGAGGATCGCGTCATGGCTAACGTTATCAACGGCCTCCTCGACATCGACTCCGAATATTGAGTACTTTGTTCAGTGACTAAGGTGGTCAAGAAGGTCTTCTTTGAGTAGTAGAAGCCCGTCGTGCGTCGAGTGGTGCTGTCTGAAGTTGAACATTGTATCTGGTAGGTGCCCACTATCTTCTAGAAGCAGGGTCAAGCGGTCATGTACTATATGTTCAAATAGCTTTCCCACACACGAGGTGAGGAAAATTGGTTATAGGTTTAATAAAGGGACCCACAGCCAATATTTATGGTACCCGTTTTCTTGAGTGCAACGGAAATCTTACCTGTCAGAGCTTGTAATCACGGAATGGTAACGCGGAAAACAACGTAGAACATTTATAATCAGAATTTGTCTGTTTGCGGCGATCATGCAGTCTTAACATGCTGCAAACGGTGAATGTGATCGCGATAGCGATTGTACACCAGTGTAACGCCAACAGTGAGGAAAAGTGAAACTCTAAGTACAAACACGTAATGTTGTGTTTGTCATGCCTGCAGTCCCGCGACCGCTGCTCTCTAGCGTGCTAAATTATATTACAAAAGTTACAGCACTTTCCCGGGGCTTCTGAAGCAAGTACTTTTGCCTGTTCACGGGTAGTTTTTTCGACTTCAGTCAAGTCGAGCCAAGAGAAGTTTTCGAAAACAAAACAGCGCGTTTACACGCGATCACGCATAGTAGTTCACGTTAGGCCGTAGTTGGTGGGCTTCGATGTTACCGCTTGACAACTCGAGGGAGTTAGAGGAACGAATTTTGGCGTGCATGCGAGCGCAAAATTAGGACCCCTACCAAGTAGTACCAGAGCGACACGTTTCGACAGATGATAGCGGTAGCGACGAATTCGATGGACCGCCACCATCGCCACCACCAGCCGCACGCGTGAAGCGATTTTCCACAGAGCAGTAGGCTGACGGCATTTCGCGCGCCACAGCAATCGCATTCAAAATCTCGCGTGCTTCTTGAACGCGCCCGACGCGACGGGAATCGAGCTACTGTAGAAACGCCACGTGGCCACGCGTATGCACAACTGCACCCGTTTCCATGCAGAGGCCACGAAAGCAGCGCCACTTTTCATGCTGTACCTTTTTACCTTGTAAGCCACATAGAAACAAATGAAAATCAACAATAACACACATATTCGAAATGTAATCCTTTATTCCGGTGCGCTTTAAATATTCACAGCAAAGTTATTTGGACTTCATAATTGTGTTTCATGGCTATGGCGATAGGTGCACGGCAAGGCGATTTTAGTTACTTTTGAACGCAATTTCACAATATAACTCCTACTCTAATCGCGGAAAGTATGCTGTCACTTGTCACCATAATTCATGCTCTTTTATTTTCCACCGGAATCTAATCACCCGTTCAGGCCAGTTGTGGGTTCCTTTAAGCTTGGGGATCATGCATCTTCGAGTGCTTCCAAACCACAGGCAGCTCTCCTTTCTCCCAACAATCGCTGTAATATTGGAAAAGAGCCATGGTGCATGGCCGGGTGCGGTAAGTTGCGAAAGCGTTTCTTGACTATCCGGTCTTTTCCGGGGCTGGTATTTCTTGTCAACTTCGATAGGGCCGCGTGAAGTTCTGCCTGTGTGAAGAGCCGGTCAAGGTCAGGGTTTGGTGTTTCCGCATATTCTTTCGTGTTCAGTGATGCGACATCCGGTGCGTCTCCACAAAGCTTTTTCACAAATTCTTGTAGGAGATGTTCTTCCGATCCGGCGTAGTTGAGGATAAGCTTGTGAAGATGCTGCTTCTGTGCCGCTTTGAAGGGTTGTGTGCCCATAAGAGAGCGTAGCAGGTGCCAGGTCTTCTTGGTGCTAAGAGTTTCCTGTAGCTTGTTGCAGGAGACGCACCAGTTCTGCCTTGCCAGTTTTTGGCATAATCTTGACTTTGCTTGGTGAGAAGATCGATACCTTTCTGTAGCTCCCTGTTAGATTTCTGCTGATTCCACCTTTTGATAAGGCCTCTCCTAGGCTTCCAGACGTGGAGAAGATGGGCGTCGACTGTGGGCGTATCGGTGTTGAGCTGTATGTTTTTAGGGTATCGTTCGGCTGCATCTAGCACTTTCTTGAACCACTCTTCAGTGTCGGTTATAGTGGTTTCAAAAGCGAGGTCATCCCAGTAGAAATTGCATGCCGCTAAGCGTGGTATTCCTCTCTTGGTCTGTCTACGAGTGTGCGCTACGTCAAGTTGGAGGATATGGTGATCGCTGCCTAAAATTTTTGGTAGCACACTCTAATTTGCCCGGGTGACGGTCGCCGTGATGGTAAGGTTGGACGATAGTTATAGCGCGAGAACAAAACAACGACACTGTCTTTCGTGCCTTTTGTGTCCTTCTTGTCTCTGTGTCGTCGTTTTGTTCTCGCGCTATAACTATCGTCATGCCATACCAACTAGCCCAAGCTGCCACACTTCTAAGGTAAGGTCGGGACTGGTTTCTCTGGAGACGGTTTCTTCTAGAGAGGGTCGTTCCACAATGTTAGTCCGTAGTGCGGGGTGACATTGTGCACCCTAGAGCCTTTCTTCATGGTGATATGACAGCCCCATGCCGTGTGAAAGGCACTATGACGATCTGGTGGCCTGTCATGCGCATTCTGAGTTCTCGTAAGAAGTGATCAAAATATTCTAGATGGTCTCGAGGGGGGGGGTTATACACGTTGGCAGTGAATATACTTTTCTGAGTCTTTCGTTCCGACAGAAGTTCTATGAGGGTGTGATCTGTCTGTAATTGCTCTACTTCATGCTTTTACATTGAAAGAGTTTTCTGGATTGCATTGAAAGAGTTTTCTGGGTAAGTATGGCAGTGCGTTGCGTTTGTTCGCAGGTCTGCAAGGATAGAAGACTTGCACACGGACAGCCTGGGTGTTGGTTTCATGGAGTGCGATGATGTGCAGTTGATTAGACTCAATGAATTCTTGTAGGCTCGTACGTCGCGGACGGTACTATCTACAGTTCTATTGCCAAAGTTGAATGCTGGTTTTCACATATGGTTGCGGCTCGCCATCTTCGATTGATTCGACGTCAAGTCGGCGATCGCGAGTGGGTGACACTGAGCGAGAGGCGTCGTGGCTGTTCAACCGCACCTTCTTCCGAGTGAGTAGGCGTGGGTTGCTGAAGGTGTCGAGCTGTGCCACAGTGGCATAAGTATTTTTTTCACATGTGCAATGAAATTGTTGAATGGCGCAGCAGCGACCCCGTCAATCTTGGAATTAAACGTGGTAATTCTGTGTTCCAAGGTTGTGGCCGTTTTTTCGATTGCTGATTGGACAATCTTTTCCATCGTGGCGTGGATGTTTGTCATAAAAGCTTCCCGCAATATCATGCACCTGGCATCCTCAAGAGCTTGGACGTCCGCTTTAGGCAGCGTCTTACCCGGCTGTGAGCTTGTGTCTTCTAGCCCTTGGAGTTCTTGTTCCACATTTTTAGAAATTTTTTGCTGCTCCTTGCATTTTTGAAGTAGCTTGTCTATGAGATCTCGTTGTCTTCTCTGACTCTGAAGCAGCTTGTCTATAAGGTTTTGTTGGTTTTGAAATTGGCTGTGCTGATTCTGGAGCTTCCTCTGCTGCTTTTGCAGTGGCATCGAGGACCTGTATGGATGCGGTTTCTAGCGATAGAGAGGTCGAGCAGCTGCTACCACTCGAGACGATTACCATGGCGGTGTAGCTCGTTCGTTTGGCTTTATGGCGAGTGCGTGCGAGAGCGGGAGCGTGAAGTAGATTGTAAGATTGACTTGAATTTGCTGCGTTTAGGAAAACTGCCCGCGCCCCTACTGCTTGCTCTAGCTGCAGCGGTGCCATGCTCGGGAAACTCTTCTCCAATGGAGCTCCAGTGGTTGTCTTGAATCCTGTTGAGGCACCGTGTCCTATAGGGTGGTGCACTGAGTTTTAGTTTCCTCTTGCAGTCTTTACTTACGGTTTCGTGCCCTTCTCCGCCGATCTTGCAGGTAGGTTTGCACTCATGTCCCTGCATTTTTCCGGCCTTGCCATATTTATAGCAGATATCTGGGATAGCCCTTAGACAGATGTCTTGACGATGTCCCATGTTTCTACAGGTTCGGCAGTATTGAATGAATTTGCAATGTGGTCTGCATCGGAAGTCTATGCTCTGAGAGATTACGTAAAAGGGAACATGCGGTCCTTCTAAGAATACGACTGCCGTAGACGATTGACCGAGCATTAGGGCGTGAAGAATGGTGTATTTTGCCGTTGCGCATAGTGCAGCCACGAGTTCTTCGGTGCTTGTTTCAGGTATTAAGTCATTTATCGCGCCTCTAAAGACGTCGTCCGGAGTACGTTGCCTCCAAGCTGTATGTTCTCGATGCTTACTAGCTTCTTTGCGTCTTCATTGGTGGCGGTGCTGGGAATGATTAAGTTTTCTGCTCTCGGGACTTGTACACGTACCTAGTCGTTGAAGTGTTGCTGCGATAGAGCACTCGCTCTTCCAATGGCATGCGTGAGCAAAATGAAAAAAAAAGAAAAGTAGTTGTTGAAGACAGCTGTATAGCAGAAGCAACTTCATCCGTTAATTAAGCGTTGTTTACATTGAAGTTTCTAAATATATTTTTGTCAAACATTGCCAAAAACAATGAAGTTCAACTCTACCACGGAATTTTAGTCCTTCGAACGGCATTGATTGATTGATATCTGGAATCTAACGCCCCTAAATCATCATATGATCATTAGAAACGCCATAGGGGAGAGTTCCGGGAATTTCGACCACCTGGATTCTTTAACATGCACACGCTCTTTAAAAGGCAGTCGCATACGTTGGGAGCAATAAATCTGCGATAAAAATGAATACTTTTATAAGGCTCGTTTTCTTAAAATTCACAATTTCATATAAATTCATTAATAATATAACAATGAAAACTCTGCCACGCATTAAAGAACGAACTAGAGCGCATAATCAAATATATTTGATTATGCGCTCTACCAAATGCAAACCACATGAAATTTTCTCAAAGAAACTTGACGTCGTCAAGTTTTTCTGAATCTATATCATCAAAGAAACTTGACGATATAGATTCAGAGTAAACTACAACTAGATTTCATATGAACAAGATGGTTGAACAAGCGAGCAGACAGAGCTCACCCCGTAAAAAGCAGGCACAGAAAGGAACAACCAATGGGGTACAAGAAACCAAACAAAGTATTATGATGAAAGCATAAATGGACGGGAGCACTTAAGCTTAGTAGTTATTGAAACGCTGCCAGCTGTGCGGGTGCAGGGTGACATCGAATTGCAACGAATACAAGCCTAGTATCGCGTGAAGTACTCACGTGCCGCGGTGAGCGGCGAATTGCTCGAGCGTTTGACGCCACCATCGGGCAGCGCTGGAGGTCACTGGCGAGGCTGTTCTCTCTCTGCTGCGAAACATTCGCCGGCCCGCTGTTTCCCTTCGGCTGCTTCCGCGTTTCGCTTCTTGATTTTTCCGCTTTACCAGGCTTTCACGTGCTACCAGGTCTTGCGAGGCACGCCAGCCCGGGCATTTGACGAAGACCAGTTTTCGCATACGCAGAAACAAAGCCTCCGCGGGGCCCGAGACGCTGTACTTGTCCCCGTGCGTGGTCGGGTGAAAATGTAGCATGCTTGCAGGCACAACCCGGGCTCTGCGCCCCATTTCAGTTTCAGAATAAGAAAACAGAGCGAGCTTATTTGCCACTTGACAAGCGTTAGCAGAACATAATAAATGAAAGTGTTCAGGTGAACGTGTGTTGTCTTACGCGTGCAAGCAAATGAGAGCAAACAAACAAAACAGTACTGGAGAACATTTAAGCCCATGCAAGGCTTAGGTCTGAGCTTAATTCAATCGATTGTTTCGTATAGTACATTAAACAGCGAGAACTTAATGGGGGCACACAAAGCACGAGTCACAGGTACGGCACAATTTTTCGTGCTGGGTTATTTTCTTTCATGCAACTAGATTCCTTTGCCTTCCTTGCAATGGAAAGCGCTATTATATAACTGAGCTTAGGAATATGAATTTCCTCCGTTAGTATCACCAATTTATTCTTACATTCTGTTGTCGATGCCTATGCCCAGACGACATCTATTATGCAGCTTTAACTCGCCAAATGTTCTATCTTTGTGTGCTTTAGGCACCGTGCAAAGCATCACAGCAGCACACATTTAAGAATAGCGAATAGCGTACATGCACACTTCAAGCGATTGCTTCAAATCTTCTGAATCTTCTTTGTCTTCTGAGCACGTACTTAGTTTTATGGAACCATGGGACACTTCACCTAAATATTAAGACAGCATGCACACATGTGTAAATCAGCCATTTCATTGCGAAAGCTGTATGAGTGAGTGAACACTACCCCGACCCACAGCCGATACTACACTACTGCGTCACAGTTGCATTTACTAAGAAGTACGTCAGCTCAGCTAATATATCAAAAACCTACTATAAAAACCTACTGTTACCTCCCTGTTACCTCCCTACTGTTACCTAAAAAGCACTTGGTTTGTATGCGTACTTTTGAGAGTGTAAAAGCAACAAAACTGCCTGCTTTCTGAACACCAATATGATAGTTTTTATTGGCAACAGCCGGTAACTAAGGAAATAATGGCCAATAGCTATCGGAATACTGCGTCGAATACCAGCACAGCAACGTAACACGCTAAAGAAAACCACGAAAAAAACAACGGAATTAATAAAACAAGATAAAAATAAGCAGGCACGAAAGAGATCTTGCGCGTAACATTCTGAGCAAGACCACAGAACACCACTAGACACCCACACACGCACCCGCAGCCAAACAAAAAGGAAAGAGAGAAAACCAACGTGCATTCTATATAGAAATGTTCACGTACGGTGTATGGGCGGTGAAGTGGCCGGTAATTTGATGAGCACGTGGTTCTGCTGACTACGCAATGTTATAGAAGAGTGAATCGAGGCGCCTTATCGGGCGCGCTATTACTGCAGCTGCCACATGTGCCCAATTAACCAGTAGCGTTGCGCTTTGTTTTCTATCCTTTTCGTACGGTGAACGCGGAGGTCATCAGCCGTTTACCGTGAACTATCACGTTTATACTCTTTATTTGCGTGATGCCTTTCTCTATCTGCCTTATTCGCGATCATACTAAGCGCAAGCACGCACGCACATTATATATATATATATATATATATATATATATATATATATATATATATATATATATATATAATAGAGGATAATGCCAATGAGTATATGGGAAGTTGTTAGACGAAATTGTATTCTAAATGTGAAGAAAGAAAAGTGGGTGAATAGATAACTTGCCGTGGAACCGAACCTGCGACCTTCGAATAACGCGTTTAATGCTCTACCGCTGAGCTTCGACGGCGGCTATCCTCCCAGCCACTTTATTGGGTGGGAGGATATTGGGTAGGAGGGCTCCTATTTCCGTGTTTACACATGGTAATAACACCCCTTAAGTATACACTTCTTTCCCTTATTCATACGAGGTTGTATACGAGGGACTGTTTGTCAGCTGCCAGCTCGTAATGAGTTAATGTGCTACGTGACGCCACACAGTATCATAAAGAGTGTGCCACACTCGCCGCCAAGGCCACAGGTGGTGCTGACTGACACTCCCGCGTTTAAATTCACATATATACCCAATAAAGTGGCTGGGAATATAGCCGCCGTGGTATCTCAGCGGTAGAGCATCGAACGCATTTTTCGAAGGTCGCAGAATCGGTTCCTGCCCATGGCAAGCTATCTTTCACCCACTTTTCTTTCTTCACATTTACATTACTATTCGGTCAAATAACTACTCCTATACTTTCCTTGGCATTATTGTCAGTCAAAACAAGGAAATACGAGCCCGTAAGTATACATTTCTTTCCCTGATGATGTGTTCAGTAGATAGTCGGTATTAGATACTCTACTGCTTGGCTTGTCTTGCGATGAAAGCAGCGTGACAGACTAATGAGAAAGCTCCCAAGATGGTTGTGAGTCATCATTGATTGTAAATGCTTTGGTCAGTTGACAATGCACCGGCGTTGGTGGATTCGAAATTTCTGCAGTGTTTTGACTCGCATGTGTGTTATTACTTGACGATGAGAGCACAGCAAACATGGCTTGAGGTGGTTCGGATGGTGTATGTTTTTCTTTTTGCAGTGTGATTAGGCTAAAAATCTCTTTCGAAAGACTCTGCTTCGGAACATCAGGGTGTGGGCTGGTATTGTGAAGATTCACCAGCTCCTCACGCCTAAATGCCATCACACGTTCGAAACCGTCTGGGCCTTGTGTGTGGCACGAAGAATCAAGTGATTCGGGTGGTTCAGTAACATCTGAAGTGTTGTGGTGCAGTGAACACGTTGAAAATGCCAATTTCACTGCTCTTGAGAAATCCGGCTTTAGGTTCAGTCTTTTGGCGAAATGGTCTAGATTCTTTTCGGTATACTGAGGCTTTACCTTGTCTGTTGCGACGTGCAAGTTACCAGTCGGTGTTCGAATGCGTGACGTTTATTTTTTTTCGGAAAAGTCATATCATGGTACAATGGTGGTATATTTTCTCTGAGGTCTTGTTTGGAAAATAGGCTTACTGCTGGAAGACTTCGCGTAACTGTAATGGGTGAGTTGAAAAGCCTTCCGCTGATGCAGTGTGGACAGATCTTTATCGTATTCTTCGAAACGGGCGATCATTTCTTCTTTGATCTTTTTCTAAGACTCATCGTTCTCGAAGATGTGGTTGAGGTAAAATTTGAATGCCTCATCGGTGACATAGTCGCTGAAGTTTGTGACCATCCCCCGTTCCGACTAGGATGCAGCGGTAGCGTGGAGCTCGAACAGGTCGAACCAGTCCTGTACAGGTCCATCGTCCGCTGCTCCGGTGTACTTGGGGATGGGAAGGTCAGTCGATGGTTCTGTCATGATGCTGGTAACTGCATGTGCCTGAGATCACCTCTTCTGTGGTCGATATTCAGTTGAGGCATATTACCGGTGGCTTCGTGAATGATGCGAGGCTGGTGAGCGGCGGCCAGGTCTTCATCCTCTCGACTCGTGTGACGCTATGATGAATGGGCGACGTGGCCTGGCTTATACGCCATGTTTATTCCAAAGGACATTTCTTCCTCGGCTTCTCCTACCATGCCTTCAAACATCATATATATATATATATATATATATAATTACAGTGAGCGGTGATCACCTCTACCTCAACGAAATTTGAGCGCCCACGAGGTGGCAGCGTACGACGGCAGAGTCTGTGATCACTGCGCGCTTTACGCATTGAACTGAGAGATCTTAACATACATGACGACGGACGACCTCGAATGTCACGAAAGGACATTTCATGACCGCCTGTAGTTTTTATTTGTTGCATGACCTTCACGATCATGTAACAAAGGTAGAGAAGACGTTTCGACCTATATTTCGATTTTTATATGAACCAACGGGCGCCTCAACTCACGAAGAATAGACACAGTCGATATATAGGCGCAGATACAAATGTTGGAGCTGATTGTGGTACATTCGATATTGGTCTCTCCAGCAGTATACTTACGTGAGAACGAAGGGAAGTTTTTCTGGCAGTTACAGCATCTTTGACGAAGAAAGCAAACTGCGAGAGACTCAACGACACGTTGGCCATGCTGGTGAATAGCACTGGCCATTGTTTTAATGGTCTCCTTGACGGGGGGTGATTGTAATAACATGCAGGCAGCTCATAAAGAGAAAAGACGACGCGTAATAACTAACGGGTGGAATATTCTTTGCCGCTCGGCATCAGACCTTGCCGTCCACCCTCGATGTGGTTGCGACACCGGCGAGATGGAATGACCCGCCAACGGCAATTTTGCACGTGACTGCAAATGCAGCGGGTAATACGCTCGTCACTCACTGACCAGGCAGCATTACCGGGGGAAACTTTTTTTTTTCAATCGTTCGAATCTATTGGAAATGCGTCCATACGGATTCAGACAGCTCTATGCCTACATTCCTATCAGAGCTGTCAGCTATAGCTCCTTTCATGTCGTGTCCGAAGAAAATTTAGCAACACCAGTTATATAACTGCCCGCCTTTTCGTGAAGCCACTTTTTTTTCTAGCAGATCGAATTTTTGGCGTCCAAGTGACGTACAGAGGGAGCAAGAAAAAAAAAAGGAGAAGAAGAGATACGTCAAATGAGGCGGCGAAAAACAAACATACACTCGAAACAAACATTAGCCTCAAAGGAAGCGAGGCAAATCAGCCAGTCACGTGCGGTGTGCCAAACGCGCGTTATGCGCATGCGCCGGACCTCACGGGCGGCTCGAGCAGTGCAAGCTGGCACTCGCGGCAGCTTGCTGCGTGCTGGGGAGGAACGGCCGGTGGTGGCGGCAGTCGTATATGAGCAAGAAGGGAGGAGGGGGGGGGGGCGGCGTTCGCGCGCGGGAAGTGACAGCTGGTCCGTTTCGCGAAGCTCTTGCAGCATGTCGCCAGCCATTAAATAAATACGCCGCCCGAGAGAGCCACGCGCAACGGTGCCCACTTTCCCGAATTCCTCCCCTCTTCCCGCAGGCCTTGCCTTGCGGCTACCGAGCCGCCTGCTCTCGCCCGTCCTCGCTTTCTTTTTCCTCGCCGCAGCGGTGCTGTCGCAGCCGCCACACCAACTCCTGCTGCTACTGACGCCGCGTCTCCAAGGCGACATCTCGTTCAAGGCGCCTGAGTCGCCCGGGGTCCACACGACGTTCCATCGGTTCCGGTAGCAGCACGGGAACGGTACGCCTAAATAATAATAATAAAAAATCATCTAAATACAACGAGCATCGTGGCAAAGGACACTGGAGAGATAGACTGGTGCGTGTGGTCCTTCTTCAACACTGGCCCTTAGCTGTACACTCAAGTCGATGCGTAGTGCGAGGAAAATGGGTCATGGTAAAGGACACACAGGACAGTTTTCCTGTGTCCCGTTTCCCTCGCGCTACGCTCCAAAATTAATATATATCAACTTGCCCCATGCTATACGTTACTTCAGTTCACCTTAGCTCTATATGTGTTCACTTGTATCCCAGGAATGTAGCTTCTGTGATGATGCAACAATATTTAAATGACCGGCACAGCGACTCGGTTAGGACGCTCGTCGTTAACCGGACAAACCAGCCTTCGTTGACACAACGGAATAACGACTGGGTGGGAAAATTTCAGCGTAGGAGACTGTCCTGTGGTAGCAGTATTGTAGTTAGTCATGTTGGCAGGTTTTGCCTGAACAACTCTAATTCGTATGCGCTCTCTTAATCTTAGAATTTCGTTTCTCTGCACTATGATAAACCATGTGGCTAAGGCAGTCTGGCGCTATGCGCGAAAGTCACGAATCTAGTTGCCCGATCACAACGGTGGTCTGTATTCAAAGTCAAGCGGAACAACAAAATGTCAGTTCACGATGCTGGTGTTGCAACTTAGAAAATCACTAATTAATAACTGCAGATGAAAAGCAAGATGCCATAGGTATATTATACCAACGCAACAATGTCTACACTATATGTCCCCTACCCCCGAAAAAAGTTACACCTCCCCCCCCAACACACACACGCGTGCACCACATAGACACACTAAACAAACAGAAAAGTATTGAAAATAATATCAAGCAAAAGCTAACCATCGCATCAGGACGTTTCATACTAGATCAATAACACTCCGCTGTGGGTATTCTGGTGAACACAGCTAAACACCTATTTAACAGTGTTCAAGTGAACCTTTAGCAGAAATTCCTTATCGTAAGGAGAATTCCTAGATGAACATCTGAAAATACTAATGAAAAATACTTTTTGTCGGTGCCCTCCATGAGAAAATCCCACGGGACATTCAGAACAATACCTTCTTAAGTGGTGCATGACGATAAACTAAGTACTTTAGTTAAGAACTATAACAATAAAAATGACAAAAAGCGTACTTTCAGTAATAAAACGTTTGTTCAAGTGGTGTAATATTTAGAGTAAGTGGACTCGCCATTAATCATTTTCAATAAGTGATAGAGCACTCACCTTAACGATCTGATCAGATTGACCGATAGAGAATGCAGGCGGCAACTGCCTGTGGCACGCTAGAGTGAGGCCAACCAAGGCTGCTAGGTAAGACTTGTTGACTAACTTGGCCGCAAACTACAAATCACTCTCTGCTAATAAATGTTTTTCTCTTTCCTTCCGCAAAAGCACCTGGTATGTCAGTGTAAGTGCATTGAAATGTTTCACCTTATGCGTGCGAGTGAGAAGCGAAGTATAAAAGCTATATACAGTTATAAACAATGCGAAGGCTCATCTTACGTCTACTGCGGATTTTCACAAGTCAGAGCGGGATCAAAATTTCACGTGTTGGAAATTATTCCTATACCTTGAATAACTTTCACGTCTAGTGTGACACCTTGGGGCATTAAACCGAATAAATTGATAGACAATTGACTAATAAATAATTAAATAAATATCACAGCATACTATTAAGTTCAGCTGATTTTAGTAGACGGGCACAATCTCAGAACTTCGTCTGAGTAGGTACGGCGAGTTATCTTGTGCAGCTTCCTGTCATGACGATCCTGTTAATTTTCCTGAGATGAAAAAAAATGAGTTTAAAGAGTGGTCTGTACTCATCTGCTTGCTCATGAAGCCCTACAGCCTCATATGTGCATTGCCTCAGCTAATAACAAATAGGCTACCATACTTAGCTCAGCGGAACCATGAACTCTTACAGTGAAGTTAAAGTTCTAGTTACACTTAGGTTAGCATCGACTCCCTTTCAGCATGGCATAGAATCACAAAACTTCATTTGTAAAATGAAAAATCTTCTGTAGAATCAAAGTGTATATAAAAAATATATGAATTTGCAGGGCATTTCCTTGGGCTAGTTGGTTCATGACTTAAATATAGCGCAAAACAACACAAGTAAAGATAAAGAACACGAGGCTGGCGCTAACTCGGAACTGTTTCTTGAAGAAACTTACGGAAATGCATACACAGCACAATAGCAGCAAAGGGATTGACTATCGCAATAATCAGGCGAAAAAGCTGAAGTCGGCAGAAAATCTTATCTAGAGACAGCACAGCACAACAGTGCCACATAGATTTTCTTGGTTGCGCGCTTGTTCACCGCAACCACCAAGAAATATTTCTTTAAACATTACATCTATCTTTCCCTCATCCCCTTAGAAATAGGGGTGTATTTACCAGATAACTCACGTGGTTGATCTTTCTGTCTCTGCACATTTTTTTTTTAGAATGGTACGCCATCTCAATTTCGCGGTGTCCATCCGCATATAAAAAACACCTAGCAATCCCTAGGGCAACATAGGTGTGTTAAATGTCTGTTAAATACACCTAGCAATGCATCGAGAAAATTTTGTGTCCTTTCGCTCATCACGTAAGATGATGCCATTACACAAAAATAAATGCACAAAATAAGACAAGTTATCTCGTCCGTGGTGTGGTTCGAACTCAGGCCTCCACATTCCGAAGGAAACTGTCTTAACCACTGGCCAACACACCATCCTTTCCTCATTGTAGGGAAAAAAACGGTTACACTTGAACTGGCATTTCAGAAAATAAGAATCACTTAAACACAAATTGCAGACACGATACGTGTCTCGGTTCTCACTAGAACGTTGATCTTTAGTATAACGACCGCTGCGGATGAGCTGTTCGGCAGAACGGATCTGTCGGTGCATGTCCATGGAGTATCGGTACTTCTCATACAATGTAAGTAAAGTGAGCTCTTCAGTAGGCGGTCATAACCAGTCTGCCTTTTCTTGATGTCAGGTATTGTCAGTTCGATATTTGGCCAAGTGAGGTACCATGGATAAATGAAATGTCCTGTGGCAAGGGTGAAGCAAGTTGATAATGATTCGCACTTCGCTGTTATAGCTTGGCAGGCAGAGGTGCTTGGTCTCTCTGCTGGTCGAGAAGATACGTGGTGACTGGAAGTCCGGACAAGGTATCCTATACGTGTCCTCGGCACTTAAACCGCAATGTCGGTCTTGATTGGTGGTCCTAGAAATGTCTATAGCCGCAACTGTTGATGCACTCTGAGGCAAGCCGAGAGACATCCGGTGCGCTACGGCTTCAACACTCTGCATTAACCGTACGCTTGTTCTGCTAGCGTTAGTTAATGCAAGCAAACTGTACCACAGAAAACCGAGAAAAATCACTCCGTGTAGCACTAGCACAGCAACTTCTGATAATGGAAGTTAAACGAACGAACCAAAAGTAATTGACGATAAAAAAAAATGGTGATTGTGGAGTACATTGATACAAGTTGTACTTAAAGGACGTATGCTATAGGGTCATTCTGTGCCAAATTTTCAAAGTTTATCGTAGGTAAATATTCTATTTTGTTCAATTGGTTAGCCGGCTTTGTTAATCATGCTTCAGCAACAGAATTGACTCAAGTTTTTTCGTGAGAAAATCTAATCAACAACTGTTTGCCAATAAGAGTCCTAATCAGGTCCTAATCACTTTGTTAATTAACAAAAAAGCTACAAAAAAACAGCATAACTCTCATCTTCTGAAAGAATACTCTTTGATTGACTGGGCATACTGCAGCGACAATGTCACATTCCACACTTAGGCAAAGGAAAGAAAGAAAACAAGGAAATTTCTACATCAAAACCTCATCAAAGGCCACGACTCAAGTGCTGCGAGAAAGAGCACAGCTCAGTGATGCGCCCCACCAATAGCGCATACCTGAGGTTCACGATAAGTTCGGTTGAATTATTTTGCGTGTATTTGCGGTTCTCTTTCGCCATTTACAAATTAGGAATAAAAACAAGCTAAGGGCGGCCTCTTCAACGAGAACGAAACCTTCATTTTTGGGTTCACAATTGTGCTCAACGTCCGTACAAACGGCGCATGTTACGTCAGCGCACATCCAAGGCAATGCGTTTTCCACCAGAATAACCGCAATTTCTTCTTGTAATCCGCTGCAGGGCAAGGTGCTAGAGCGCGTATGGAGCGGAAAGCACAAAAATTGGAAGCCTCCTTTTGGCGAAAATGAGAAGACCGTATGGAAGTGAGAACAAAGCGCTTTTGTCTTCTACAGCCTCGCATCTCATACAGCTCTGAAGTCTCTCCCATTATCTAAGCCAGTTTCTGGTTAGAGTGGTGGCTGCGCCGATGCTTTTTTTTTTGCATATGCTCGCCAGTATTACGTGCCATCTTTTTTTTTTCTTATTCTGTCCCATCGCTATTTTCACTCGTAACTTCCTTGCCAAGACAAATTTTAATTTTTCGAATCTCGGTTTTCTTGAACGCGTTTTGCACAGCGTTATTCGGCTACTTGACCGCCCGCGTTTTCTTTTCATCTGGGTGGCTACCCGCACGCAAGAGTCAAGCAGTGAGGGAAAATGGCCTGCACATGGAAGTGCTCCTGGTAAGTTTTTTTTAACTTCCTCCTTTTTTTTTCTCGTTGGCCGTGCACACTTCTTCTTCTGCCCAAGCTCCCATACTAGCACTGCTCTATTCTAAAGGTTTTAACATGCGGTTTCTGCCGCGCCCGAGTTGAATCATGTTCGAATGCTGCGCGACCGCTATTTTGCGTCGTGTAGCCCCCATATTCCTTTTTTCTTTCAAAATAATAATTTTTCCTTTCACCCTCTCCGTTCCCCCCTCGTTGCGTTATCTTTCTCCTGTCGCCAGGCAAATTGCTTTCGCCGCGCTGCTTTTGTGAGCAGCGGGTTGCCCACCGCCAAACGTTGTCAGCCGCTGCTGCCGGCGAGGGTGGCCAGTCTTTTTCGCAAAACTGCTGATATTGACAGCTCTCTCTGGGCGAACGGACCGAGCTGGTATAATGTGCCGGCCACGCCTGCCTCCTCTCTCCTTCTGCGCAACCCTTGCCGCCCCTCTTCCCCTTCGCTCCCCTCCTTCCCCGGAACCACGCCTGCGTTCCCCAAAGGCGATTCCACCCCCTTGCCCGAAATGTCAAACCCGGGTCGCAGTCACGTGGTGGCGCCTGTCAACGCCAGAACGCTGTGGCCGAGCCACCGCAAACTCGCGTTGCACACGACAGCTTTGGGGCGTATGCGAATGCGTGCGCAATACCGCGGCCTGTTTGTCCCGCGCGCTGCCGCCATGCTCGTTCTCTTTCTCCACCTCCCTGCCCTGTCTTTCTTTACTCCGTCCTTGGCCACCTACTTGTTACGGCCTGCGACGAAAGCCGGCCACCACTCACTGCACGCACACCGCGAATCGGCCCGCGTCGATTCCTACTCGTTCCCCACGCGCGAGAGCGCCCACGCAACCCAGCCGAGTGCACAAGCCCGAATGCGGCATTCGAAAACAGCAAATGGAATATAATGAGGCTGTACAAAAAAAAGCAGTTCATATATAGCCGAGTACGTCACTAAGGATAAAGCTTGCGCATCGTTCTGTGCTATTCCCTACTAACAGTGTAATAAAATACTAGCACGTATACAGCATTCCCGGCTAAACGCAAGAGCAAGGCTTACATACTAAAACTTCCTCGTAAGGTTTCTTGTTCGTCATACTGGTCCCCGCCATGTTTGGCTGCATAGATTTGAAGGCACCCGCTACCTCTGGTAGCAGTAATGCACGGGTGGCCTTACTCAGATGGGAGGCATACATTATATACAAAACTTTTCTGACGCCTTTCTTTTTTCTTTTTCTTCTTGATACTGACCTGTCATTATTATGAAGGGCAGGCTCTATAGTGTCATCAAAAATGGTAAAGCAGTTGAGAAAGAGAAGCATTGGGAATAGTGACAGTAGTCAGCAGTTTATTGCCGGGCACATCTACGGAGTCCTGTACACGTATACGACTCACGACAACATCGCGTGCAGTAGACCCACTTCTCTGAGAGGTAAATTCGAATGAAGGTTTTTATCTGTTTATTTATTTGTTTATTTACTTATTTATTATTTACTAATTTGTTTATTTACTTATATGTACTGTAAGAAAAACATGTTTATAGTCAACTCATTTGTCAGTACTGACCTGTGGGAGGGAAAAATCGGAGAAAAAAAAAAGCCTTCTACAGAAGTATGGGGCTGGGCACAGTACAATAAAACGAAATAATATGCACAATCTTGAGAGAGAAAGAAACAGAATAGAGACAGTGAGTACAGTGTGAGTGGATGTAGTTGACATTACAGTTGAAAGTGAGAGCAGAAGGGCGGCATCATACTAGTAGCAAGGCATAGCAAATTTTTTATTGCTTTTATTTGCAACAAATTGTATTTTCGCATATGCGTCATAACATAAGTTGGTCTAATCAGATAGATTACCTGAAGAATCAGGTATTATTTGTATCCCAAATGACAATATCCAGGTAGGTTTGCGACTCAGTAATGAACGCTCTCAATACTAACATGCGAACACGTGTTACAGTCGTCCAATCCAAGCCAACTCGGCTGGCGCGCCTCTGTTAGCAGATCACACTTATAACTACCATTTGCACTTCTGCCCCAACGCCCAGGGACACGCGCAAGCATAACCAATTTAACAAGACATTACTAGTTTTGGCTTCTCCGCATATATACTTACATTGAGGTGAAGCAAGCCTTCAAGTATATTTTTCAAAAATTGCTGCTCAACAGAAATCCTACAGCTAGCATAAGTTTCAATATAAACATCCCTAAATGTTCCATAAAATATTAAACTTTTACGGTTATACTCAGGAAACTATGTGAGTTAAATGCTGAAGTTTTGTTGGCAGTGTACTATCAATGTGTGCGGCCCATGCATAGGTTCTTTCTTTCTTTCTTTCTTTCCTTCTTTCCTTCTTTCCTTCTTTCCTTCTTTCCTTCTTTCCTTCTTTCCTTCCTTCTTTCTTTCTTTCTTTCTTTCTTCAGACGCACGTTTTAGTTTTAACACCCGCGGCGTCCTTGAAGATATTGAGGCATTGATGTACGCAGATGATATAGTGCTAATGGCCAACAACAAGGAAGATTTGCAGAGATTGATGAACATCTGCGGTAATGAGAGAAATAGGTAGATTTCAGATTCAGTAAGAAAAAATCAGCAGTCATGATTTTTAATGATAATGAAGGTAGTGAGCTTAGAATACAGGAGGTCACGCTAGAGATAACAGATAAATACAAATATCTGGGCGTATGGATAAGCAATGGGACAGAGTACCTAAGGGAACACCAAATATACGTGACGACTAAAGGTAACAGGAATGCAGCGGTGATGAAAAATAGGGCACGGTAGAATTACAATAGGTATGATGTTGTGAGAGGAATATGGAAAGGGGCCATGGTTCCTGGTCTGACGCTCGGCAATGCGGTCTTGTGCATGAGACCAGAAGTTCAAGCAAGATTAGAAATTAAGCAACGTGGAATAGGTAGACTTGCCTTAGGAGCTCACGGGAATACACCAAATCAGGGTGATATGGGATAGACATCGTTTGAGGGCAGGGAAACTAGCAGCAAGATAAAATTTGAGAAGCGATTGAGAGAAATGGGGGAAGAGCATTGGGCAAGGAAGATATTCAGCTACCTGTACATGAAGAATGTCGATACAAAATGGAGGAAGCGAACCAGAAAGTTGACTGGTAAATACTTAGAAAACATCAGGGGGCAAACCAAAAAGAATTATCGGTTAAGAGGAAGGTGAAGGAAACGGAGACCGATACGTGGAGAATTGGCATGATTAAGAAGTCCGCACTAGAGATCTATCGAACTTTTAAGCAGGAAATTGCCAAGGAAAGGATCTATGATAATACTCGGGGTAGTTCTCTACTGTTTAAGGCCAGTACGGGAGTATCGCAAACCGAGACATATCGGGCTAAATACAAAGGGGTAGACACGGTATGAAGTGCACGTGGAGAGGAAGAAGAAACGGCCGAACACTTGATAATGTTCTGTAAAGGGCTTCACCCTATAGTTCAGGATGATGACACAGAGTTTTTTCAAAGCACTGGGGTTTAAGTACAGGGAGGGCAAAATAGACTTTAAGCGGGTAGACTTAACTAGAAGGAGGTTATCTGATTGGTGGCTAAAGTCAAGGCACGAATGAAAATTAAACCCTTCACTGCAAAGTACGAGTCCTCAACTTTACTATTCAAAGGAAAAAAAAATAAATCTAGTTCACTAAGTATTACGGCTTGGTGGCATTAGCCACCGCCTGATCTAAAGGATATAGCCATATAAATTCATCCAATCCATCCATCAAGGACACATTTCACCCACAAAATTTTAATTCTCTATACCACACACCGCAACCAACGTCTTCTTTATTTCTTCCAATGCCAGTACAAATGTGCGCATCTCGACGGGAGCCGTCGGTCCACCTTAATTCAGGGAGTGGTCGTGATGTGACGCTACGTGGTGGGTAGCACTGCTTGCGTCACACATGCGTCCGAGTGCTTTCCACCGGAGACGCGATAGACGTGTTTCCTACTTATATATCATACGTCTGCAAGGTTTGTTCTTTCATGCTTCCTTTTTGTGGCTGGAGGCGATTCCGTCACACCATCCCAACGCTCTTAACGTCAGCGCATGCAGTGTACGTTGCAGTGACGCTTCCCCATCGGTTGCCCGCACAGCGCCACGAACCGCGACGCGCTATCTCAAAACACCGTATCTTTTACAGAGCCAGCGTGACCACCAACATTGTGAACCCGAAGAATGCAAGACTCCAACCCACGGATCTGCACACAACTGACCAAAACTTACTTCATATGATTTCTTTCGTGAGGCACTACATGATGGCTTCCCTCCCTATAGCCGCAAAGCACACGCGAAGGCTAGGCGATGGGCTACAGCAGGAAATGGCTAGAGGAGAGGATGATTAACGGCTGGATAGAGCTCATCTGGCTGGCATTGTTAAAATGGAGAAGGTGCTATAGTGCGACAATTATGGCGCATGAATGATATGAGAAGTTTTCGAATAGGGGCCCCATAGAAGTAGTTTCGTGCTACTGCGCAGACCCAAGACACATGCATAGTTTCAGTTTTGCCTCGGACGCACTTTTTCTGAAATATAGCAGAGAACCCCAAAACTTGTTGCAAAAAGCTTAGCCTCAACAAGCACGACGCAGCCACCTAAGCAAAACTGACCCAATTTCTGAGCAACTCATGATGTTATCAATGAAAAATTGGCAGATCCCCCATACAGTGGGAATGATGATATGCGAAGCACGAATGAGGGTAATATATCGCTTTAACATCAGCAAAGAGTTACGAGGGGGACGTAAATTATGTCGTAGATTACTTTCATGTCATGATTATCATGTTTGCGCCTGGCATTTGTGCTCGTCGTCTATTCACGTCACGCGATACTAAATTTGCTATATGTGGAGCTAGCCAAACGGCGCAAGCGCACTATGGGCGTAACATGTAGTCATGTTTTACATGGAACGCATGTCATGATTATCATGTTCGGACGTGTCAGTTACTTTCGTCGTCCGTTCGCGTCACGTAACCCGTTCGCGTCACGTAATACCAAATTTGGTATATGTTAGGCTAGCGAAACGACCGCGAGTGCATCATGAACATGGCATGTAATAATGTTTTTACATGACACGCATGTCATGATTATCATGTTAGGGCCTGTCACTTAAGTTCGCCATGCAGCCATCTCATACCATACCAGTTGCAATATGTCATGTGAACGAAGTAACCTCCAGAGAAACAAGACCATAAAATGCAAATCATGACAATCATGACATACATGTCATGGTTTCTATGTTATGACTAGTCACTTATGCTCATCATGCCGTCATGTTATTCCATGCCAATTTTGGTATCAATACCAACAGACAGATAGACAGACAGACAGACAGACAGACAGACAGACAGACAGACAGACAGACAGACAGACAGACAAACAGACAGACAGACAAACAGACAGACAGACAGACAGACAGACAGACAGACAGACAGACAGACAGACAGACAGACAGACAGACAGACAGACAGACAGACAGAGAGACAGACAGACAGAGAGATAGATAGATAGATAGATAGATAGATAGATAGATAGATAGATAGATAGATAGATAGATAGATAGACAGACAGACAGACAGACAGACAGACAGACAGACAGACAGACAGACAGACAGACAGACAGACAGACAGATAGATAGATAGATAGATAGATAGATAGATAGATAGATAGATAGATAGATAGATAGATAGATAGATAGATAGATAGATAGATAGATAGATAGATAGACAGACAGATAGACAGACAGACAGACAGACAGACAGACAGATAGATAGATAGATAGATAGATAGATAGATAGATAGATAGATAGATAGATAGATAGATAGATAGATAGATAGATAGATAGATAGATAGATAGATAGATAGATAGAAACGCTCAAAGTACCTGCAGTTACCTACGAATTCTTCACATTAAAAAACAAACAGTAGGGCTGAAATTCATGACGCACGCTGATGAAAAAGCGCATCCTCTTTCTCCTTTGTCATGCCCCCATGAGTAGCTTTCAATGCTTGGGACTGTATGAAAAAAGAGAGAAAGCGCTTGAAGTGGGCAATAAATCTCCGAAACTCCACTCGTGCGTTACATATTGTAATTGTGGCAGTCGATTCACTAGGCCATAAGATCTTTAATGAAGCCATTCTATGGCTATCTTCAAAAGTTGCAGGGACCTTTAAAGGGACACTGAAGTTAAATAACAATTTATGTGAGAGTGAAAGCTCATTGTACGACAACGTCTAAAACGACAAAAGTATCATCAGCCGTGCCCTACTTACCGAAAAGTTAAGGTAAATACACGAGAACACATGCGCCTGATGAGACATTCGTAAAATGATCCCGATTATGTCAGAGGTACCACCTACAATTAAGCACTAGTAATCAAACTATCTGCACGAAATAAAAAAACTTTCCTCGCATCAGGAGACGTAATGAAATGCTGATTGTTCGTGTCTGATTCATGCAAAAAAAAAAACCGCTGGACATTACTATGGGGAATGACACCAGCGATTCAAAAGTTCAAATTTTGCGTAGTTAAACCGGACAGGTCTGTCTTCTAGAGGAGTCCAGTTGAACCAATCACGTCTGCCATCTCGCAGGCCATGGCAAGAAATTGTTCAATGTCCGTTGTTGCTGTTATGGCTCCCGCTACTTTCATTCTGCTACTACTAGTGTCGGCGGCCACGCAGTAGAGCCGGGTAACATTGTGCACGGCAACAGCGACGTGACATGTTTCGCGCGAGGCGGGTAATTTGAAGTGCGCTAACCCAATGCGCACCACTAACACGTGATTTTATTTCAAAATATCTAAGCCTTTCCTGGGCACAAGGTAATACTACGAGGTTTCTGTATCACTATTTCAACAACTAACATCGATTTAATGGTTAAATTTAGTGTTCCTTTGCGTGTATTCGTGTTGTGGCTCAATCACTAACAAAGCATGGCATCAAGCCAAACTCACTGTAAAAAAATATGTGTCGCTGATATACTTCGTACCTTTCTTCTTTATGTGATAAGCTTCCAGCAGCTTTCTTCCCAAGGTTTGAGCACTTAGTTCGCGAAGTCACAGTGCACAAGTAAATACGTGCATGCGCGCAGCGCTGTGGTCACGTAGCGGCACATCGCCTTTATTTTTGACAGACGATGCATGTTCCCCGAGCGCGGTCATGCTCTTCGCCTCGGAAAAGCTGTGCGCAAGCGTATGCCAAGAAAAAGAAAGCCATGGATGCCAACCAAAACATGCCAGGAAACGTTAAATCGGCGTTGCGTATGCCATAGCACGGTCGTGTGGAGAGACCTACATAAACGAAACTGGGAGATGCATTTCTTCTTGTTCGCGCATAAAATAGGCCAGACTGCCCTCGAGGTTTTCAGTAAATCTAATAGTCGGCAGATCAAAAAGTTCCTTAAACGCTCTTTGGAGTAATAAATTGCGTTAGTCAAAAGCCAAGATAATGTTGGCACTAAACCACAATCTTACAAGCGAAGGGAACAGCGCCCGTATTCGCATACCGTCTTATGCTCAAGTTCAAGTCGAAGTTTATTGCTTCCTAAAGTACCACCACCTAATCGAAGGAATATGCAGAAAAAGGTCCAACAGATAGAAACTGTAGCGGGACCTGTTCTTATTAATTACACGACAAATCTATGAAATTCATCAGATCCTACGAACCTTGGGAATCGATATTATGTGAAGCATGCGGAAGAAAGGTGATTGTGTTGTATTTTTCAATTGAGCAAAACGTTACGAAATGACGCTAAAGATATGTACAAATGTTGTACGCACAAATATATGTTAAGAAGCCGCATGTTTACTGTTGCGCAACAATACCAAATGCAACATGGGCATTAGCAACACCAGAAGCCGTAAGCAGATGTGTAGCGCTTGTGCCAGTGAGGACGGCGGATCTGAACACTGCTAGACCAGTGAGCTTCAGTGGACGGCGTTTCACTACAAGTGTCGTTAAGCAGACGTGACGGCTGTATGATGAGAGTACGTATGTGCTGTTTATAAGATTGGGTAGCTGGCCCTGCCAGCAAATAACGTTTCACGTACATGAGGTCTATTTGAAAAGCAGATCCGAGACCTGGCGTGGCTCTGTGGTAGAATACCTGATTACCACGCTTAGTGCTGGGGTTCAATTCTTGCTGGGACCATGATAATTATTCTATGCGTTTGATGGTTCAACGCTGCTGATACCAGCTTTTAGGGGCAAAGCTCTTTAGGGCCGACCTAGTTGGCGTCCGTCACACCCCACAAGACCCAAACCGACACTGAACACCTGCACAAAAAACAACATACGAGTAAACAACCGACTGTATATGTAATGAACTATACGACAGCACAACACATGATGTCCTGCACCATTCGTCTGTCTATCGTCAATCCATCCGTCCGCGCATTCATCCATCTACTCATCCCCCTATATGTTCGCCCATCTGTCCTTCCTTTGCTCTAGTCAGCGACTTCAACGATGACCTTATCAACCTTAGGGCCTACAGCTACTCATCGCCACTCACTTCGTAGAGATGCACTGATTTTTCTTAACGTGCTCGAATTAAAATTATAATGTCTGTTAACGCCATTATTAGTGGATATGAACTGTCAATCAGTGTATTGTGCTTAGCTACAGTTTATCTTAACCCGACGTCACGGCTGTATCATAGGAATACGTATGTTTAAAAAATTGGATATCCATCAATAGCTGCATCCCCAATTGACGCTTCACGAACATTGCGGCCTATTTGAAAAGCAGCTGCGAGACCCGGCGTGGCTCTGTGGTAGAATACTGATTGATTGATTGATTGATATGTGGGGTTTAACGTCCCAAAACCACCATTTGACTATGAGAGACGCCGTAGTGGAGGGCTCCGGAAATTTTGACCACCTGGGGTTCTTTAACGTGCACCCAAATCTGAGCACACGGGCCTACAACATTTCCGCCTCCATCGGAAATGCAGCCGCCGCAGCCGGGAATCGAACCCGCGACCTGCGGGTCAGCAGCCGAGTACCTTAGCCACTAGACCACCGCGGCGGGGCTGTGGTAGAATACTTCGCTACCACGCGGAATGCTGGGGTTCGACTCCTGCTGGGACCCTGACATTTTTTCTTTACACTCCTCGGGTCTACGCAGCCTACGTAAGCTTTTTCTTAACACTCTCGCATTAAAATTACCCATGTGTGCTCTCGCTGTTGCTGGGTAAATATGAAGTGTCGATCACCTGTGTCATATACTCGCATGCGGGTATGTGGCACAGTCTGGTGGAAAGTGTTTGATGACGTGCGCTGTGGGATTGTGAAATTATTCATGTTATGACCTGCGAGTCGTATTTGTCAAACCATGTTACCCTCCCATACTAATTTTTGTTTTCCTCAAGCTCACGGGGTTATCACAAGAGCACTTAGACGTAGGCGGATAGATAGATAATAGATAGATAGATGATAGATAGATGATAGATAAATGATAGATAAATAAATGATAGATAAATAAATGATATGATAGTTAAAAAATGATAGATAAAAAGATAGATAAAAATGATAGATAGATAGATGATAGATAAAACTGATAGATAGATGATAGATAGATAGATAGATAGATAGATAATAGATAGGTGATATATGATAGATGATAGATAATAGACAGATGATAGATGATAGATGATAGATGATAGCTAATAGATAGATGATAGATGATAGATAATAGATAATAGATAGATGATAGATAATAGATGATAGATGATAGATAGATAGATAGATAGATAGATGCCAAAAGCGGTTTTAGTACGCAAATAAATGCTTCGTAGTCTTCATGTTTGGGACGAAAACGAAAAAATTTACGGAAGTTACATATTCCTTACAATTATACATGGACTTGTAGAATATTCTGTAGTATCAAGCTTTCAAAACCAACAGTTAGCTTCTGCTTCATGACATTGAAAGTGAAATGCTGTTTTGTGAAGAGAAATAATAGAATTACTAGAATGCCAAAACTGTTTGTAAAAAAAAAAATATTCCGCCCCGCCGCGGTGGTCTAGTGGCTAAGGTACTCGGCTGCTGACCCGCAGGTCGCGGGTTCGAATCCCGGCTGCGGCGGCTGCATTTCCGATGGAGGCGGAAATGTTGTAGGCCCGTGTGCTCAGATTTGGGCGCATGTTAAAGAACCCCAGGTGGTCGAAATTTCCGGAGCCCTTCACTACGGCGTCTCTCATAATCATATGTTGGTTTTGGGACGTTAAACCACACATATCAAAGAAAAAATATTCCGTCAATCCTTAAGCTGGAGATATCATTAGCGGTGGTAACTATATATCTAGTGCAAAAGGGTGCTCACGAAAAAAAAAAAGGCTTCTTGATTTCGTCCCCAGAGCCTTGAAACTACACCCCCCCGGAATTCGCAAAACTTCTCTAACGCGGGGGATAAGTCTCGATCGGTCGGCGTTCGGGCGCCAGCTGCTCATGATGGGTGGCCGAATTACGATGACGATCCACGAATTCAAGGGTGGAAACTTGGGCAGTTGTTCGGACATAATAAATGCAAGAACAGCGCAACAATCTAGGACTAGCGCTGCTTGCATGTGCTCTAGTCCTTCTCTAGTCCATCGTCCCAGAGTTGGCCAATCGCAAACGGCACTTAAACAGGAGACGCTTTCGTCCCCGTCTCCTTCGACGGGGTGCCTTGTTCACATCGTGTACGAGCCGGTCGTTCATTGGCCGGTGTTAAAAAGATTCGCACTTTTAAACATTAGCGGATTCAAGAAGCAAAACGCTATATAATTGGCCACTCGACAGCGGTGGAGCGCCCAGGAAGAAACGCGCGACGCGAGCGCCAAACGTCATCGCCTTGTTCACACAATCGCTGCTTCTACGGGGAGACCCTCTGCACGGCGCAACAGCTGGGCCTCTGTTCCCGGCGCAATAAGGCGGCGCGAGGCCTTTTACTTTTCTCCCCTTTCTTGCCACGACGCACGCTCATCCAATCGTTCACAGAAATCAGCGTTGCCAGTCTGCTCCGCTTGAGCGAAAGCGCTGGAACCGGTGGTTCTATACAATATTACTTAAAAATAGAAAAGGCGAGAGAAAAGAAACGCTACGCAGGAAGAAAGTGTCTTTTTTTTTCACTATATTGGCGTCTGGTGTACAAACAGGGAGAAGCGTTTCGAGTCAAACATGAAGCAGCCTCAGAAGGATAATTTTGAAGGGGCCATTGGCGAGCACTGGAAGTTTAGTACTGAGATTCTAGCTGAAGTATGATATAACAAAATATGATATAACAATGACTACAAAAGAAATTGGTCATCAGTTTCCTTAGGACGTTAATGTCAAAGATCACTAGCTCTTAATAACTAGGCTGATTTAGAAGACAAAACACATCGCCCAACAAGAAAAATCAATACGTGTTATTGAAGAGACACGTCACACGAGGCTCTATTTTAGTGCGATAGCAATTATATAGACACTCTCGGCTGGTTGCTCCGCCACGGTGGTCTTGTAGCTAAGGTATACTCGGCTGCTGACCCGCAGGTCATCGGATTGAATCCCGGCGGCTGCATTTCCAATGGAGGCGGAAATGATGTAGGCCCGTTTGCTCAGATTTGAGTGCACGTTAAAGAACCCCTGGTGGTCGAAATTTTCAAAGCCCTCCACTACAGCGTTTCTCATAATGATAAAGTGGCTTTGGGACGTTAAACGACACATTTATTTTCAGTTGGTTTTTGCCGCTGGCGTCATGCACCGTATACGTATCTATATAAATGAAAACTCAGGAATCAAAAAAAGCCACCCGCGCTCAGCCAATGCCACCTAGACTAACAGGCCTGCTCACTGCCGCCGTGTTCTCTCTCGTTTTGCCAGAGTGAGCACTCGTACGGGAGCCTGTGAATCCATTGCCACCATCGCCTCCAAGAAGAAGAAGCGTTGGCGGCAAGTTGCACACACTTAACAACTTTATTCTGCCTTTGGGATCAAAAGGGGAGCTGGTATAAGTAATGCATTCCACTTCAAAGCATTTACATGTTCACGTGTGAGTAATTTCTTTCACAAAAAAGTCAAAGATTAAACCATATTGAACGTGTGGTCGATCTAGAAGAGCAAAATTTGATGGACCAACAAAGTGACAGAAAAAATGAGGTGAAATTCTTAATTTATTGACACACACACACACACTATGCATATCATGCAGAGAAACTGTTCCTACTGATTTGGAAAGTTTCTGCAGATTTATTTGTACTATTTTGAATATCTGTCTTCATAGACACGTAGTTATTGAGGAGAGTTTTTGCTGGTGCCACCAGTATGTTATTCAGCACATTATTAAGGTCAAGACCTTTGCAAGAGAAAACAAAATATTTCAAAAACTCTTGTGACCGACACAAGAAGCGTCATTCCCTCTTTTGCTCTGGGCACTCTCGCAGTGGTGCGTAGTCGATCATATAACTTAGGACGTGAGAAAAATGTTAGTACTCGGTATGTTAAACCGTGAGGCCCCCGTGGGCACTTCTACTTCACTGCCGGTTCTTGGGTCGGTATATTTTTGGTAGTGGTTCTTAAATATTCTAGCTTGAAGTAGAAATCACACCTGAAAAACAATTAAGAAAGCGCTTTACCGTAAGTTTCTACACGCATCTAAATTTCAAGAAAATATATTCTGCTAAGGTGTGGACTACAATAAAGTGGTGTGAATACCGGCAAAAATAATATGCATAAAACCGATGCAATAAAAGGGCCCTGAAACACTTTTTCAAGCAACCATAGAATGAATTCACTGGAAGAGTTTATTGCATCACGAATTCAACGTCCCAAAAAGTTTAAGGATCCGTCCAGTGCGAGTGGAGTTACAAGGGTTTGTCGCATGCTGCTATTGCATTCTCTCTTCTCTCGTCCCGGCGAAAGCGCTGGAAGCTAAGCAAGGAAGAATGGCAGGGCCACAGAAAAATTGCACGCACGCCTAATGGCCTTGAGCCTTTTTTTTCTTTTTTTCTATTTTTAATGCGCGGCTTTCGCAGTGTGATCGCGCGCGCACGCGTGGACCAGTAGCGGCTTCCCGCGGCAATCTCTGTAACGACCGAGTTCGCCATGTTCAAATCAGCCAATGGCTGATAGATGGGCTTACTACGTGTGATTCTTGGGTATATTGCGTGATTTGTCGAGAAAAGAGAAAGCAATTTTTAGCGGACTTTGATAATTTATTGTTAATCGCAGGCTGCGTGCTGCGCTATATCATTCGGCTCGCGTGTTGTCCGGAGCCTCTATTACCGACCAGCAGCGTTTTCTGACCATGCTCAAAAAGTGTTGCAGGGCCCTCTTAAGTCAATCCTTCCATTTTTATAAACCAAGTTAACTCAAGTAATACATGTCCGTGGCGCTAATCACCAATAGCAATATGTTTACCAACCCTGAAGGAAAAACGCCCTGTTTTGAAAATGTACTGCCACGCGCATGAAAATGTACGGCCACGCCAAAAAATCAGCACACATGACACCTTTCTCTTAGAGCAAGAACGGAACGTGCTGGTCATTGGAACCAATTAGAAATATGTAGTAAAGACACACGTACCATCAGGTCACGAAGAAAACGAATATCGACGTCAGCTTGACGAACGACACACTCCCGTTTTCTTCTTCGGTTGTCCTTGAGAAACAAAAAAACTCGGAACTTCGGTCCCTTTGCCATGACGATTCGCAACGCAGCATCGCCAAACCATTCGGATTTGCAGCCGTAGAGATCGCGAATATCCAGTGCACAAAAGACATCACATATTCACGCTGTAGTTCACGTACACAGAAAAGGACGGTCTTCTCGAGTCGCCAACAAGTACACCAACACGCCACAAAACCGTTAGTAGGGCTTGCCAACCCATGTCTGTCGAGCAACGAGGGCAAGCGTAGGTACGTGTGTGCAGCGAAACACGCCGGTCACAACGGAGAGACGTCAGAGGCCGAGGCAGGCACAGTGAGCAAGCCTGAAGTTATCTTGATGGCATTGGCTCGGCACCTAACTCGTCACGATGCACCGACGCGCACTTATCTCCGCACGCGTGCTTTGCCCCGCGAATGGCGTGAGGGGGGTTAAGCACGCACGCTTATCCTTCGGGGGGGGGGGGGGGGATAATCGTGCACCTTAGGCTTTCACCGGAATGATTTTGTTAGTAGCTGGGCCCTCAAAGGTCACTTCGCTCACTGCACAGGCCCCGTCTACGAAAAAAAGCGTGCTTTCATACGCAGCGATGTAACAACTGGCACATTGTGATTACGTTTCGGGCATCATTTTTGTTTAAAAAGCGTGTTAAGTGTCTAGCGATAAACGTTATATGAGTTCGCTCTCGACCTGTGTGTGTCGTTTTCGTGCGCCATTTGTGCTTGAACAGCACGCTGAACGTTTCGATTTGGTTGCCGTTTTTGCCGTTACATTCCAAGTGGTTGCTATTGTATGCGTTACTTGGCACTTGCGGGGAAACTGTGACTTATTTTTATCGGGAAATAAAGCTTTAGTATGCGTGCTAGTGCCTTCCACAATTAAAGTTGCACAAGACTGACAGAAAGCCGAACTATCTTTGGTTGAGACTGTCAAGAAGGAACTTAAAGTGTGCATACAAGAACGCAAAAGAAGAGAAGCGGTCAACACAAGCGCCCTTGGACTCTCTTTCTTGTCTTATTTCCAAAACTTACCTCTCTTCTTGACGTCCTCATAGGTTATCGAGTTTGGTAGACGTAATAGCTACTGCCATCTAACGTGACTTTCAGCAGTCTTCTGACCACTCAATGTTTAAGCGATTGCGTTGCCCACATTAGCTATAGCCAGTCTGCTTTTACCGGGTCATCTCTAAACTGCCGTTGGTCTGTCTGTCCGTCTTTGCAGCATCACTGAAGATTGTGTTCTAGAATGGCGCCACCCTCATATATATAGCGAACACAATTTTAATTCCCTTTCAGACCCGCTGTGGTAGTCTAGGGGTTAAGGCGCCAGGCTGCTGACCCGGAGCTCGCGGGATCGAATCACGGCCGTAGCGGCCGCACTTTCGATGGAGGAGAAAATGCTTGAGGTCAGTGTGCTTAGATTTAGGAATGCGTTAAAAAAAACCCAGGTGATCGAGATTTCCGGAGTCCTTCACTACGGCGTCTTTCATGTTCTTATGGTGACTTTGAGACATTAAATTCCATCAATTATTAATCCCCTTTCAGTGTTCTTGAGCATGTTATCAGTATATCAGTGTGCGTCCCTCTCCAAGCTATTTTTGGAAGTTAGTGAAGACTTTTCTGCACCTGCCCCGTTCTCAGCGTGTACAAAGTTGCACTAAGGCTAGATTTTTCCTTCTGGTTAATTCCGTGCACTCGACTTTTCTTCTGCAATCTTTTACGTATTGGCTTCCCCATGTCCGAGGTTATAAGAAAACGTATGCACAGAACTGCTACTTCGCCAGGAGTACTATCATGGATCTTCATTGCAGATTCTTCAGGAGTTTTCTTGGTTAATACTTGGCTGGTTTAAGCTATTATTGCGACCCGCACTTTTCTGGCATAATGGGAAAGAAGGGCGTGATCCATACAAAAGTCTGTTTAAAATATAGAGCGACTTAATAAGTGCCGTCCGCCTCATGATCAATCCTCCATGATGGCTTAGATTTAGATTACTTAGAACTAGGTGACCGACCCCCCAGCCGTCTGCCCACTTAGTGTAACTCGTTTTCGTCACGAAGTTTTTTTTTTCGCTTTTTTTTACTCACGCTGACATTGAAAATGCGCCATGTCGTAATGTTTCTAATCTTTTTGCTGTACTTACGCTTTTCTAGCCCAACGAAACAAGGATCAGTTTAAAGTTCCAACTGGTTCTGCTGCACATCCGAACATCGGAAGGGACCGCGCTATCACTGGAAGTGTGCAGGCGCTGCAGTCGTTTTGCGTTGAAGGTCGATTTGTAGTTGGGGACTACGCCTTGGTGGGCTCGAGCTACTTGAACCTAGTGCTCTATTTTCGCGTGATTTTAGGAGACATGCTCTATTTTGTCCAGGTGCTTTGGGTCTTGACAACAATAGCTGAATATTATGTTAGAAGTGAAGATACATGCTCGTACCGGAGCTCCTGCGGTATGTATGTGGACCTCATGAATTCACGTATATATGTTTTGGTCAGCATCTGTGCACAGTGAAAAAAAAAAACATGCATCTCTTACTATAATGAAATAATTTCTGATTAACCCCACTCCTTTACGTATTAGGCAACATATCTGCAGTTGCAGTTTTGTCGTTATTCCGTTGTGCATCTGCGTTATTTGCGTTGAGCTTTACTGTATACACGCCGCCTATAAAACATCCTGAAGTTATTTTTTTACCACCTTCAAAACGAACTTCAGACACTCGTTGTTTTACATAAAATGCGTAGAAGAGCAGAAAATGCTCGGAACAGCGTGGTAACAAAAGTATCCTATGCTGAGCCATTTATATGCATTGCCCAAGACACGACGATCTACTACATGTCCTAACCACAGTTTGGCGATATTTTCTTTTTTAGTGATATTTTGAGTAAGAACTGTTTAAAACATCAATAAGTGCCTTCCTGTTGGTCATCGAGTGCTGATAAACAACAAAAACGAAACATTGTGCGACCATGGGTAGAAACATCTTTACCACACTTTATAAAATAACATTGCACTACAAAAGCCTGAAAACGATTAAGTAGTAATATGATGTTTACATAAAAAAACGTAACACAATGCTTACATACAGACGTACATGCAGAAATACATACAAAAAGCACGATACTTACTTATAATAGCAATACAATGATTGATTGATATGTACAGTTTAACGTCCCAGAACCACCATATGATTATGAAAGACGCCGTAGTGGAGGGCTCCAGAAATTTTGACCACCTGCACCCAAATCAGAGCACACTGGCCTACATTTCTACCTCCATTGAAAATGCTGCCCGCGACCGGCGGGACAGCAGTCGAATACCAGCCACTAGATCATCATGGCGGGGCAGCAATACAAATAACAAATTTTTGCCAATTTGAAAATATCATCATCATTCTCATCAACCTGACCACGCCCACTGCAGTATAAAGGCCTCTCCCATCATCCGCCAGTCACCTTGGTTATGTGCTTGCTGCTGCTAGTTTGTAGCCGTAAACGTCCTAATCTCATCTGTCCACGTAACTTTCTGTCTCCCCTTCACCCGCTTGTCTTCTCTTCGAATCCAGTCTGTGTTCCCTAATAAAAAGCGTTTATCTTCGCGCCACGTGCCCTGCCCATGACAATTTCAAAGCATATATAAAAATAAATGATTCAGTAAATATGCAAGCATATGCCGAACTAAAAACTAGCTTCATCTGTATACGGAGCAACCCCCGTGTTTACAAGGGGGCAAACGAAGAGCCGCCCTGGCAGTGTTCTGAAACATCATTGGAAAAAGGTATAGATCGTGTTACATCTAGCTGTACACTGAAGTTGTGCCCGACACGTTATGATGCCACGCATACGTTTACTGCAGCACGCTATACACGAATATTTCGGAACTCCTTACCGAAGGCTTATCAGAAACTGGAATGAACGCATGCTTCTGATTACTTGAGAAAAACTTATGCGACAGTAGAAAAAGAATGTAGGACTGTCGTAATCCCAGTATACCTCCCACTACCGAAACGACAAAAGTCAATACTATGTAAAGCTCGAACGCGCGCAAGACGTCTCCTTTCACGTGCTGCCAACGAGACCCATCACGTAGCCGACTCAGCCGTTATAACTCGGACATACGTCCACAATGCCCAGACTGCACAAAAGTGTACTGTTCACTCGCACACATGCTTTGGCAACGTCACACGTTACCTTAAGGACCTCTCATCAGTGAGCCTGACTGGGAAAATGCACTTAAGAGCCCCAGATCCCACACCAAATAAAGGCAATCCAGAGGCTTTAAAAACTGGCGGAACTTCACCAAGTTCCCGCCCCGACTCGGGCGTCGCTACAGTGGTGGCTGCTAGGATGTCTCTCATGAATACCCTGGTGGCTTAAACTCCCAAGGACAATTTCGTAAAGTTCTTGACCAACCAACCAATCAACCAACTACCCTAATCAACACAGAGGATGCTCTTATACTGCGTTCTATTTCCTTTGTTTTTGACGTTTATATTCTATACACATTCTTTCTCGCTCCCAATGTGTCTGGAAGGCAAGTCCTGAGGTGACATTCTTTACATGCACCTTTCAACATTAAAGGCAGGACATTTGTTTAGCAAGTGCTGGCGCTATGAAGTTTGCGTGTCCTTTTATTTACACTGAGTATACATCTGCAGTGCAGACAATCTTGTGTTTAATAAGACATAACAAAGTTTGATAAGAGGTCGCTAAAACTTTTTCTTACATTGTGAAAAAATTCTCCATTTGATCATGATTTCGCGCTCTCACAGGGACTGGCTGAAAATTCCTGTTACGAACAAATATATCACACAGAGACCGTACGCTCTACAATTTGTCCAACTTTTCACGTCACTCGGGTGCTGGCGGTGGATGGCGTCGCAGTACGTGCCTGTTCACAATGTCCTTTTATTTCCACCGAGTATATATCTGCATTGCAGACAATCTTGTGTTTGATAAGACAGCGCAAAGTTTGATAAGAGGTCGCTAAAGCTTTTCCTTACATTGTAAAAAAATTCTCCAATTGATCATATTTTAGCGCCCTCACAGGGATTGGCTGAAAATTTCTCTTGCGAACAAATGTATCACACAGAGACCATACGCTCCACATTTTGTCCAACTTTCCACGTCACTTGGGTGCTGATGGTGGATGGTGTCACAGTACGTCCCTGTTCACATTGTATGAAATGTACATACATGCATGAATTAGCTTGAGTACACCAAAAGAATTGTTCTGGAGTATCATGCTTACTGACTAATTAACAGATACGACCTGGTACAGATCACACTTTTTGAAAGTTGTCGAGTGGTCAGTTGCAGTCTGCGCCAGCGTCCGCTACTGTAGCCTCGTGGCTCCTCATCCGCTTGCCTCATTGAGAATTCACTAATATAAGACGGCATGCCCCACCGCGGTGGTCAAGTGGCTAAGGTACTTGGCTGCTGACCCGCAGGTTGCGGGTTCGAATCCCGGCTGCGGCGGCTGCATTTCCGATGGAGGCGGAAATGTTGTAGACCCGTGTGCTCAGCGTTGGGTGCACGTTAAAGAACCCCATGTGGTCGAAATTTCCGGAGCCCTCCACTACGGGGTCTCTCATAATCATATGGTGGTTTTGGGACGTTAAACCTTACATATCAATTAATCAGTGTAAGACGGCATGTGTGACCGTGCGTGTTCTTAATATGACGTCGACTTGAGCATGGATGGATGGATTCAATATGGTCTCAGGAAAGACGCTCTAGCATGTTGTGGGCAACTCAATGATATCATTATCTTTACAGTGAGAGCTGTTATGAGATCACAACTCGGATCTCGCGCGGCGCCGTAGTTGTCCGCCACCGCCGCCAGCACCACCACTGGTGTCCGTAACCACTTTGCATGAAACCAGCGAAAAAAACCTAGTACCAAGGTCACAGTTGGGCTCGAAGCCGGGTCCGCTCGGTGCAAGCCCAGTATTCTACCACCGAGCTACACCGGTGCTTGTGACTTGTTATCAAACTTTTCTAAGGCAGGCTTGATGACGGGAAAGGAGTCACGTTATTATGAGGAATAAAGCGTTTTTGAACAGCATAAGAACAGCCAGGCGTCACACAATGCGAATAGCGTAATGAGTGGGTCGGCTAAGGAGGTTTAAAAAAAGTCACAGATTTGCCGGAAAGGCGAAGCAATTCACGCGATAGCAAGGAATTTAAAGGTCATGCGCAGAATTGAAAGCAGATCGAAGCATGCCCCGCGTTCCTCCCGCACAAATGACGCACAAAATGTACTCACAGGTACGTATGCACGCAAATAAGCGTCTCATTTGTTACGCTGCTGTGTCTGAAAAGCGTGCACTTTTCGCAAACAGAGACTGCAGTGATTCTGTGACCTTTGTGCAACTGGTAACTACAGCAGAATCATTCCAGGTAAAGCCCGAGGCCAGCCAAGGCGTATGACCTCCCCCTCCTCGCCACCGCGAGATAAGGGCGCGTGAGGGAGCGTCGCTCCCCTTCTCCAAGTCGGGCAAAGTACGCGTAGAGAGTGCGCCGCCGTGTGATGTGGTGACGCGCGCTCATTGCGCCATTTTGCAGGTAATGCTGAGAACACAACTCCCCCCTCCCCACGAGATGCTCGTGAGCAGCGGTAAGTAATAGATTAAGTAGCTTGCCGTTTGAACGGTGAAGGATGTCCTCTGGTGTGGCTCAGTGGTTAACGCCTCGCTTTCACGACGCAGAGGTCCCATGTTTGATTTCGTGCGCCGGAGTGTTTCTCTTCTGGATATTTTTTTCTTTCTGGCGTTTTCATATATATAGATACGTATACATATACGGTGCATGACGCCGACTTCGTACCGACTTCGACGCTGACGCCAGCGGCACAATGCAGCCGAGAGTGTCCGTATGATTGCTATCACAATAAAAATTGCTGGAGTGTAAATTATCGCCCACGAGTGAAGCTGTACCCGCCGTAAGGCGGAGGCTGTGGCCGCCATCTTACTAGGGGCATAATGAGCTGTTAGCGTTCGGTGATTGAGAAGGAACATCTTCCTCGCACGCCCAGTGAGTTTAACGTGGCAACATTTTCTGGACAGATAGTGCTCAAAGTGCCTCCTTCTGTTACTAGATTTCTTTCGTAAGCCTCGAACTCAAGGCAGATTTTATTGAAGATTAAGTCACCGATACTAGTATCTGTGGGTTATTTCATCAGAAACAACTGTCTTTTAAATTATGATCAAGGCGGGCTTTAGATTGAAGCCACTTGATGTTTAAATAGGCACCACCAGAAAGAAGCATCCTTCCTAGATCTTCGGAGGGCAAAACCTGGCTCTCTTATTGCTGGCAAAGAATTGCGAGAGATTTCCACTCCAGCAACTATTTCAAACCTCTTTGGGTACATCTAATGCTCCACCCCATTACAAAAACTTTTTTATCACCTAATAATTGTGGTGCATACCCACTTCAGGCATAATTCCTCATCGCCGTCAGCCACTGCATGAACAATTGGCACAAAACTCCTTGCAAGCTAGTGCTTAGCGGATACCACTTCTCAGACGAATGACGAAGGATAGCATAGCGAATGCCGGCCTGCTACCAAAAAATTATTATTATTATTATTGCCGTAGTGTGTACTCAGCAAGTGTCCTTGCAGCAGTTACCCAATAAGTGTTTAGAAAAGGCTCTTAATAGGCCGCTTTCTCTAGCTTTCACTGTGACTGTCATGCGCCTTTCGTGTAGGCTTGGCGTTTTTTTTCTTAGAAATTGATGAAGCATTCCTGCATCTCTGCACTTCCTTGATACTTCTTATTATAATCATATATTTTCAACCTATTTATTGGCCCAGCCTTGGACGTGCTAATTCTATTTTATCACTGCGAAATTTTTAATTTCATAGCTCGGATCCATCTAGCACGCTGCCATCTTGGGCGTCTTTTTTCCTCTTCCCTTGGTATGCACCCAGTCGCTCCGATTCGCTACCGATTGTCTGCCAGGTCCACTTTTCTCGCTTAATATCAACTAGAACATCAGCTGCACCTGTTTGTTGTCTGACTCATATACTTTCTTTCCGAGATCCTAATGTCACGCCTACCACTTTCCATCCTAAGGGGCGTTTTGTGGCCTCTAAATTTTCTCCTTTCTGTCTTTCTTTTCTCCTTTCTTTCTTTTCTTTCTTTCTTGTGAGCTCCAGCAGCACATATTGTAACTGTGAGTGTGCAATCATTGTATACTGTTCGTTTTGAAGGCACACCAAAGGAAAACTATGACATGTGTTAGATTGACAAACTACACTCTGAGAACTGTAATGCCATATGTTTAATTACCATGAGGTAATATTACCGAGAAAAATAAAGGGTGAAGTATAATTTTTGAAGTTCGCGCTAAAATCTCAGCGCGTGTCGTCAAGAACTTTAAAAAGTAATATTCGTATTTTCGGTACATTGGCTCGATGAAATTTTCTGAGATTTCGTATGCTATAGGGCTATGACAAACACAGATGACAATACACTACATCTTTATTGATTAGAAGCTATACGTATGACCCAGCAGACCTTTTTGAAAATCTATAATGTCACACCCTTTGGTGTGGCAATTTAAATCGTCTCCACTCGCATTTTCGTTTCGCGCATTTTGTCGCTTATACCACGCATCGTGTCGTGGTAAAAGTGGTGTTTTCGAGATTGTGAAATTGAACCTTACGAAGAAGCGAAACATCCGTGGGACATCGAAGAGCAGACAGCAAGCCAGGATAATAGCCGAGACAAATCATGAGTGGCGTTTGAGTCCAATGGTCTTCTTTCCTCGGGGTGCCGCCACATGCCGACGCCGTGCTTCATATAGTTTGCTAACTTTACGCCGTAGCCACGCTCACTCAAATTTTAGGTGGAGAAAGTTATCACCTTTAATCACGCGCGCTCAAGGTCATAACGTGCTGGCGTAACTTCTCTCCTCCTTGTCAACGCTCCCTGTGTAGCTTTACGTGCGCTTGCTGGTACGAGAGAAAATAGAAAGCGCTTAAAGCGGGCGACATATTCTGGTAACGTTTTTGACAGATTCGAGAAATTTTGGGAGAAATCGGTTCGCGAGGACGTAAATTTTGATAGGGCGGTCATCACATGATAATTTAGCAGGGCCATTCAGGAGCCCTTGAAGTTCTTCTTTGCGACTTGCAATTCCATAAGCGAAATCTGCAGCATTATCAAGTTACTATGGCGTAACCAGATACCCAGGTCTCCAGGATGCCTGGCCCTCAGGCGTCCGGGCAAACAGCCTGTTTAGCTCCAGAGCATCCACAAGTTCCTTGGGAGTTTACGTTATATATTTTGAACACTTAGTTTCCTGGAGTCGAACATATCCTTTGGACAACGTGGCCTTGGCTTCAAAAAACACTATCACAGTGAAGCGCAGCTCTTCATTACTAACGACTTGCTCCCCGCTATCTACCACATCGCTCTTTTTGATCGCGTATGCTCTTGGCCTCTATAAGAAATGCACTCAATATATTCAATCACTTTGTCAACGATATCGTGGTATGCCGAACCCCTTACACGCGTGAACCGTTTCTTCCATAGTTTAGCCATGGCAGTCTCAGCACCATATATATTGTGCTGTGGGTCATGTGTTTCTTATTTAACACATCACACTAGAGTCTCGGTTCACTCAAGATTTGACATCTTGAAAACAGTGGGAGTATCAAGACACCCTGTGTGACACACAAACGAAAAAAGAAAGAAATTGACTGCATCCATGTGTCCATGTCAGCGTTGCGAAGCCAGTCGTGATTCAGTGCTAACTCGCCCGATTCTCAGCGTACTGTTGGTATACAAAGATGACGAAAATGAACATGCAAATCGCTAGTTCAGCAACTGATCCCAAGAGCAGCATGCATCGTCACCATCATCATCATCCCTTCACACCGAACATCCTTCAAGCTCTGTGTGAGTGCTCTGTGTATTTTGTTGCCTTTTCCTTCGTAAATTTACCATTTTCAGTGAAGCACATGCCAATTTGTGTGGAAGTAGGTATGTGCGACTCCTCCTTCCGCGTGTTTTTATTTTAATCTTGAAGCAGTACCAGTGTCATTTCTCGTGTATAAATAGGTTACCTCCTTGGCTGCTAAGTTCTGACAAACGGCTGCCTTAAGATCGTTTCTTGTCACCCTCCATCTCTACCGCTGATCAAATAAAGCCCTACCTTCATGAGCACGCGTTCAGCGACACACATATCTCAAAGACACATCGCCTTTTTAGTCTCCGCGTGCCTTATCTTGTGCCGACAGAGTCGCTATAAAGTTTAAGTCGGGGGCTGCGATCCCACTTCCATGCACTTCACTCCCCTTGATAAGTAATTAGGATGCAACGAGTTTTATACTATAAAGCCTCGACGGGCAATGTGGCTGTGAGATCATTCATGCTTCGGATCAGGCTTCAAATCGGATTACGTTAGCGAAAGAACTGTCTACAAATCTTGCGATGAAATTTCAGTTTTGTTCCGTGGAGCAGCGACTCTATCCAGCTGCAACGCAAACAGTGTTCTCTGGTGTGGATGAAGGGGTGTACGGAGACCACTAAAACAGTTTCGTATGTTGTTGAGATGGACTAGAGCGCGCTAGGTCTCTTGGCTTGCGGCGTCATTGCGGCTTAACAAGTTGTATTTGACAGTTTTCGCAAAGCGCCGATCATCGCCCCTCTTGGTTGTTGCACCGCTCTGCATAGATGTAATGATTCCAGCCAGGGCAGAGTCTAAGTTCGTCTTGCCAAGGTGCGGTCACCTTGAATGCAGAACAACGGTGAAGCGAAGAGGAAACACCACCACGCTCCACTGAATTGTAGTATACGTACCGCTGATCCTGCGACCATTCTGCCCGCGGGCAGTGGCGCCTGGCGTCGCAGCAGGAAATACGTTTAGTTTTTCGCACTAAATACGGTATTTTCACAAGGAAATGGTGTGTACTTTCTAGACAAAAACAGGTAGGTTTGTTTTCACTGTTGCAAAATAAACTATAATAGTAGGTAATATCCCAGTCTTGTGTTCCATCACAAGACCTACGGGATCTCTCCCTGAAGAGCTTGTGCTTGGCATGTGGCGAGACGGCCACATTAGAGCGTATACTCAGCCCGTGCCAAGCCATGGACTTAAGCTTCACCGTGGAGAAGTGAGAGACGCCTCAACGCAGCCCCGCTCCCAATTATTTATCAGCTTACGGCTGTCGAGCGGACCCTTGAGGTGGCCGGCAGACTCAGCTTGCCAATCCATATACCTACGCGGAACTGAGGTGGATGCGCAACCTGTCGCGTTTCTCAGGACCCCATGAAGTCAATTTCCATTCCGTATAGAAGGTAATGCAAAATTTCGAAGGAAATTACAGGGATGTGCATGTCCTTGCGCTTGAATTCGTGCAGAGTTCACTTCAACATCATGATCGTGCACTTTTGCGGTATAGCATCAGAAAGAATGAGGTAAATGTTTGCTGCAAATTCAAATTTGCCTAAATTGGAAGTTGAATTAACCTAATATCAGTTTGTTAAAGCTTGATAAGCAGCCCTGCGAATCTGAAGAACGCAATCCATTCGAAGCAGATTCGAAGCCCGTACTTTCCATTATTTCTTGGGAGGGGGGGAGGGGTTGAAGCACCTTTCGAGCAAAATCCAAGAGCTCTGCAAGGAATCCCGCTTAGACAAGCGAAAGATTGCCCCCCCCCCTCCAGTTTGTATCAACAGTCTTAGAGTATACGTTTGCATGGAACCACCTCTACATGGCTCTACCTTCGCATGCAATTGTACCATTGGCTTCTTTGACGCCGTGCAAATGCATCGAGGATAAGTATTATGTAACTAAAATCAAAAAGTAATTATCAGAAAAAATATGGCATGTATATTCAACTTCCGAGCTTCCTGTGACTAAGTATCATTCAAATGTGATAAACCATGTGTAATAATTACGAGGTACGTGTTTACATCTCAGTGCGCATCACGTTTAACAGCTTATTGCCAATTGCCTCCCCCAGACATCTTTTGGTTGAACAGCGTCACACCCCGAGGCTGAGGTTGCTATGTTCAAGGTCCCGTATATGCACCGGTGTTTCGCTCTTGTAGTTTCTCAGAGCACGACAGAAAAGTGTTGATACCCACAAGGCGCCGCGTAATCTGCGTGCGTGCGACCCGCGTGTCATGTTTTACTGGCGCGACTTCAAGGTGTTCGGCACGTGTAACCGCTGGCGGGTTCCAGCTTTTCGCACTGCTGTCGCAGCAGAAATGTCCGATGCAAACCAAGAAGCCCAACAGAAACCACCTAGGCGTTGTTGATGTTGTCTAATAGAAACAGCACAGCAGGTCTCATTAAAACTTGCGTCCGTTATAACATGCCACGGACAGGGAAGAAATATGCATCAGCTAAAAGCAAACCCGGCTAGGGGTGACGAAAACAACTGAAAGGAGTTACGAGAAAAGGGGATGCGAAAATAGTATAAAACAATGTTCAGTGAAGACAACATTTGACGGGCGACTAGGACAAAAAAGAACAGCGTGTACCTGGAAACAGTAACGCAAGGAAGAAAGAAGAGGCGAATAGTCCCCTGTTTCGCAGCTGGCGCCGCCGCCAGGTTTCTTTTCCCGCCTTTGGCGTCCCGCACCGTACCACTTATGCAAAAAGCCCCCTAACTGTCGTCCGCAACGCGAAAACAGCAGACAACGCAAGCAGGCCGCAGAGTGTGGGAAGCGCGAGGAACAAAAAAAAAACGCAAGAAAGAAAGAACAATGCTTGCTCATTGGATAGGTGCTGATGACGTGTGCGAACGCAAGGAATTCCATTGGCCCGTGATGTGATAGCGATTGCAACAGCCGCTGGCACTTGCGTCGTATGCTAACGTCTGGCGCGCCCGCGTTTCGCACAAGATCATCCCCGCACGCACTCGACGTGTATACGCCAAGCGAGTGCGGGCAGAGCGAGAAAAGGAAAAGAGAATGAAGGTTAGCTTCAGCTGGCGCCATGTTTCGATTTTGATTAGAAAAGACTGAAAGTGAACGAAAAAGAAGAAGGAAAAAAAATGAACAACGCGACATTGAGCAGAAGGAGCGGCCTGAATAGCAGCAGCCGAACAGGTACAAAAGTTACATATCAAAATACACTCACTACGTTCCCATATTACTCTACCACCTATACAGGGAACAAATTACGCTCCGTGCGCAGAGTAGTCGAAGCCGTCGCCAGCTAGATTTTCCTCCTTGACGCGTCATTCGTTCGACGCCTCGAAATTTTGAGCCAGGATCGAGATAAAGGTGCCTATCGCCCACTACCACACCCCACCTCCTCCTTTTTTTCTGTTGCCCTCACTGGTAGATATCGCGCCTGTCTAACACACACGCACGCACACACACACACACACACACGTATATATATATATATATATATATATATCGAGTTACGCAGAAAACAAAAGCTTGCAACGGGCGTTCATCGAACAAGCGCATTGTCGCACATATATAGCGTCGTCGCGGAGGGCTATCAAACGCGCGGCGGCGGCGGGAAGGCAAGCACTGCTTAGGGAAGCAGGAACCCCGGCGGTCCCTCTTGCTGCTGCTGCGGGTGCGTAGTTTTTCCCCTCCTGATTCCATCGTTTTCTCGTCGGTTATTCACTCCCGAGTAAGTTGCGCGCGTTATCGCTGCAGTGTTCTTTTCGTCGGCTCCACTTTTCGCGGTTCGAAGAAAACCGAGATGCCGATGAACGTTTTCTTGTTTTTCTCTGAAGTCTTCTGCTCTTTCTTTCAACTCAAGAAGTCAGCAGATGTGACGCAAAAAAGTGCAACTTCTTCATCTTGATTGTGAATAAAAGCTGCTGTTAAAGTGTTGTTTTTTTATAAATCCTAGTGTATAAAGTCTCTGGTAACTACTTTCGCCCACTTTGTATAATGAAGATACGTGTGAAATATATTTCAGAGAATGCTGCGTGTTCGAGTCGGAGTTTACTCTTGCGCACGTGTACAGCGCACATGCTTCACGCACTGACAGCATGCCTGACTTCTCAAAGTCTTTGCATCTCAGCACCGCTTTTTCGCTAACAACTGAGCAGGCAACTGAGACGGAGTCGATCATGTGATCATGTGAAGGATGTGCTCTTCTTGGTGCGATGTGCGAGCCGCGTTGTCAGCGGAATCATTGCCACTGATCCCACAATGGCCAGGAAGCCACTGAAACTTGACCTCGTGGCCTGTTTTTGTGACGTGGTGAAGAAGCTTGACACCTTCGTAAGTTAATTGTTCATGGCAACCTCGTCGAAGGACTAACTGAATGCTCTGTAGGGCCGGTTTCGAGTCGGAAAACACAGCCCATTTACTCGGTCTTTGGGATTTTATGTACTCTAGGGCACCACGCAAAGCCTCAAGTTCTGCCGCCGTAGACGTAGTGACGTGTGACAGCTTGATTCGCAGAGTGATTCCTTTAGCTGGAATCACCACCGCACCGCCAGAACCAGACGCTGTGGTTGAACCATCGGTGTATATGTGCACGTGGTTATTGTACATTTTGTGCAGAAGGCTCAAGCTCAATTGTTTTAGGGCTGATGAAGGCAAATTTGATTTTTCTGTATTCCTGGAATTGAAACACGTACTTGTGGAAGTGTCAGGAACCACGGAGAATACACCAGTTTCTCAGCAGGCGTAAAACATCACGTAAACGACGCACGATGAGCACAGACAATTTTACTAAATTTCGTAAGGGGCCTCTCAGTAGCGAGGGTTGCCAAGTAGTGGGAAGGATTCCTAGCATGTTGCCTGAGGTACGTACGCATCGTTTCAATGGTGATGTGCGTCATGATCGAGTAGTCCTGTGCAATGGCAATTGTTTCAGCTGTCGATGCGCAGCGGGGTAAACCAAGGCATATCCTAACCATTTGGGTTTGAATATTTTGGATTGTGTGCAGGTTCGAAGGCCCAACATTATTCGAAGGCCCAACATTAAAAGGAGCTACTTGAGGGACTGATTATGTCAGTATTGGCGTTAAAGCGAAGTGACACCAGGATCGAGAACGCTAATTTTACGCTATTGTACTCATGAGTCGACTCAATCGGGCCCACTGGGACTCGTGTTAGGCTATGTGAATCTGGGTTAACAATATTGTCGCGAGAGGAAACGATAGACAGGAACTCACAGTGGAGGACTGTTTACTAAGCCACAGCTGCCATTCACTTCTTCGCTCTCGTCTTCTGCCTCCAACACAGTGTGGCAATATGTTGGTTAGTTCGAGTGAGTCCGTCTGGGGAAAAGTTCAGCGTGGGGTGATCACCTGACCGCATTCAACGACATTACAGACTAAACAGATGCAAATACCCACCACCACACAACAAATCGAACAAAAAACAGGCCGTAACTCTGAGTTTATTACCGACAAATACGTACCCCAGCCCGGCGGTCCTACGCCTGTGTTATACTCATCTATACCCGACGGATGCGTGTAAAGCGTGCGGGGAAAGAGCCACACTGTGACCCATGTTTTGGGAGTGTGTTGAAAAAGTTAACGTCACTGCCTCCACTCCCTTTACGACACATGTTGGGCAGGGACGAACTCCGAGGCTAATTGCTGCTGCCAGCACCGCGCGAGGGCAGGGGCTGGTCTCCGCCGCGGCTGCGGTCGCTGTTGCCGATCGGCGGCGTCAGCTGCGCTGCCGCTGGGAAGCGGCACTCACAAGCGACGAGCTGGCCGACCAGCTTTGTGCCGTCCCGCAAGCTGAAGATGCCGCCGGGGTGCAAGGACTTCGAGCGCTCACCCGAGGCACCGCCAGCATAATAATCGACGGAGAGTGGGAAGGGACAGGGGTTAATTCCCTCTTCCCCCATCTCGCCTGGTAGAACTGCCGGACTTTAAGTAAAGTTTATTCATTCATTCTGAGTCCGAGTGAGTTTCGTTGAGGTAACCTTCGTTGAATATGAGTTAGAGTGAGCTTTTCGAGCAAAATATATTTCTTAAGGGAGTCTGAGTGGGTTCTTTTTTTTTTCTTTTTTGCCGACGTATGCCTTCTTCGCAAGCAAAGATGTCGGTCATTCAGGATTTCAGTCATATTAGGACATCGACTGGGTGTTGCAAAATGATTCTTGCGAAACTAAAGGTTCGTGAATTAGTTTCTAGTACCTGATTTCCACAAAAGCTTGCCTGCTTGTACTAGTTCTTCTCGTTAGATCTGCTAATCGTAATTAAAATATATCATGAAGAATACATTATAACAAGAAAAAGATGCGAACAAGAAACTTTTATTCAACTTTTATTGCCCACACTACGCAATGTTCATCGCTTGCAACGTCACCGAGCCTGGCTCGTGATTTCGATAGGTCATCCCATCGAGAAACCACAATCTATCCCTGGAAGCATGACGTACTGGAATATAAATTCCACAGGGAGAGGGAGAAAAAGGTGACCCTCTCTGGGTGATCGTGACATATGATTCTGCAGCTGAGATATAAAGAATGCAAGAATGGAAGGGCTGCTTTCCGGTGATGCAAAGGAAGATAGATATGTGGTGTTTAACGTCCCAAAACCACCATATGATTATGAGAGACGCCGTAGTTGAGGGCTCCGGAAATATCGACCACCTGGGGTTCCTTAACGTGCATCAAAATCTGATCACACGGGCCTACATTTTCGCCTTCATGATGCAAAGGAAGGGCAGCCTCTGTGGCAGTAATACTCGCCTTCTGGCAGCATGACAGCACGGCTCTCTTCCTTCAATGAAAAGCAAATGTAAGGAATCTGTCCGGTAAAATGAATCCTATAGATAAAAACAAAAAAAAGAAGAGAAACGTTTTTCCTTTTTCTATTTTTTGTAACACGTTCCTCTCTAATCTTTCATATCCCCACCTCTTCTCCCCAGCACAGGGTAGCCAGCCAGTCTCAGAACTGGCTAAGCTTCCTGTTCATCCGTCTCTCTTTTCATCCTCTTCCTCCTCCTTGTTGGCGAAGTTAAACACTGAGAAAAACCACAATATGAGACACGCGGTATTACGGGACTCTGGATAGATTTTGACACGGGTTTTTCTAAGGTCCAACTGAACGTAACTATATGACTATGGGTCTAGTGAAATTGTGAGCCCCAAGACAACAAATAGAACTAGCGACTTCGTGAGCAGCAGCGCAACGCACAGCCACTCAAGTAACATGCGTACTTTTAGTGTATTAGCACAAATGTGTAATGCGGCCTGGTAGGTCCCTTTCGACGTGGGAACAATGAGACATTATAATGTTCACAATTGTTCCTTTAACGGAGGCAGGCAGCGTGGTATTACTGAAGGCAAAAAAAAAGCAAGTACGTATCTGTGCGAATTGACAAATTGTCTTTTTAACGAGACGGGCCATGCGATTCATAGCACTGAAATAATTGAATCACAGAATGCTCATAAATGATCCCGCTTACGAAAACAGTTGTAGTTTGTAATTTTTACCTGATAATGAGTACATGTCAATGTTTCGTGAATAAATAAAAAAAGTGGTAAAAACAGTCGCATCTTAAGTAGACGTGAATAAGCATGAAGTGACTGGTATAGATGGTGAGGCGCGAGAAGTCAATAATTTTCTATCGTCTGATAACAGTGCGACAGTTGTAATTATCTATCTATCTATCTATCTATCTATCTATCTATCTATCTATCTATCTATCTATCTATCTATCTATCTATCTATCTATCTATCTATCTATCTATCTATCTATCTATCTATCTATCTATCTATCTATCTATCTATCTATCTATCTATCTATCTATCTATCTATCTATCTATCTATCTATCTATCTATCTGTCTGTCTGTCTGTCTGTCTGTCTGTCTGTCTGTCTGTCTGTCTGTCTGTCTGTCTGTCTGTCTGTCTGTCTGTCCGTCTATCTATCTATCTATCTATCTATCTATCTATCTATCTATCTATCTATCTATCTATCTATCTATCTATCTATCTATCTATCTATCTATCTATCTATCTATCTATCTATCTATCTATCTATCCGACCGTCCGTCTGACCGACCGACTGACCGACAATCCGTCCGTCTGACCATCCGTCCGTCCGTCCGTCTGTCTGTCTAGTCGGTGACGATGAATGATGACGTGAGCGACTCCTTCACTACTGCGCTATAAAATGTGCTATAAAGGTAGGGATACCATCGTCATCATAAACATCATCACCATCACCATTTATTCACCTTTAATTAGGGGTTCCTCATGGCCCTTTACGTAAGTAACGAATATTGGAAGAGCAACACCTTATGCGTCTGTTTTGAAAATGCGTACGAATAGCCTGCTTCACGGCTTCGGCAAGGAGGTAATTCCAGATTTTCAGTATTTGAATGAAGAAATCGAGAAGTTGTAAGCGCAAGATGCAAAAAAAAAAGCACGTGGGAGTTCTGCTTGAGGTCCCTGGTACCTTTCCGACGTCAATGCGGCTCCAAGAGTTCCGGTTCAATAGAGCAACAAGATATATTCGACCAAGATAGTCATTGTCCTGAAGCAATTTGCGAAGTGTTTTAGCTGCAAGTGCCTTTGTGAATGTCGCAACATCTGTGAGACTAAGTCCTCCACGACTTTTTGAGAGTTTCAGGAACTTTTGTTGAGCTTTTGGTGTCTTCCCGTCCCACGAGAAGGCTCCAACTAATAACGCAAGGCGGCTCGCGAAGGTTCGGCAGATCCCACGTACCCGGGAATCGACGGTATGCGAAGCATGCGGAGGAAAAGTGGGACCGCGTTACAATTTTTTTTATTGAGCGACACTTCATAAAATGACGCTAAATATATGTACGCATGGTGCACGCACAGACATATGTCGAAGAGTTGCAGAAGTTTATATAACCAGTTGTTCACACTTGCGCAACGATGCCAACTGGGACATGCGTATTAGCAACACCAGAAGCTGATATGAAGCGCTGTTGCTAGCGCAAATGCTCGCACTTGACACTACTACATATATCAACACCACAATTGACGTTAACTCGACGTGACGGCTGTATCAAAGGAGTACGTATGTAATGTTTATAAAACTGGGTAGGCAGCACTGCAACCACTATCGACGTTTAACGAAGATTAACGTCTATTTAAAAAGGTAGTTCCGAGACCTGGCGTAGCTTTGTGGTAGAATGCTTGACTGCCACGCAGAATGCTTGGGCTCGATTCCTGTTGGACCCTGAAATTTATAATTTGCATTCGTCGAGGGGTCAACGCTGCGTATGTGAGGTTTTTCTTAACACTGACATTTTTTCTATGCCTTCATTGGGTCGACGCGGCCGATTTCGGGTATTGCTTAACGCTCACGCGTTAGGATATGCCGTGTGTGTTCTCGTCGTTCCTGGGCAGATATTAGGTGTCAATCACCTATGGCACATACCCGCATACCAGCGGCACATACCCACCCGTGGGTAGGTGCGACTATCTGGCGAGAAATGTTTGACGACGTACGCTACGGGATTGCGACATTATTCATGTATTGACCAGCGCGTCATATTCGTCAAATCATCTTACCCTCCCATGCTGAATTTGGTTCCCACCAAGTTAAGGGGGTGGCCACGAGAGCACTCAAACGTAAGCAGCTAGATAGATAGATAGATAGATAGATAGATAGATAGATAGATAGATAGATAGATAGATAGATAGATAGATAGATAGATAGATACACTCGAAGTCGCTGAAGTTCGCTAAGAAATACTTCACATTTAATATTGGCTTGCCGCTTATGTTGGCTTGCCGCTTAGGTTTATGTGAAGATTTATGCTTACTCACATTGCTAGTGCACGACATGTGTGCCATTCTAGTCATTCATATTGATTCCTATAAATATCCTGAACCAGTATCACAGCAAGTTTTAAGAACAGGAATGTAAAAAACCTGAATGAATGCACGTCAATGAAGTTGCAGATGACGTATGAGAGCTGAATGGAAACAAATTTTCTGATTCTCAGATATTAGCTTGGTTCATCACCTGGCTCACTACTCCAGGTGTCGGGCGTTTACTATGGCATATAAAATGACCCCCCCTTCCCTGCACACACATACAAAACAGTTATTCACAAAGTGTTGTTTTGAATTATTTAATGTAAAAAAATCTGCTCCGAATAACACGGCTGACTGCCCTCTTCTAGACCATGTGCTTTCTTCTAGACCATGGTGGGGGGAAAATACCCTTTCGAAGAAGCCAATAGAGTCAAGTAGTTACGAAGTGAAAAAAGTATGGCTTAGGCAATCAGCCGTGGTCGACATTCGAGCCCGTTTTATAGTTTAAACTCGGCAGCAGGCGAAAAGGCACTTCAAACAGAAAGGTGCATAAGGTGTGCGCCCTGCATTTGGTCGATGCGCCATGGACCCAGCAACGCACTGCTAGTTAAAAGAAGCCAGAACACGAGCACTCTGGCTGTTCGGGAATTGCTTCCATATTAAAGGAAGCGCGTGTCTGAATAAAGGTGGCCTGTTTTTGTTTTCGGCGCTGCCGCAGGCGAAACTGGCCAAAACACTCTCCAGTGAAACAGGCCTGCGTCGAAAAAAACACGTGGCTTCTTTCTCCGCACTCATTTACGACTTCAAAGAATACACCCCAAAATGAATTTGTCCGTACAAGTGGAAGAACACAAGCAAAACAAGCGTGAAAAACAAAGTGGACATCCAGGCTGAAGCCACGCAGCCTTTCCTGTTTATTGCAGAGTTTCCGAGAGCACGAGCTGTTTTCCATCTGCGATGACGTCACAAAGTCAAATAAACATCCACGAAAACGTTGCAGATACAGCGTACAAACGGCACAGCGGGACAAACAAGAACCGGACTGGCACATCGCTTCAGGCAGGAAGAAGAAGAAGAAAAAATGAAGGAATAAAGAAAGGAAGAAAACGTTGCGGAGTAAAGAAAAACGCCAGACCTAGATGGCCGAAGCATAACGCAGACACGCCGCTTCATGGCGTTCGATGATCACGTTAAACAGAAAGGCACCCGCTTAGCCCCTGAGAAATCGAAAAGAAGAAAGGGAAAGTGTACAACGCCATGCCTTGCGAAATTCTCTCGTGGCACGATGCTGGAACTTTTAGTTTTTTCAAATCTCGTTTTCTTTCTCTTCCGGATAAAAGAGAGAATGCCGGGAAGTATTCGATAGACCAAGGACTGACAGCACACAAGCTACTTTCATAGCTCGCTACGACCACGTTTAAATTAGGCTCCTTATAAGGCGTCTAAATGCGTTAATATTCCCGAAATAGGGTCGAAAATGCATGCTAAACCCAAATAAGGGCTAGGACAGGCTCTTTCAATCACCCATTTTCGGTTTTAATAGAATAGCTTAAGTGAGAGGTTTGTCGAGAGCTTTTGGAACACATGCAGTAAAGTCTAAGCTTGAATAAGAAGAAGACAAGCCAAGGAAAAAAAAACCATCACGATACTAAAGCGCTAAAATTTTCGAGCCGCCAAGGTGGTACGGAGGTTGCTCAGCTGCTGACCCCATAGACGAAGGTTCGATCCCTGATTGCGCCAAGCTATTTCGGGTCGAAGGAAGCGAAATGCCTAAGGCCCGTGTGCTTAGATTTATGTGCACGCGAAAGAAACCCATGGAGATTTTAGAAATTTTTGTAACACCCCACAACGGTGCGCCTCACAATGACATCGTTGTTAGAGCTCGCAAAAAATTTTTAAGTGCTAAAGGTTACGTGGGTAGAGAAAGTTTAGTGTAGAGCGAAAAAAAAGAGGGTATAGAGGTCCTCAAATACGCACGTCGCGTTCCAGTGGTGAAGTTTGTGCGTCTTCTCAGCTTACTGACAGCAACTGGTATTCAGTTGCCTTTCGGCTGAACAGACTGCGGCTGATAACGTAAACTCAAGAATACCAAGGCGATGTGCAGGGAAATAGGCAGTCTTGATGGAGATATCTCAGCAGCGACCGGGCTTCTCAAAATGAGCGATACGTGCATCAACTCAATTAGGTGCCTTTTTCACAAATAATAAAAAATCTTGACGTTACGAACCTGGATCATCTGCAAAATGCTTCGCAAGACATCCCAACTGCCATCGCTACAAAGGCGGAGACCCATGGGCTATTCGGTAGGACTTTCTCGCACTAGCGCAAATTATCCCAGACTGCGAAAGAAGGAAGATCGGGCCTAGCGCTAGTGTCGATCCTGCTTCTTTCACCGTATTTGATTTTCTACTCTGCTGTGTGAATAATTGTGTGAAATGCACAACTGAATGAAACATTCTCTTTCGAACAATTCTAACGTTGTAAATACGGGTCGTAATTGTTCTTAAGATAATTGTATATTATGAACTGGTTATGCTCTCAATTTTTCTTTTTTCATCTCTCTTACTATTTTTAATTCTTTCTTACGGTTAATCTTTCTTTTTCTGTGCTCTGTTACGGCCTTCAGATGGTATTCCTTCAATGAGCTTATCTGAGCTATCCCTCCCATCTTCCAGCTCAACCACGAATGCGTTGTTTTCAAGAATGATGATAAGTGCTACTTGCAATGAAACGACCATTCAGTTTCGGTTGAAAGTCCGTGTTTGCGAAGTTTGCGGTTCGCCTACTGCTGACCGCAAAAAATTTGGAATCTGCAGCGTATGGCTTGCGTGGTGGAGCGACAGAAAACTAATACCCCTAAATATAGCGAGTAGTGACACTCTCCTCCACTCCGGTGCTTTCCTCCTACGCATTCTCCAACAACAGCATGACCAAATTACATGGGTAACGAAAAGTGTCGAAAACCTATTGCCACCGGCATCAAGGCCCGCCAACGATTGAAGCGCGACTAGGTGAGGAGGGGACAAACAACCAAAACTAAGACTCTATATAATTTCTTTACTTATATGTAAATTTATATATGTCATAGTTAACTAAAACCGAAGCGGAGTGAGCTGTAGTACACTTAAGCATCGCTTTCTAGTCATGATTCGGTATTAGATAGCTGACGTTGACTTGAAACGCACTCGTGGAAGACTCGTAGGTGATCGCCTTAGTGCGAGTCCTTAGCGATCAGGGGCCTATGAAAAGGAATTCCAGATCAAATTTCGCGCCAGGGCGCACAAAATCCCGTCACACTTTACCAGCAAATGCATCACATCAGTTTTATTTTTTATTCCGCCGGAAGTGTTCCCTCCTCATAGAGATGGCGCTAAGCCCCATGAGCAGCTGATCAGCCGCCATTTTCTTAACGTATAGGCTTCTGTGGAGCTTTCGCTACCAGTTTTAATCACCTTGGGAAAGAGCGTATCTAGGTAATCTGCTTTCAGAACTTGTGTTTAGTTCAGCGCATTGTCGCATCAACGAGGCATCGCTCATTTTTCCGTGCTGGTTTCGTGCGTACCTTCCGTAGTTTACTTATTTTGATGTGCTGTTTACTGGTGTGACATTTAAGACTGAACTATAGATAGCCGCTCCGGTGACTGCCGACCACCTGCCGACTGCTTTCGCTGGCGAATGGCAGGCGGGCCCTCGCCTTTGGTGATGGTGAATGCGACACGCTAAGCAACGCGACGCTGTGCTCTGTGGTTGCCAAAGTTGTAATCTCAAAGCTGCTGTCTCGCTGCAGTGGTTTTCGACGACTGGGCAACATGAGTTTTCGAACTATTATGCTATTGCGCTCGTGAACACTTGAGTCACAATTGCATCTGCGAAGTTTTTTGTGTATATTGTAAGTACGTCGTTTCACTAATAAAACAACATTGCTTGCTAAACCTTTCTTTTTTTGTTTCTTTCCTCTCCCGCATGCAATTAGCGAGCCACAAAGCGCAAATAAAATCACGTATTGATAATGGCACGTAAAAGGTCAGAAACTAAAGAAATTTTTAATTTCGCGCGATGTAGGGCAAATGCACGACGACGCTACCGCTTCCTGTTATAGCTTGATATTTTATTTTTTTTATTTCTTGTTAGCTGTCTCCTTAATTCGCAGATGATGACGGTGGCAACGAGCCGCTGACTACTGGATCCATGGGCTTCTGGAAGTTACGGCTGCCAGTTTACATATACCTTGGCAGCCTCCTCTCCTAACTAAACATATCCTCTCCCTGAAAGCCACCATACAGGCGCCGGCTCTCGCCTCTTTGCTATCAGCAATGATATGCTACGCTGATAAAACGCGCGATGTTCGTGACCGACGGTTTTCGTGACATTTCCCGGGCGACTGCCAGAGAGGCGGGAAAGGAGGGTGTGCAGTGCAGTGGCTCTGTTAAATTAAATATGGTATTTTCCAAAAAAAAATATCCGGAAACTTTACACAAAACTTTTACAGGAAACTTTACACTGACTCCCTGGGTGCCGCCTCCCCAGGGAGCAGAGCGGCGATACGCTTTGTGCAGGTGTGCGCCATATTGGACCGAAGTCGTTGATGTAGATCAGCTTTCCCCTAAAAACGTGTACGCAGACGCCGCCTTTTCTTAACGGGACGTGCGAACATAATGATAGACATGCTCATGAAACTTCAAAAATAAAACGAACTCATTGTGTTTAAGGCGTCTGCCATATAGCGCGCGTGTGCGTGCTTCGAAGCATCATGTTGATCCTGACAGAGCTGTTGCCACTCTAAAACCTTGCCAAAATGTATTCCTTGACCCCATCGCTCAACGGATACGCTATGAAAGTCGTCCAATTCTGAAGTGTAACATATAATTAGCAAAGGTGACTGGTCAGTTGTAAAAAAGCTTACGAGTGAAAAGCTTTGTGAAACAGGGCCCCAAGTCTTCTCGGGCGCAATACGTTTAGGCTGTATAACACCAAGACAGAACAGCTTTGATGCAGCACGAGACATACTCACACTACTTTGTCTTGCATGTCAAATGGTTGTGGCTAAATTCAAACGTGCGCACGAAAGAAAGAAACGCAAGGACAGTGCTGACCATAACAACTGGCATTTATCGAAACCCTCCACAGAATATATGTGTTGTCATTTACAGATAAAAAACATGTGGTCAAAGACTACATATATTAAGCAGGATTAAAAAGATTAAAAATAGTTGGGCACTGGTCATGAAGGTAGTAGATTTTTGTCCAAGACAGCACAACCTATGGGGCGCTGATACATTCTGTGCCTTTCATTTTGATGGCTATAGTTTCGATGATAACGCGAGCGTCTGTGTCCTTCGTTTTAGCGATCACATCCCTATCATAGCGTCCTTTTGCTTCTTTCCTTTGTCCGTACGTTTAAATTTAGCTGTGACCATTCGACATGAAAGATCACCAACTAGTCTACATACATACCATTCTAATACTTTGTCGTGCATAAAAAGTAACGCATAGGCAGTCGCTGACTTATTCTAAAGTTTTGTTTCCTTCCCTTCATGCGAAGTAAGCAGTGAGGCTGCTGATTCAGTTTCTCATAATATATTCGAATTGTCAGGTGCATTCGAACTCTCATTTAGGGACCTTCAAATCTTCCAAACGCACCTGCCGAATCATTTTCAACGTTTACATCCGTCACTTTACCAATTCCCTGCGTCACAGGGACGGACCAAGCTAGAGTAAAGCCCGTATTATGATCACCTCAGCATAGGGTAAGCGCTTACTCAGGCATGGCTACGTCAGCTGATATTCAGCCCATCGCCATTATATGTGGCCTCTAGGACGCCTGGCAATGTTAATGATAGAGAGCTTTCGAATAGAGGCTTTCAAAAGAGGCTTTGGGGCCCCAAACTTTTGGGGCCCCAAAGCCTCTTGCACATGGACGCTTTGGGTCAAGCAGGAGCGGACAGTTATGGAATAGGGTCTGCGACGCTTCATCACAAATTCTTGGTCATGTCACTTCAGTGGATGCCGTTACGTTTGCGACCAAAAACTTTTGGGGAAGGCTTTAGGGCACCCGCTAAATTCGAGACATAGCATCCCCAACCCAAAATCCCAACGCGGTTTGGGTTTTGCGCAGTGGCTTTGACGCTATTTCTTTGGGGCCCCAACTATTGGAAAACTCCCTAATAATATGCGGGCTCTTACGTCCCAAAGCGACAATATTGTTGCGTCGAAAAGAAGGAAGAAGCTGAGTGAAGGAGGATTATTAGGGACGACGCGCTGAGGAAATTTCGACCATCTGGCGTTCTTTGACGTGCGCTGACATCGCACAGTACAAGGGCCTCTACCATTCCGCCTCCCCCGAAATGCGATCGCCGCGGCCGGGATGGAACCGGCGATCTTTGGGTCAGCAGCCGAGCGGGCTCCGACGCATGTTAACCACTGACCACCATGGAGGACGCTTGGTGATGTTGAAATCTCCTATGGAGCGTCCTCAGCTTGATACAGAACGCAAGTTTTTGCTTCAGTCAACCCAGCGTCAAGGCACTCAGTACACTGGCATGGTGCTTCCGCAAGGACTCGACACGATGAACGTGTCCAAATTTCCTTAGAAATTTTTAAGCGATGAAGGCTCAACGAAACATCCTTGTCTGGCTCAAACGGCTTTCTTAGTAAACCCACCTATCTTTTGCTTGACACGAGCCGGAATAAGACGTTAGTGCAAGCTTGAAACACGAAAAAAAGAAGGAACAGGAAAGAAAGGAAAGGCAGGGATGTTAACCACTCTAAGAAGGACTGGTATGGCATGCACTGCAATGGGGAAAGGGGTGGCGGAGCTTTAGAGATGGACAAAGTGAGAGAAAGAGAGAGAGGAGAGCACGTACAAACAAAGCCACGCACCTCACAACCATTAAAAAAATTTAGCGAGGACAGCGTGTACAGGTAATCAGTGCTTTCTACAGCTCAGCAACGGTGTTCTTAAGGCAATATTTGGGGTTTAGCGTCCCAAAACCTAGGCATGATTATGAGAGACGCTGTATTACACGGTCCCGGAAATTTCGACCATCTGGTGTTGTTTAGTGCGCATTGACCTCGCATAGTACACGACCCTCTATCATTTCCCCAACGTCGAAGTGCCACAGCCGGAATCGAAGCAGTGACCTTCGGGTCAGCGGACGAGCGGCGTTACCACTGCTTCATCGCGGCGTACAAAATTGCGTTCTTGGATAAAGTCAAATAGTAGTGAAAAATGGTGACACAGAAGCAATCAACGTCCATTGAGGCACATCGTCAAAGTAAGTCATCCCATGATACGATGAATGCACGGCGTTGGTTCTTGCATATGAACAAATGGAAATATTCTCGTCAAAGGAGAACTTCGAAAATAATTTTCTTCCTTAAAAAATCAAATTGTCCACCTTGTTTTATTCATTCGCTCTGAATTGAGGTAAAAAGCTTGTTTTTAATTGAAGCACCACTGGGTGTGAATTGCATTTTGATGCAGACAAAATGAAGATTTTGCCGAATTCGTTATTTATTTTTGTTCAAGTTACGAATATGAGTGGTACAAAGACATCTCTTACGCAAAATATTTCTTTTTAGGAGTAAGTATTGATTACTCAGATATACATACATATCGCGATATTGCCACGCAAAAAGCACAAACAGAACATTTTGGCAAAATTTTTAGAGCCATGTTTGGTAGAAAAGTTGAAGTAACATTACTGAGCTTCAAGCACCTCACTCAACCGTTTTTGCTTATTATGTAAACCGAATTTGACACTTAAATGAAAAGCGGTCTTCAAAGAATGATAATTCTGACAAGCATCACTCAGACACGAAGTGTGGTCATTTTTTTATCTGAAATAGTTTAAATTTGCACGGGGGGGGGGGAGGTGGTTCAATGCAATAAATCTGGAAGATTTTATTGGAATACTTTTCAGATGATCGCCAAAATGGCTTAGACATTTTACGTAGAAATACTCAAATATATACGACTCACGTTTTCTTTTCGAATCTATATAGCCAAATGACTAGGCTTTTTTCAGTGCGGAAAAAAGTGCCCCATCCACTCAAAACACACATCTGCTTAAAGCTGTAGAACTTTAAAAGAAGCGCTTATCTTTTTCACTAAGGTATCACAAACGAAAATGTAGAAACGAGGCCAATCTCAGTGGTCACTTCGTTCAAGAGGCGATGAGACACCAATATTACTGCTGCTGACAAATCGCCGTTTTCCTCCCTCAATGCGCAAGACGAACAAGGAAGCAGGGCTTTCGCCGTTTCTTGGTTCGAGCAAGAGATACGCCAAACGTCGTCTCAGCGATTATACGCGCGGGTTCTGTGCGCAGCCTGTTCTGACAGACAGAAAGCGCTCAAGAAACGTGGAGGCGCTCGAAGAGGCGCCAAGGCCAAGAAGTAGGGCCGCCGGCATCGATCACTTGCTCGCGCTCCTCGAAAATGAATTCCTCACACCGCACTTGCACGATGCGGCCTGGGGCCGCAGCCACCTGGATCTTACGCAAGGCTCGCGCGTTATAATTTCGCGAGCAGCAGCCGCACACACACTGACCGGAGGTGGGAATTTCGCCGCTCGTTACGACTAAATGCCCGCATTTTTTTTTTCTTCAACTGTCTACGCTCTTCTCGGCCCTGCAGTGCAATTGATGATGGCCATTTGCAAGCAGCTGTCATTTTGGCCGGTTGCACCTAAAGCGCGAGTTTAACGATTCGTGAATTGGTGATACTCACGAGTTCGCTTATCTCGAGCGTTCAAGCGCAAACCGCAGTTTCTGATGCAGCCCTCTTTTCTTGTTTCTTGTCGTTTCAAATACTGCATATCTTGATCCGATTATCGCTGTTGGTTGTGAAATACCACTCTTTATGCGTTGGCATACCAGCCTCACCCTCCGACTATCTACTTTGCTGCCATATCGTTTTATCTTTTCCTCGTTCATGTATGCCGTTTCCCAGCGTGAAAAATAGCAACAAGAATGCACCCTCCAAAAATTTAGCATTTATGCCAGTATAAACTGAAACCGGGATATGCATGGACTGCTTTAAAATTGAAGTAGTTAAGCTTATTTCGCTTAGGACTATCATAAAGTTTGACCAACCAACCAACCGTCTATAAGCCCTACCTACTTTTGAACTTTCAAGCGGAAACGAACGAAAACGTCGGAGGGTTTCTTCAGGACACCTTAAAAGTATTAGATTGGTCGACTCAGTATGATTATATCACCGAAAGCGATTTTCGCAAGGTAGTTCAGTAAGATATCGCTGAAGTGCTTCTGAGAGCCAGGAACTCTGCTTCGCAGGATTCCATTTTTTATCGCAGTGCATGAATTCTGTTGTGTATAGTGATGAACACACATAGCAGAACGTTTCAAACAGAGCCCACATGACGATAGTTATAGCGCGAGAACAGAACGACGGCAAAGAGACAAGAAGGGCACGTGCCCTTCTTGTCTCTTTGTCGTCGTTCTGTTCTCGCGCTATAACTATCGTCATGTCATACCAACTAGCCCAAGCTGCCCCACTCCCACATTAAGGCTATTCCTAAGGACTTTGAAAATACGACCGCCACCTCTCAAAGGCGTCCACATCTCAGTTAGCTTGTACGAGAAAAAAAAAATCACCGCCTTATCCGCACAGTGAATGATTGAGCAGCTTGCTCGGAGGTGCACGGGGCGTTTCTTGGCGAGACCATTTCTGAGTGAGGCTTTAACGAGCCGGCGCATGATGTATACCTCGAATCAGCGTTGTCGGGCACGTTCCGCGGCCGCCACTGCACAGTGTTGGCCACGTCGATCGGCAAGTCAACCACCTGCTTCTTTTTGCCATACTGGCCGTCGCAGTGGGACAAATGCATAACGCTCATAAATGGCAGACGTGGAGCTATATACCAGGCGTTCTTCAACGAGGTTGAGAGCAGGCAGGTGAGGGAGCGCGGGAGGATATCGAACTCGTGCGTAACACTCATCGTTGGAACTGGTGCAAACGCTGGCGGCCGCCGGACAGGGCGCGAGCTTTAGGAGCAAGCTCATATTATACTACAAGACGAACTTCTTAAGCGAGTCACTGCAGAGTAATAAAAATAGTAGTAGAATACCAACAAAACAGAAAAAAACTCCCAAGCATTTCCCCGAGGGTGAACATGGTTAAGTGCGAATACACGGGGTGATGCTGTAAGGGGGTAATTATTAATTCGCACTATTATATTTATTAATCACACTATGGTGCCTTTATGGTGTAATGGTTCCTTGGAATCGCAATTTGATCACACGGGGGAGTTTACGTTAACTCACTGGCGAATGCCAACGGATTTTAACTTTACTCCCCCTCACGACCCGCTCTCGACGGGAGACTGAGAGAGAAGGCGGGCGCACAAAAGAGAGGGGTGCGCGCGCAGCTGCAGCGAGTGAGGAGAGCGGAGGAGCGAGCGAAGGGGGATGGGTATAAGGCGCGTTACTGACACCGATATCAGCGTCGCGTCCGTGGCTTATTCGGTAGAGCGTCGCGCTGCGGCCCACCAAGTCCTCTCTCTTTTAAAGATAGAGAGAAGACTGCGGACGCCGCCGACGGCGGTGGATGGTTTGGGGTCGCTTATAAAGTGTATTCACACTTAAAAAAAACCTCGAAAATGACACATACGGCTGAACAAGAAGGGTGCTGCCGTTATGAATCATCTTGTCGCGGACGACTCTTGTTATAATCCTTGTACGGCCGCTCGATAAAAAACAAAGTGCGACCTGCTGCGTGCCGCTGAAGCGGTGTAATTGGCCTAGTTCACCTCGCGCCCGCTCTAGCGTCACTGCTCCTTTTAGAAGAAACGCGTTCACACGAATTTCTATGCGGGGCAGTATAGGCCGTAAATAACGCATTTCGTAGCTTCACATCACAGGTTCGATTTTTTATTGTTATTAGGAGAACCTATCGCACTACATATGTGAACAGTTCCCAAGGAGGGCCAATAGTTCGTACAATATAGGCCTCTGTGATGTTATGTTTGGGTTCAGGATTCGCTCCAGTAAGAATGATGCAGCACTCAAGTGGACAAACACACGTAGGACATCTTTACACACATGACAGGACTCAACGAATAGTAAAAGTTACATTTGACATTAGGGGTGCTACGCGAAATAGTCAAGCAGTAGCGTACAGTTTTTTGTCGGAGCCGATGAGGTCGCCGAGTCGAAGACGTCGTGCGTAGACCGTCTGTCCGATGCCGTAGCTCAGTTCTTGGTCTGGCCGCGGGAAGTCCCGGAGGTCCACTCCGCGGCAGTTGATGCCGGGACGCTGCGCCCAAGGGACCCGCTCCACGCTGGACGCCCTCGTCCTGTAAGTGCTCGTGGGCCGAACCCTGAGTGTCTGCACACAGCGTCAAGGCCTTGGCCCGGCCTCGTGCACGTTCCCTGGCCCGATCTCCTCGTAGCGGAACAGGCGGGAGCGCTCTAAGTCGAGGAGGTAGGGCTCCGGGTTCTCCCATGGACCGGACGCCCAGCGAAGGATAGCCCAGCCTTGGAATTCTGACCCTCGCGCACCGCCCACGCACTGGTCACGCTGTCTCGAGGCACGCGATCGCCGTCCTCTTCGCCACCGCACGGCACATACGCGATTCGCCCCCGCACGGCGCACACATTCAAAAGGTTCGACACACAAGTTGCCACCACACGGCGCACTGTTTTGTTTTTTGTATATTTTAACCCCGCACGTCATATATTATGACAGCCTCAATGAATGCTACCCGTTTGCTTTAACTGAACTGTAAATAAGTGTTCTATTGCGAAAATAATTGTTAGCAGCCTTACTTCTTCCTTCAAGACGAAGCAGTCAGTCATGCAAGCACTGAGGAGAACGGACAAATGACCCGGACGCCCTTTATTCCAAAATTAGGTTTTCCTCTGTGTCTCTGTTACAGACAATATGGCAACTACGGCCAATTGGGTAGGTTAGTAAATATGACTCAGTTGACAAATCAGTTGCGCGTAAATTGCGTAATTTATTTCGTCATCAGCTGGATCCGTTCACCGGCGTTTCCTAAGCTGGGTGTTGTTCTTTTGCAGGTAGTGCAGATAACCACGAAACGCAGTAGGGACCACCGTTGAATGCAAAAGCCTAATCCTAAAGTTTTCTTATAGTCATTCTCAGTAAAATATAAAAAGCCCACGACCGACCACTCACTCGGCTTCCACTTGCTTCTTCTCTCTGGCGGCCCCTGCCGAGAAATATTCTTCAGCCAAGCATCCCGATGCTGTAGGTCTCATGGGAATTAACGGCACTGCAAAGTAACGTCTCTTCCCGCATTCGACTTGCACAGCGGCACAAAACAGCTTCGTGGCATGACACTGCTAGAAAACACCATCTGCCACAAACGCGTGCATAATAAACACCACACACACTCTAGCATAGAAAACATGTGTCTAGCTGCCCACACACATAGCCACGCAAAGCAATGGCCGTGCACAAACGAACCACACGCCAAAGACCACGTATACGCTCATAAATCCTGCGGTGACCCCAATGCTGCACGCACCGGCGTCTACTTTGCATACGGGAGCAATCATGGACGTTCTCCCGCTCCGATGACTGTCCTTGGCCAGAATTATTCTTCAGCCGGGCTTCACGATGGTGTATATTTCAGAGGAATTCGTGGTACTGCAAGGTAGCGTCTCTTCTCGCGTTCGACTTGCACAGCGGCACATATAGCAGCACAACAGACTTTTTGCATCACACAGCTAAAGAACATCTGCGCACGCTATGAAAACTGTCCTCAAACAAAGAAAACGCGACGCAAATTGCCCCCCACACATAATTGCACATAAAAAAGGCACGAGAAAGCACACGAAAAAGCACACGGTCCCGCACAAATCCTGACGCACCCACATTGAAACACGAAGTGCCGTCCGCTTTGACAGGTGGAGCGTCCGCGCCCTCCTAAAAATAGCGGCCGACACTGTCAACTCTGCCCATACGCACTCACCCATTGACGGCGACGCGACGCAGCAGGCCACACTTTCTTTTATCCAGCGGCTGTGCTCCTGGTATCGTATGGTGGCAGCCTGAGGGTATATTTAGCAATAAAATTCTTGTTATCTTTAGCGTGAATCTCACAATGTTTCTTAGCAAGGACTAAAGGTGTAGTTGCTTTCGCCCTGACACAGCCGTCACTGATGAGCACGTGGTGTTTTGCAGTCTCTCTTTTTTCGCCTTTTGATTTTGTGTGTTGTTTTTTTGCTTAAGCAAGTGATCTTATCTTCTTTCTAACATATATATGTGTGTCGTAGTAGTAATAAATCAGTTGAAAGTCTGCGCTCGTCCTCGTCTCTTGTGTTAGTTGTCTGAAGTTTTACGCGCCTAGAAGTTCTATATGGATTACCAACTAGCCCAATCCCACACTTTACTGAAGCAACGCCTACTATCTCTTCAACACGCAGTTGACAAATCTTGGCCGCTATACCAACTGCACGTTTTCCTGTCGTAGGTGCAGCCATTCTGTCTGGCCTTATCCATGGGATCTGCTCAAGAAAGGTGGCCCTATTGGTAACTAAAGAATGCTCTATAAAAATTGAAACAATTAGGCATGTATATGAAAGTGATAAGGTACAGCATGGTCCCATGTTAAAGCTGCGGCCAGACCATATACGTCCTTCCGTGGCAATTCTCTGAGTATCCGGTGTCACGGCAGACGAATTGTCATTGGCCACCTTGGTTCGCCGTCGGTAACTTTGTAGTAATATGCTTGTTTCAATGACACCTGCAGGAGGTAAGGTAAACAAACAGTTTCAGCCGCAAGCTACTCTAAATTCCGTTTAAAAGGGTACTGACACAAAATGTTTCTCTTATTGTCTTCACTTATGATAGGCCAAACCTCCGAGAGCGTAAGCAATGTGCCGGTAAGCGCGAGTGCGTCATGAAAAATGAATGAGAACATGCTTTTAAAAGATGGTTTCACTTCCTACTGTACCCTTACGTCAGGGACCTTAACGACATCTGGAGTTACTGTATATGCTACCTTTAGATAGCAGAGTTGTGCATAGGTGTGCCATCTTGCCCGCTGTGACGTCCATGTTGTGCAGGAAGGAAAGCCACCCCTTCTGTCAGCAGCACTCGCGTTCACACAGCCGAGTTCACCGGCAGCATATCGGCGTCCGCGCAAGGAACGCCACACGAGCTCAGAGCGCGTTCGCTCGCTCTGTTGCCATGCGGCGTTGATTCGACGACCAGTAAAAAAGAACAAAAGTGAGCTCGTGAGCCGGGAACGCGTAGCAAGGCATCGCCAGAGAGAGGAGAGCGAGCCGAGACACGGGTGGCGTCAGACACATCCGAGCGAACCGCTGCACTGAACCACGTTTTCTCCTACATCTAGCGACCACAGATTCACTTGCAACTTCGATATATTATAGTTTACTTCTTTAAAATCGAACCTTGCCTAAACCTATCACTTCAGACACCGCTGACACTTTCCGAATGTAGAAGCCGACGCAGCTCAGCAGCTCCCTGTCTTTTCTCGCTCGTTCATAACATGTCGCTAGCGCAATGGCTTTCACTTCGAAGGAAAAATAAAAGGCAATCTCTAATAAATATTAATCGTAGATATTACTAGTGCTATGGCTTGTTCGATGGAAGCCACCATAGGGAGACATTTTTGTTTGAAATAGCACACAAAAAAGCCTTGACATAATTTGTTGAGAATCGTGTACCCGATTTGCGACAACTTAAGTTCCGCAAATCGCTCGTTTTAGGCAGGTGGCTCGATAGAACAATTGCTAAAGCTGTACTACCGTGTTTTACAAATAGCACAAGCAAACGAGAATTTTGAGTCTATCTATACGTAGTTGTGGCGTCCTGCGATCGGTGAAACTACGCAGCACTGAGTCACGGCGCTGCACAGACACCTCCAACACTGACATCCACTAACAACGGACAACACACGACACAATCACAACACCAACGAAGTAGTATTCAGCGGGATCTCCTCGCCTGACTTCTCGGGCATTGGTGGGGGTGGCGCCAGTGGCGCGGCGGTTGCCAGAAGCCGCGTGGCCGTAAAGTTCTCGCGTGGCCGTAAATCATAAAGGAATGTATATTTGAGCGTGTCTTCAAGCCAAGACAAACATTCCTCAGTTTCGTAAAGGCCCTCTCAGTAAACAATGATCCGCGCCCGCAATTTTCAATGCACGTAAGCGAATCATACATCTGTTGATAAAGCCACAGCCCGTAAGGGCGTAAATTGTGTTTATTTTTGCCACCGCGAGTATCTGCAGACATGGGGCGACCAACCGAAACCGCTTAACATGTTAGCCGTATTCGCAGTGCTCGTCAAGTTTAATTTTCCATTCACCACAATGCATCGGCAACTCTGAGAGCAATAGTGGTATTCGCTGAGGTTCGTGCGCACGCACGCCTTTATATTTAGGGTTCATATACAGTGGTGTGCTGTTTTCTACTGTTTAAATGCGACGAAAAAAAAGATAACTGCTTCCGTAAACAGCTCTGTTCGGCAATTATGAACAGCAGCAAAAAAGACGCATTCCTAAAGCTTTGCACGATTACCGGTGGCGAAGAGATGAGGCCGCGCCACGCTGCGAGTGGGCGATGCATGCCGCAGTAATGCTTCGCGCAGGTAAGCAGTTGCGCTCCTTTCGTTGCCCTTCTCTTCATCCGAAAGGAGGCGCCCAACGAAAGGTCGTCAAGCGGCCCTGGCGACCGCTCATCGAGGCTTGTCACGCCACGTCGGCTGAGGGCACGCGTCGCGACCACGCATCTCGCAGGCGGCGGAGCAGGCGCCACACTCGGGGCTCCGTCGGCTGCGCTGAGGAAAATCACTCTAGGAGACCCTCGAGCAGAAAGGACCTCCATATTTCATGCCCCTCTTTTTTCCCGTCTTTCGACGTCCTAAGTGCCGTGTTTTAAGCATTTCACGCTACCAGGCACACTTTTGAAGAGCACCGAAACACATTCTGACGACCGCATGGCCTCACCTTCATCGCCCCACTGCGCGGAGTGCCTTGCACATCATTCGTTTCTTCCTTCTTCATGAGCCTTTCGCGCCGCCGACTGGTTCTCCCGAAACTTCTGATCTTGTTGTACTTAGTGGGTGTGTAAGCAACTAGAGCGAGAAACTTCGCGTGCTAAAGGCACCTTCTTAACACAATTTCACAGCCGATAGTATGGCGGAAGAAGCAGTGTTCAATAGCAGAGAGAAATAAAGATGCAAGGAAAGGCAGGGAGTTTAACCAGGCGCACATCCGGTTTGCTACCCTGCACTGGGGAAGGGATGAAAAGAAGAAAAGAGGTTGCAGAGAGATAAGAAGGTACACACAATCACGAGCACACTCGGGGGAGCACACACAGTCTACAGGCGGTCGCTCAGGTTTGTTGACTTTAAGTAAAGTAGGTGTGCTTTAGTCACATTCTGCGCAACTGAGGCAGGTGCCCAAGGTCCTAGAATATTCTGCACACAAAATGGTCTGGAGTCAATTTGATTCATAACCATCCGGAGTTGGCATCGCTGTGTTTCGTAGCAAGCGCAGCTGCACAGGACGTGTTCAATGGTCTCTTCAGCTCCGCAGTAGTCGCATGTAGAGGTGTCTGCCATACCAATGCGAAACGAGTACACCTTTGTGAATACAACACCCAACCAATGGCGGCATAACAGTGTCGCATCGGAGCGGGAAAGTTGTGATGGTAGCTGCATCTTGAGCGAAGGATCCAGTTCATATAATTGACACCTTTGGAAGCTGGTAGATGACCAGAACGTGCGTGTAAGATCTCGAGCCAGCAGGTAAAGTTGTCTTGCTGCATCATTCCTTGATAGAGCAATCGGGACCACACGTGTTCCTTCATGGGCTGAGCGGGCTGCATAATCGGCTAATTGATTTCCGGTAATACCTATATGTCCAGATAGCCATTGATATATAATATCATGCCCTCGTGCTATAGCTTGGCAATGTCTTATTTCATGTACCAATTGTCCATGATTCCTCCTACGCATGTCAGACTGCAAACTCTGAAGCGCTGCCTTCGAATCACAGAATATGACCCATATTCCTGGATGCTCTTGAACGAGATATTGTAAAGCTGCCCTTATAGCAGCAAGCTCTGATGCCATAGATGTAGTCATATGCGACAACTTAAATTTGATTGCCATTGCTGTAGCCGGAATTACAACGGCACCTGATGAGCTGCTGGACGAGACGGACACATCAGTGTATATCTGCGTTCGGTCCAAGTACAACTCATGTAATAATAGCAGTGTTGCTTGCTTCAATGCTACTCTGGAGTGATTGGTTTTCTTTTCGATACCCGAAATTTCTAGACGTACTTTCGGCTGGTCGAGGCACCACAAAGGACATGCCATTCTCGTAGCTGGCTTACATCCTGATGGAATGCTGTTTAGGTGCTTGGCTATGACGTCCGAAAACGTAGCACATGGTCTTCCGGAGGGTAGAAGGGCCAAGTCGTGGTCGGGGACACGGCTAGAATGTCGAATGTGCGCTCTGAGGCAATCCACAACTCTATATGTCCTGATCGGATGGTCTTTGGCAAGCACGATTGTGGCATAAGTAGAAGCGCATCGGGGCAGTCCTAGGCAGATACGCAGCGCCTGACCCTGGAAACTCTCCAATGAATGAGAATTGGATTTGCAAGTGTTAGTCAGTACCGGCAAGCTGTAGCGCAATATACCCAGAAATTGGGCCCCGTACAGTTCAATAGCAGATGCTGATACCTCTAGTCATCCTATATGTAACAGTTACCGCATCCAATGCAACGGTTTAAAAAGACCACCGTGGTATGCACCCGCTAGTGCTTGACGCGGCAAGGAGTGCAATTCATATGAAGTGATGGAAGTGCTGCTACAAGCTGCTCCAAAAAAGACGTGCCACGGCTAACTGCGATTTTTGTTAGTAAATGCTCCGAACCTGCTCCGAAACGCCCCTGTGCGTATGAAGTACAGGAAATCTAACCATGTAGCCTACCCTCGATCCCCGACGAAACTAAAATCACTTTGTATACTAAAATGATAACATAATTTCATCTAGCTTTATCGGCTCTCATTTCATTATTGCGTCATATCAATCACACTACATATTAGGCTGTTTTTTTCATTTTTTTTCAACAGTGAAGTTGTTTAAGCTATCAGTAACGTGTGATTCGTCGTGCAAAACTACTCAGGTGAGCATGTGCCACAGGATTCGGGCAAGCACGAGTGTCAAACGAAAACGAGTGCGTGAAAAAAAGATAAACAAACAAAGAAACAGAAACAAGGCCGCTCCGGCCTCTTTTCAAGCAATTGCGTAATTAGTGTTTCTAATGCGAGTGTATAAAAGAGCATTAACGAGAACGTCCCAGGTTTGCTTCTATATCCGCTTTTTCACGGTAGTTGTACACTTCTTTTCAACAAATTTTTGCTATGTCTTATTTTCATTCTACTGTTATTGTAATGACTTGTCATGCGCCATAAAAGCAACATTTCGTTTACTCTCCTTGGTATGACATGCGAAGACTATGATATATATGATTATGAGGCACGCCGTATTACTTTCAACCACCTGGAGCTCTTTAACGTGCACCTAAATATATTAGCAAAGGGAGGTCTTACATTTGGCCCCATGAAGGAACTTAAGCGAAATGAGCGAACATTGTGTCGCACGAGTGAAAACCACCGTGTCACACAAGTGAACCACACCTTGTTAGCCCAGCACGTGATCAAAACATCAGAGCGTGCAATAGGTTTTATTACTATCAATGATCCGTTTTTGAACCTCCTGCGTGAACCGGCTGCCGGTCTGCACCGATCAAACGTGTTTCAATTAAAAGCTACGGGGTGCCATGCTTCGAAGTATCGGCAAGCCTCGTTGCTGACGTGACAATGCGGAAAAGGTCACGTGTTGGGCCGACACTGCTGGCTTCAGAGCGGCTTGGCTTGCCAAAGCTGGCTGTGTGACATCCTGCTCCCTCCTTTCTTTTTCTTTCGTCTATGTTTCACCGCCATCAAAATGCAGCCACCGTGGCCGCAGGAATCCCACCTGCGTCTTGCGACATAACAACGAAACAGCTTAGCCGCTGACCTACCCCTGCAGTCAAAGCAACATTTCGATGCGTGTAGACATTAGATGTTGCATCTGATCACCCGCTACAAAGCGCAATGCATCACAAATAATGATCATCAACAAACAATAACCTCTACAACTAATCAACAACTAATAACCTCTAGCGGGCCCGCGCCGGACCTGGTAATGAATAAGCGCACCCTGCATAAGTTTCGTGATGAAAACTCGAGCCCGGGCGAAAAATTCAGGCCCGTCCAGTACTCTGGTGCATATATATATATATATATATATATATATATATATATATATATATATATATATATATATATATATATATATATATACATAAATGAAGAGAATGCCGGATATTGCTTTGAGCTCACACCTATTAGATGCGAAGCAGCTCTTTGACTATTCTATGAAACACTGTCCCTCCGTCCGCACCGCATTCCACTGCTGGCCGCAGGTGTTAGGGTGGTGCCAGGTAGGTCACGCCTTCCATCGCAGTATACGAGCGCGTTGACCTCACTCTCTCCCAAGTCTGTCATCGCTCACCGCGTGTCATCTCTTTCACTTTACCATCTCCACCGCTCGCAACGTTCGAGCGCACATCGAGCGAACAGTCTTTATCTGCGATGAAACTTTCACGAAATCGAAACTACCTCGCGTGTCTTAGCTTTTCGAACAAACGTTTACTCTAGTAAACGCTACCAACTTTTGCTTTAGACCATTCTTCCAGCACTCGTGTCGACGTCCGTTTGAACGGGACCAACGCCGTACGCACTGCTACTGCTTCGCATACCATCAGGATTCCCTTCGGGAAAGTGGTCCATAATTTTATCGATTGCTGTTTTGGTGACCCTTATGTGTGATTATAGTTACTTTTATAATGTGATACTCAGAATGTTTGGCTTAGTCTTTTTTAGCACAAGTTATTAGTTTCGAATTATATAGCTCAGTTCACCACAATTTTCATACCTATCCACCTTTTTATTTGTCATTTTAAAAATACCGTGATTGTTTTGTAAGACACGCATACTTCAAAATAATTATTGAATATTTATAATACATTTCGGCGATGCTTTGAGCTCCAGGAGTTGTATGGTATGTTTTCCCCTATGCACCTTAAACGTCAATAGCTGCTCCCAACCAGCACTTTTTTTTCTGCTAAAAACACTTAATGGCTGCGCCGAAGCTATACTCTTCATGCTATTGAATCGACTCCAAAGCTTAAAATGTCCTATCCATTACTGCATATCGTAAATGAAAGAGAATGAACAAAGCTAGCTTTTTAATTTTTCTACCGTTACTGCTCATTTGGTCTCGTGCCCCTCAGCGGTTACTTCTTATTATCTCCTTACTTTGTACCATTTTAGGGTGGATTAAGCTGAAACGTCTTCGTCCTGTCGTGAACGATCGCAGACACAGTAAGCGTGTACACAGAAGCTTATCAAGAAGGGCGGCTACGCCAAGTCAAGCGAAATGACCTAGTAGCGTTGGATCTATCTGAAGACCCCGAACACATATTGGAATGCTATTGGACGTTTTGAAAAAATGATTATATTCCCTATGTTGATTTCTACACAGCACAGGTGTTCACTTTCAGGTGGCAGCCCGTGCGACGGTAAGGTCTGGTTTGCGTTAAGTACAAGTAGAGAATATTACGTTTTTGTATATACATAACTTGGCTAATTACACCTCCCAGAGATGCCAATGTCACGCCCATGAACTTTACGGTAATCTTGCATATCCGCTACTTACGGAGGAGATTGTGCTGGTCTGGAGTACGATGAACAAAGCAGCTGCCCAGGCGGGCTCCACCAGATTCATTCTATTGCCCATTGGATGAGGTCGCTTCCAACGGCCACCCGCGCACCTGGCTCCACTCGCAGGTGTAATCTTGTTTCTAAAACTCATTTCGTGCCGCTTGCCGCCACAATTGTGCGCAACAGGTCTTAGTAATAAACAAAATATCTTTGAGAAAGTAAATTGTGGGTTTCCTACGGCAGTACCACAATGCGGTTATGAGGCATGCCACATTAGAGTACTCTGCATAAATTTTCGTCACGTAGGTTTCTTATTGCGATAGCATTTATATGGACATTCTCGGCTGAATTTTGCCGCTGGCGTCTGCGTCATCGTCACTCACCGTATATGTACACGTATATATATATATATATATATATATATATATATACATACATACATATATATATATATACATATGTAGGCTCAAGAAAAAAAATTAATCCAGAAAAAGACTCCGGAGCGTGGAATCGAACTTGGAACCTATGAATCGTGAGCTCGAGGCGTTAACCACTGAGCCATCGAGGAGTACCACCCTCAACGTCCAAAGGGCAAGCTATCTATGTATACCACTTACCGCTGCTGACGGGCATCTTGGGGAGAACTATCGTGTTTTCAGCATTACCAGCAAGATGGCGCAATGAGCGCGCTGCGCCATATCATCACGACGCGGCTGCGCGCGCTTTCATCTCCTACGCGTACTTTGCGCCGCGGAGAGGAGGGGGGGGCGATGCTCACTCGCGCCCTTATTTCCCGATGGGGAGTATCGTACATATTGACTAGCTTTGGGCTTTCATGGGAACGATTCTATTGTAGTTCCGGGGGGCACAAAGGTCACTGCAATTGTCGCAAAGTCTTCGTTTGAGAAAAAGACGCACTTTAAGGACACAGCGAAGTAACAACTGAGACGTGTTACGCCTGGGAGTTCAGGCCGAACGTCATTGCCTCTGAAAAGACAATCTGTGTCAAGGCCAGCGATCGAGCCCACCTGATGCCATCTTCTCAACGACGTCATTTAGCCCTGTGGCGCTAGTCTGTCTTACGCAACGCACAGCGAGCTCCCTCAATCCACGGGCCCCATAGCAGCCCGATGACGCAATCGGCGCCATCCAGTCTGGCGAGTCTTACGCAATGCATGTCATCATCAGTCGTTCATGGATGCAACCGAGCGGCAGCTCCTGACCGGAGGAATCTGACGTCACGGCCAGCTGCACTTCTGATTGGACGTTGGTGACGTAAGGGCCACTCGGGGCCTATAAAAACAGCCAAGCGGCGCGTCGCCAGCAGCCAACGTATGCGTCATAGAGAAGACATCTCGGCTCTTCGAGTCCCTAAGCTGTCGGGCCCAGTGCCTAATAAGTAACGCCTCTATTTTTATGCTGTACATAAACATTGCCTTAACTCCCCGTTGTCTTGTCCACTCGTCTATCGGCTCTGCGCAGAAGCAGCCGCGAGCTTGAAAGCGCGCTACGGAACAACCTTGGCGGCCCGTGACCTCGGCGCACTACGCAACAGAGTCGGCGGCGGTGCGAGTCGTAACAGACGCTTATTCGCGTTCATCTGTACCTGTGACTGCGTTTCGTTCGTCATTTGTGCGTGAGAAATGCGGGACACGTACGTTTCGATCAGCTTGCCTTTCTGTATGGGAACTTCCACTTTGCTGCTATCGCGTTCATTGCTTCACCTTTGCGGCAAAGCTGTGACTTTTTTAACATGCACCTCAATATAAGGAGGCATAGTGAAACAAGGGTCACGATGCCACAAGGTGAGAATTTCGTATTTGTATATCTAGTATCGAAACTAATTTTGTCTTTTTCTACGAGGCCCTTCATTCTTCGATAATCGCCCAATTTGCGTTTATTTGAAGCATTATGTTCACCATTCTTCTTCACATGTATATGTGAACCTAAGTGACCTCGCCTCCGGCTGCGTCACCACGAACTGTCACATGTCCTAAAGCGCATTTTGTCTTTATTGTTATCGACTTGTATGAACTGCTACCCATATGCCAACTGGCCGTAAGGGACGGGTAATTATAGCTGTGTACCGGTTCACATGATACGCTGAAAGAGTTACACTACTTTTGAGATACGCCGTGGGGGTCACTTCTTTGTTCCTGGAACCAATTTAGCATGATAGCGCCTCGCGCGTCCACTTTAGCGATCGGGCCAAGATGCTTGTCTTCAAAATTGTCGAACATGTTCTCCGCGCGTTTCAAGTACCCCACTCGTACAAATGACCTCACGGAGCGCTTTCACAGCTTACTGTCCATTGTGATATCCACGATGAAACAAGCGCTAATAAATACACTCAGAAAGAACACAAGACGAGCACTTACTAGCGACTGAAAATTTTTATTTCGAAACCAACACTCTTATAGATAATCCTCTTGGGCCTTGTTATATCATGACCTTATACCAACATGCCCAACTGGCTGTCATCCTAAGTGATATCCATGCAGATAAATTTTGAGCTCTCCAATTGGTATATGCCGTCGCATCATTTGCGACTCGCGTACAGGCATCCTTATAACAGTGCACTGTAGGCTATATTTACTCGTTTGTGGCCGTCAACCAACCTCCCCCCTTCACGTCGGTTGCCCTAACGCCAATTACGTGCTCTCATCGACTTCTTTCTATGTGCGAACGGTTCGTTTCGTGCATGTACACTGCCATTATGATTCCCGCCTGAACACTGAGGCAACTCAGCTGAATGAGGGACAAGCAATGTTTATTTCAGCAGTCCTTAAGAAACCACGGCGCTGCGTGATGCCTTTCATTGTCGGGCCGTTGTCAGCTAGCTGTAAGCTGTGGATTTTAAGAATTTATCCTACTTTACATAACTACACGACCATGCGCATAGGGTCCTGTACTGATTATACCGATTTAATGTATTTGATTTTTCGTTGTGTAGTACTATTTCAGCGCTATATGTGCATAAATTCCAACCGCTTACTATTTTATATTATTACTATTATTATTATTATTATTATTATTATTATATAGTAAGACACAGTGTCATACTAAAATATATTCGAAGTTCCCGTACAGATTTCCTCGCTTTGACTGCGCAGATATAAATCTACTGATTGCAGGATTGATTGATTCATTTGGGGGGTTTAACGTCCCAAAACCACCATTTGATTCATAAGAGACGCCGTAGTGGAAGGATCCGGAAAATTCAACCACCTGGGGTTCTTCAACGTGCACCCAAATCTTATTACACGGGCCTACAACATTTCCGCCTCAATTGGAAATGCAGCCGCCACAGCCGGGATTTGATTCCTTGACGTGCGGGTCCGCAGCCGAGTACCTTAGCCACTAGACCACTGCGGCGGGGCTACTGATTGCAGGAAAGCAGGAGAACTTTCCTAACTGGAGGGCAATGACTAAAGAAATAAAAGCTACCAAAGCCGCCCGCTCATCTATAGAGAATCGCTACATCACGCAAGTTGACATGTGAGTTTGTGGGGCTGTCTCCTTCGCGCTTAACACTTATAGTAAACGTATTCACTTGAAGGCGCGAACAACTAATGCCTGCACACACACACACACACACACACACACACACACACACACACACACACACACACACACACACACACACACACACACACACACACACACACAACACACACACACACACACACACACACAGAGGAACCAAGTGAAGAAACGGAGGCGGTTCAGCTGATTTCTGCCACTCCTGCAGTAGGTATAGTGCGGAAGTACTACTATATATACACTGCTTCGATTGGTCGTCATTTTGTATACATGCATCAAATACACCCCTTCACAAGGCCCTGAATACGAGAGAGTGTGTTCGCAAATTCCTTTCGAGTATCCCGAAATACAGCCAACTAACACACGTTCCTTCTGCAGTGATATATCTAATTTAAAACACATGCACTGGTAGTGCCCAGCGTTACACTGGGGTAAACTCATTACGCCTTTCAAATGAGAAGGTGCTATGACCAGCTCAGAACTCGAACAATAGTTATGGGCAGTCTAACGGGCCCGCGACGCAGCAGAGAGACTTGATCTTTCTGTTCCGATGTGGGAGCAGCCCACAACGTGCTAATCTCTGTTTCGAAGGATCTAATAAACTTCATCTATCCATCCATTTATTTATCGGGCTCACTGAACAGAAGTTCTGAATGTTAACATTCTTTTATGAACAGCATGATGTGCCTTGTGTGCACATGCATTGCTAAGTCAATTTCCACGAGCTATGATAAACCACTATCCCCGAGTGCGGAGATTCCCACAAGCGCAAACGCTTTGTTTTTTGTCGGGGCTCGTTGTACGAGAGGATGACGCATTTCTGTTCTTTGTTTATAGTTTGACGCGACGTAGAACCTGTCTCCTGAAGTACGCAGTTGTATAGGGTTCCCGAGTTCCACTCGCATCTCATTTATGTTTTAATTTCGCTCACCTCAACTGTCCTCTTGACCAGCCTTTCTTAACAACACTTCTATCGTTTTTATTTTCATTCATCTCTCACAATAGCCCTTGTATCACTCTGTTTTTTCATTGTTTGTTTGTATGTTTTTCCTCCCTTGGGTGAGCACGTCCGGGGTTTTTATATTCTCTCTCTCTCTCTCTCTGATATTCGGCGTCATTGCACTTGTCACAGAGTTCTGCGGCACCCTGCTCTCCTTTCAGCCTTTGAGGCCATTCAGCGCCAGCGGCCGAGCCTGTCAGCGAGCAAAAGAAAATAGCGCTGGCCGCCACAGCACCTGCGCCCCATTGTGGAATCGAGCGCGTTGAGCCTTGCGCTTCTCTGCTTCTCCTCTTTCCATCGCCGTCTTCTTCCTCCTGTTCCTGTTCAAACGAAGCGTCGTTTGTATCTCGGGCACCCTCCCGTCTCGTGTGCTCAACTCTTGAGAACGTGCCATCCGATGGAACAGCACTCGGCTACGCACAGCTGTGACGGGGGTGAGCTACGGCGGTTGAGCTTTGCACCCTGTCTCAGTCGAGAAATGCCACTATCACTGACTGCTTTTGTTCATACTAATTGTTGGGATTTAACGTGCCAAAACAACAATACGACTATGATAGACGCCGTAGTCGAGAGCTCCGGAAATTTCGACGAACTGGGTTTCTTTATTGTGCATCAAACTCTAAGCACACAGGCTGCAAGCGTTTTCGCCTCCATACAAAATCCAGCCGCAGTGGCCGAAATTTGATCCCATGACCTGCGGGTAGCTTTAGCCACTAGATCACCATGGCGTGCGACTGCTTTTGTATATTAAAATAGTATAGTTTCGAAAAACTAGAAACAAACTACCCAACACGCACTCATTCGAGCTTCCTTGAAAAGTTCAGTGCAGTGCAGAACCATGAAGCAAAGCGCCTATTTTCGGTCAACTTGTGTATACAGGCACCAGCACTCACGTGCAATAAAGCTAGCCGTAGAGCAATTCATGGAAAAATGTTAAGTAATAAAGTTCGAACGACTAGGCGCTACCCGTCTATGGGCTTCGTGTACACCCTGCATCCGTTAGTGTTTCTTTTTATGCGAAGCATTTCTTAGCGAAATACGGTGACTATTCTATCTATCTATCTATCTATCTATCTATCTATCTATCTATCTATCTATCTATCTATCTATCTATCTATCTATCTATCTATCTATCTATCTATCTATCTATCTATCTATCTATCTATCTATCTATCTATCTATCTATCTATCTATCTATCGAGGATTCATAGCGACAGTGCCAGCCCTTATTAATACCTTCATTTTGAGCTTTTCAACTATATTTTTGCAAATAACAAGCTGTTACGATTAGATGATGCGGTATTATACTCCTTCCCTGTTTTTGCACCGCTGTGCGTGCGCCCTGTGGCAAAAGTGGTGGTGGTTGGGATTAGAGGAAAAAAAGACGCCTAATTTCTGCAGCCCGTTAGGGAGCACAGCGCAGCGTCTACGCGGCAAAAGTTTCCTATGCGCTTGTGTCATTGGTGGCTTGTCTCGGCGTCGTTACTCTCTCGGTACACGAGCCAAGCCAAGTCAACAAAAACGTCACTACGCTTATGCATAGCTGTGCCGAGATTTGTGAGATGAAGGGTAGGTAGAAAAACAATGTCGTTCTAAAATCATAATGAGTCGGAAACGCCGTGCACGCGTTGCATCAGCACGCTGAAAAGTTGCTCAAGACGCACCTGACGAGCATGGCGATGGATGGATGGATGGATGGACGGACGGACGGACGGACGGACGGATGAATGAATACCAACATTCTTTTTCATATACAAGTAGCTTGACAATACTTGCTTGCCGATTTTCAAGTTCGCTTCTTTTATTTAGTACCAACATTCTTCATCATGTACAAGTAGCTGAATATATCTTTGGCCCAACGCTCCTCCCCATTTTTCTCAATCGCTCCTCAAATTCTATCTTGCTGCTTGCTTCCCTGCACTCGAACGACGTCTATCCCATGTCAACCTGTACTTCATAATTTAGGGTGTTCCCGTATGCTCCCAAACTAAGTCTACCTATACCACGTTGTTTATTTTCCAATCCTGCTGGAACCTCTGATCACATGCACAAGACCAAATTACCGAACGTCATACCCGGGACCATGACACCTTTCGAAACCTCTCACAACGCCTTACCTATTGTAGTTCCATAGTGCCCCATTTTCCATTACAGCTGCATTCCGGTTACCCTTAGTCATTACGTATCTTTCGTGCTCCCTTAGGTAATCAGCCCCATTATTCATCCATACGCCCAAATATTTGCTTTTATCCACTATTTCTAACGTGACTTCCTGTATCTTATGCTCACATCCTTCGTTATCTATAAAAATCATGATTGCCGATTATTCTCTACTGAACTTAAAACTTAACCTATCTCCTTCATTACCGCAAATGTCTATCCTTCCCTGCAGATCTTCTTTGTTGTCGGCTATTATTAATATATCATCTGCATACTTCAATGCTGGTTATGACAGTTCAACGTGTGTTCCCTGCTTTGCAAAAGAGAAGCTGAAGCCGAGTTGACTCCCCTCTAATTTGACTTATAGTCCCTGTAGATACAGCATAAATAACAAAGGTGACATGAGACATCCGTGTCGAAGCCAGCGTTGTATCTCTATAGGATTAGAAACCTGTACTTCCCATTTTATATTTACCTTGTTTCTTTTATAGACATCCTTGATAAGATTAGTTATTCCATCTTCCACATATAGTGTGTCCAGTATTCCCCACAAGTCTTCTTGAATCACACTATCGTAACTTCCTTTGATATCTAGAAATGCCAGCCACAAGGGCCTCTGTCCTTTTTCGGCCATTTCAATACGCTGCATCAATGAAAACTGACTGTCCTCCAACCTCCTTCGCGTAGGCAGCGCCACGTACCGCGAAGGCAGCGCCGCATTAATGCATACTGCTAACGCTGGCCTACACGTAAATGTTTATGAAGTAATATTTGTTACAATAAAATAACCAAAATTGTTATTACTTAGAAAAAATAATCAACCGCGTAAAGCAATCGACAGTCACGTGGCCAGGTACAACGGATCGTTATTTTTTTTTCTGACAGAGGCGCCACACTTTCTTTTTCATTACTTTCGATAAATAAATGAAAATATAAATGTACCTTTCACAAAAGTACCATGCTTGGTTCGAGTCAGTACTACGGTTAATCTTTCTATCAGTTCAGTAATCTTATTTTTTTGGACTGTTGTTGGTCCCTTTGACAACTATGCAGTAAAAATAACAGCATCATTATCTTCAGCGTCTTGAATGTATGTGATCACAAGTGCAGTTTTCGTAATAAAGCAAATATCTTTACAAACACTCCCTTTGAGTTTTTTATTCTGTATACCGGTTTAGTGGGTCCTAGCAGCAACAATCAACATGATCAGTTGTAGTACGTGTTCGAATGAAGAATACTTGCGTGCACGTGTGTTTAGATATCTTAAAGCGTAATGCCGGAATATTACGCACCACGAAGGCATCGCCACTTCATTGCATACTACTAACGCAAGCCTATGGGTGAATGTTTATGGAGTAATATCTTTTACTGTAAAGTAACCGACAATATTTCAATACTAACGAAAAATATTCGACCGCGTCCAGCAATAAAAAGTCAGATCTACAAGCGAGTGAGTAATGTGATCTCAGTATAAAGCTCACATATGACGTCAGACTATAGCCGAAGAACTTGAACGAAACAGAAGTGCTCTACCTGGCGTTACACAGGTATCATGTATATACTTTGCCAGTGTCTATAAGAATCGCTCGTGTCACTTTGAGGGCCAGTGCGCTACGTCGTTACGCTTCGAGGTTCTCACAATGTGGCCATCATTACTTGCTAGAAGCAGACTCGATATCGATGTGCCCTTGGAGCAATGACGCAATGCGTAACGTTTATGCTCAAGTCACGTGACTCTCTCGTACGTGGCGCCATTGTTCTCTTAAGACATCGAAATGCACTGCGGACGCTCTCTCTAGCTTCCGAACGTCGTGGATGTCTCCCACAAAGAGGCACAATGATTATTGCTAGAAGGAGTCTCTGCTTTACACATGCCAGGCCTCGCTGCACCACGCAACAACTACTCGCGAAATGCGTAAAACCGCAGTTATTCTACCAAATTTCGGCCGCATTGCTTTCCATGGATCTTACAAAATGCACCACGTCGGAGAACTGGCCAAGCGGGCTCAAAGAAAGCGAAACAGCAAGTAGAGTGTCAAACGCGCCTTCGGTCAAGTGTGAAAATATAAATATATAATGTTACATGTTTCAATATGTACTGGGGAACTGACTTGTAGCAGTTGAAGGCTGTTAAATCTATCCCTTTCGTTGCGTCTACCTTTGTCTACATCATACTCTCAAGAAGAAAAGCAATAAGCACTTTTGTATAGTACTATTACTTGTTCTTACAGTATATATATATATATATATATATATATATATATATATATATATAATAAGGGAAAGAAGTGTATACCTAAGGGCTCGTTTTTCCGTGTTTTAACACAATATTAATGAGATATTACTGTCTGTTACTGTCTGTTTATATTACTGTTAGCATTACTGTCTGTTATATCTCATATATATATATATATATATATTATATATATATATATATATTATATATATATATATATATATATTATATATATCTATATATATATATATACATATATATATATATATATATATATATATATATATATATATATATATATATATATATAATCATCAGCGTGACTACGTCAACTGCAGGACAAAGCCTCTCCCATGTTTCACCAATTAACCCGGTCCTGTGCTTGCTGCTGCCAATTTATACCCGCAAACTTCTTAATCTCATCTGCCCACCTATAACCTTCTGTCTCCCCCTAACCCGCTTGCCTTCTCTGCGAATCCGGTTGGTTACCCTTAACGACCAGCGGTTATCCTGTCTACGCGCTACATGCCCGGCCCATGTCCAATTCTTCTTCTTGATTTCAGCTATGATATCCTTAACCCCCGTTTGTCTCCTAATCCACTCTGCTCTCTTCTTGTCTCTTAAGGCTACACCTACCATTTTTATTTCCATTGCTCGCTGCGTCGTCCTCAATTTAGGCTGAACCCTCTTTGTAAGACTCCAGGTTCTGCTCCGTAGCTAAGTACCATCAAGATACAGCTGTTATATACCTTCCTCTTGAGGGATAGTGGCAATCTACCTGTCATAATTTGAGAGTGCTTGCCAAATGTGCTCCACCCCATTCTTATTCTCCTAGGTACTTCAGTCTCGTGGTTTGGCTCCAAGGTTATTACCTGCCCTAAGTAGACATATTCTTTTACAACTTGAAGTGCACTATTACCTATCTCAAAGCGCTGCTCTTTTCCGAGGTTGTTGTACAATACTTTCGTTTTCTGCAGATTCATTTTAAGACCCACCTTTCTACTCTCCTTGCCTAACTCCGTAATCATGAGTTGCAATTCGTCCCCTAAGTTGCTCAGCAATGCAATGTCATCAGCGAAGCGCAGGTTACTAAGGTACTCTCCATTAACTCTTATCCCTAACTGTTCCCATTCTAGGGTTCTGAAAATCTCCTGTAAGCTAGCGGTAAATAGCATTCGAGAGATTGTGTCCCCCTGCCTTACACCCTTCTTGATTGGTATTCTGTTGCTTTCTTTATGAAGCACTATGGTAGCAGTTGATCCCCTGTAGATTTCTTCCAGGATGTTTATATATACTTCATCGACGCCCCTATTCCGTCGTGTCTGCATGACGACTGATATTTCTACTGAATCAAACGCCTTCTTGTAATCTATATGAAGGCTATGTATAGTGGTTGGTTATATTCTGCACATTTCTCTATTACCTGATTGATAGTAAGAATGTGGTCGATTGTTGAGTAGCCTGTTCGAAATCCTGCTTGTTCCTTTGGTTGATTGAATTCTAATGTTTTCTTTACTCTGTTAGCAATTACCTTTGTAAATAACTTTTATACTACAGAGAGCAAGCTAATTGGCCTGTATTCTTCAAGTCCTTGTCATCTCCTTTCTTATGTATTAAGATTATGTTAGCGTTCTTCCAAGACTCTGGTACTCTTCCCGTCAGTAGACACCTCGTAAACAGGGTGGCTAGTTTTTCTAACACAATCTGTCCTCCATATTTCAGCAGATCTGATGTTACCTGATCCTCACCAGCAGCTTTGCCTCTTTGCATGCTCTCCAAAGCTTTTCTGACTTCTTCTATCATTACTGGTGGGGTGTCATCTGGGTTACTGCTAGTTATTATAGTATTAAAGTCGTGGTTGTCCCGGCTACTGTACAGATCTCTGTAAAACTCCTCCGCTATTTTAACTATCCTATCTATATTGGTAGTTATTTTGCCTTGTTTGACCCTTAGTGCATACATCCGATTTTTGCCTATCCCTAGTTTCCTCTTCACTGCTTTGACGCTTTCTCCGTTTTTCAGAGCATGTTCAATTCTCTCCATGATATACCTTCTTACATCGGATACCTTACGCCTATTAATCAACTTCGAAAGCTCTGCCAGTTCTATTTTGTCTGTTGTACTTGAGACTTTCATGATTTGACGCTTCTTAATGAGATTCTTCGTTTCCTGGGAAAGCTTGCCAGTGTCCTGTCTAACTACCCTGCCTCCAACTTCCACTGCACACTCCGTACTGATACTCGTCAGATTATCATTCATTGTATCTATGCAAAGGTTAGTTTCGTCACTAAGAGCCGAGTACTTGTTCTGAAGCGAGATTATGAATTCTTGTACTTTCCCTATCAGTGCTAGCGCAATGATTGGCTTCTTGCGTATACGTTTTTGTCGTTCCTTTCTCAAGTCTAGGCGAATTCGAGACCATACCATTCTATTCTCACTGCATCGTACCTTGCCAACCACTTCCACACCCTGCACGATGCCTGGGTGTGCACTCATTATAAAGTCTATTTCGTTCTTATTTTCGCCATTAGGGCTCCTCCATGTCCACTTGCGGTTTTCTCGTTTTCGGTAGAAGGTATTCAATATGCCTAAATTATTGCGTTTTGCGAATTCTACTAGTAGCTCTCCTCCGGCGTTTCTAGTACCGATGCCATAATCTCCTACTGCCTGGTCTCCAGCCTACTTCTTCCCTACCCTTGCATTAAAGTCTCCCATCAGTATTGTATACTGTGTTTTTACCTTACTCATTGCCGATTCAACGTCTTCATAGAAGCTTTCAACTGAAGCGTCATCATGGCTGGATGTAGGCGCGTAAGCCTGTACCACCTTCATCTTGTATCTCTTATTCAGTTTAATTACGATACCTACCACCCTTTCATTAATTCTATAGTATTCCTCTATGTTTCCAGCTATGTTTATGTGAATTAGGAACCCCACTCCCAGTTCTCTTCTGTCAGCCAAGCCCCGATAGCAAAGAACGTGCCCATTCTGTAGCACCGTATAGGCCTCATCAGTCCTCCTAACCTCACTGAGCCCTATTATATAGCATTTAACACCCTCTAGCTCCTCGAATAGTACAGCTAGACTTCCCTCACTAGATAAGGTTCTAGCGTGAAACGTTGCCAAGTTCAGGTACCAATGGCGGCCTGTCCGGATCCAGAGATTCTTAGCACCCTCTGCTGCGTTGCAGATCTGACCACCGCCAGGGTCAGTTGCTTCGCAGCTAGGGACTGAAGGCCGTGAGTTATTTGACGTATGCTGGGAGGTAGTGGCCAGATACTGCCCCAGGGTGCCCAATCCTTCTCTGGTGAGGGAGTGCGTTCCCGGTGGTGGTTACTGGTGAGGCCGCACCCCAGGCCTCGTAATGCACTTCCATCACCACGCGGATTTTCTTTTATCCGGAACTGCGCGGCACCACGGACATTTTGCATGCGAGGTGGATGCTCTAACCACTACGCCATCGCTGCTCCTATATATATATATATATATATATATATGTGTGTGTGTGTGTGTGTGTGTGTGTGTGTGTGTGTGTTCGAAATACTCTTCTGTATTCATTGTATACTGCATACAATTGAAATACAAAAATACACTCTGGGTTGAAGCAACCACTCCATGCAGTTTATGCTCATGGATTCTCGGAGTATAAATTGTATTTTTCCACTACGCAGCTCAAGTTCGTGAATTTGACTCTCGGTACCCACGAGAGAGTCTTTTGTGAGAGTGAAATGCAAAGTCACCCATGTTGAGTGATGTTCACGCACAATAAGACGCCCGCCTCTCACAATATAGCAAAGTCCTTACACTGTAGTCACTGTTCTACCACCCTATAGTTTCAACTCGGACACGGTCAGGTGTACCAAGTAGTTATCGAAGCATCAGAGTGCGTTTCTGGGCTTATATGCGCGCCAGTACCTGGAGCCACTCATTTGTTCACAACTCTATTGTCTCCCTCGCAAACTTATCGCCAGGCATGATTAAGTGTGGGCTGACTGTTGGCTTCGTCATTCTTAATGTACCAGTGCTGAGTATTGGGATTATCTCTATTTCTGCGGATGATCATGGCGGTTTTCTGGCAGGCCGCACACAAAGGTTGGGGCTAGCTTTGTTGTTGAAACACTTGAGCACTAGCGGGGCAAAGCTGAGTCATACGGTGCTCGTTAGCACAGATTGTTCTGTCTTATCGGTTAGGTGATGCTTGGTTTCGCTTTTCGCTAAATTTTATGAGGTGAAGCCTGCTTTGGCTAGATAATTTGCTACAATTTTATATAACGGATGAGATATTGGTCAGTTATTAATTGGCTATCGAGTTGTCATCTGAGCGTATTCTTCAAGCATTTGGGGGGGGGGGCGGAGGGGTTAGGCTAAGCTCACAAATCAGTTCTTATTGGCCTTGAGGGCGATCAAAGGAGAGGCTAGGACTGCCGGAACTGTGACATGGTAAACAACATCACGTATAAGTTGTCGTCGGTTCTGCGCCCTTCCTTTCAACCCCAAGGCAGTTAATTTTCTTGCTTACAACATGGTTTTCAAGGCTTGGTACCGATGTGCCGGACTCATTGGAGCGAATCCAGTGTGAATGAGGTGCAGCACAAAATCGCTGCAGTGATTAACTTGGGTAAAGGAGCTGAAACTGGTGAAGCAACTGAGCTTTCATTATCGGGTGTGCAGCTCACACATCGGCAAAGATGCTGCGTTGGTAACTGTCGTCAACATGCTAGGTTAGTACAGCATGAAGCTTCCCTGATCTAAACGCATCAAAATTCATTACCTTTATTTGGACCAGGCCAAAGAGGGCGATATCTTTTATACGAAATATAGCGATTGTTGAACAGCTCTGTTCGGCCCTTATAGATTCTTGAAGAAACGTACGACGTAGTCTCTACTCCTCTCCCTTTAATCAAGGTCTCAACCTCGTTTGAAGCAAGGCTAAGCTCGAACCACAGGCGCGACAAAAGAGGCTGTTTTCACGCTGTTCCTTAAAGCTACGTTTTCAAACGTGCATGGTGAGCCTCGTAAACATCGCCCTTGCTTCTATTGGCAACCATAGCAGGCTAAAATGCTAGATACCTGTAGAGTCAATGTAGAAGAATGAACATTGTCGAGAGGGCGGTGCGCGTTCGTGATAACTGATTCATTGTCCCTTGATAATTCTGGACTAAATTGATTGATTGATTGATTGATTGATTGATTGACTGACTGACTGACTGACTGAATGAATGAATGAATGAATGAATTAATGAAGGAATGAATTAATGAATGTATGATATGTAGTGTTCAATGTCACAAATCCACCGTACTATAGTGAGAGACGCCGTAGTGGAGAGCTCTGGGAATTTCAAAGCAGCTGAGGTTCTTTAACATTCAAACATATCTGAGCATATCGACCTACAGCATTTTAATCCCATCGAAAATGCAGCCGCTGCAAGCAGGACCGCATTACAAGCCGCGTAAATCACCGCGACCAGGGCTGCAATCACTGCGACTCTGTTGCTTAGGGCCATTTTTCGAATTGTCATGCGAACTTAATAACCTGTATCAAAGCACAGATACATCGCATGTTTAAGTACCCGCTGAAAATCAGCTGAGGAGTTGCCATTAATTATGCATGGCTGTCTATGAGAATTAAAATATCTCTCGCCCGCGCACCGTCCGCGCTAATGAAACAGGCCTGCGCATGCACGCTTGCCTTATAAACGTAAATGTACGCGAGATGTGTTGATTGGTTGATTGGTTGATTGATTGATTGATTGAATGATTGATTGATTGATTGATTGATTGATTGAATGATTGATTGATATGTGGGGTTTAACGTCCAAAATTCACCATATGATTATGAGAGACACCGTAGTGCTAGGCTCGGAAAAATTTCGAACACCTGGAGTTCTTTAACGTGCATTAACATCTGAGCACACGGGCCTACAGCATTTCCGCATCTATCGGAAATGCAGTCGCCACTGCCGGGATGCGATCCCGCGACCTGTGGGTCAGCAGCCGAGTACCTTAGCCACTAGACCCCCACGGCGGGGCACGCGAGATGTGTGAGTAATAAAGGTAAATCTCTTGATAGCTCAAAGTTTGCGCCAGTGACAGCTTCACATCCGTCGTCCAGGGCGTCGTGAACGCGCACAACTCGTTCGCCCGTTCTTCGCTATAGCCTCAGCCAACATACGTACGTATTTTCAGGTTGTCTATGCAACTCGGGTACACATATTACAACATTTGTCGCACGGAGAACCCCTTGGTTGAGTGGGCTAAGCAACAGGGAACGTCGACCAGGTCGCAGCCAGTATCACGTGATATCGTTTTATACTTCACTGAGCACTTCCGGTAGGTGATACCATGGCATGCCTTAGCAGAAAGTAATGGATCGGTTATTAAGTATTATCAATGAGCTATGGTTTGGTTATAAGTTGGCAATGAATAAGCTTCGACCATGTATTTAAGTCATGCTAGGCACATCCAAACATTTCCTATAATGTATGGTTATCGATCGATTATCGATGAACTACTGAGTGGCTATCACTACACATTGATGGCTAAGCTGAATTTAACTAGTCTCGAGCATGCTTAGCTAGAATAATGTAAACTGAACTAAGCTTGCCTGTAGACCACATATTCTATGCAAAGCTATGCCGACTTCTTGTGAACACCGCACGCAGAATGAAAAGCTTCGACAGGTGCAAATTATGTAAGCAAAGACCAAACCTAGACCCTGTGGACCTGTCGAAAGGTGGTCCCACAGGGTCGCACAATTGATAGAGATGAGCAGTGGGAGACAGTGCTGCTCAGCTCAGACCCCGAGCAACATCTCTGGGTAATTCGACTAGCCGAGGACGCCGCCAGAACAAGGGCTCCTGCCTGACACCTATGCGTGGGCTCAGCATCACAGATGAAGCCGGATTCACAAGACAATATTTTTTCTCCTCGTCCTCCGCTGTTAAAAATGGTCTTTAAACGAACATTTCTGCCCGAAATGAGTACCAGGCAATAAAATCCGTCCATCGTCGGCATGCACGCCATGTGCGACGTTACGTGCTGCGTTGGGCGGAGCCGTCGTGTGCTACAAACTCTGCTGTGCAAAAAGCTTGTTTCAACCCAGCTCGCGAGGGTGCCAGTAATGCACGGCTCTCAGGTCCGTGGACTGTTTTTAAAAGTTTTCATTTAAAGGAAAACTCTTGTGCACTTTCGAGCATATATTGCCGTTTTTAAATAGTAGATGGATAATGCCATCTTTAAATAGGAGTAGCAGGTTAGGTTGGTTCATTCTTCATGAAACAAGCGCGAATAAGTACGGCCACTCAGAAAGGACAGAACCCACTCGTTCAGTGTCATTTTTGAGTGCACGTTCGTACTTTTTGGCGCTTGTTTCATCAAGAACCTGTATACACAATCATGACAAATAGGCAGTCATCTTAAATTCTAAATGAAATTGCGGGTTCTTTCTGCTAAGACACTGGTGAAAAATTTTAAATAAGCAATAAACTTTGAGTTTAAAATAGAGAGCTGCTCCGTGCCAATGCCACCTAAGAAATTATTTTCAGGCCTGCTCACTGCCGCTGCAACATCACTCAATTTCCTCGATTGAGCGCGCGTTGGGGAGGCTGTAAATGCATTGCCAACATCGTTTTCCGTCAAAAGATACAGCATTCGCGGTGAGATTTACATGCTTAATTTCTTTATTCTGCCTGTTCCGACAGAAAGGCGCTGGTTTCAGTACATCATTATGTGTGAAAGCATCCAGATATTTACCTGTGAGCCATTTACTTCACGACTTAGTCAAAGAAAGTGCGCTATCAAACGTGGGCTCGATCTATATGAGCAACGTTGTATGGACCAACAAAGGTACAAAATATTAAGGTAGAATTTATTCATTCTTGATTTACACAAACAGCAACACACACGTGAGATTAACATTTTCTATATCTACATTGTAGTTATACCAAAAGTATTTTATCGCGCATTGTCAAGCAATCATGCAAGACTTTTCTTCTATATAATTGATTTGTGTATTTTTTTCCAGTTCGGAATCTCGTTCATTTTTTGTATACTGTAGACTGACTACTAAATGATACGTTTTTCGTAAGACTTGTATGTTTAAGTAAATATTCAAGTATTATACTGACAAAATGTGTTATTTCCAGCGATAATCTCTCATATTATTATTACCAGCGCTTTCCTTAGATTCCTGCGACATGCTTCTTTGTCCTCCATTGTGGGTTTATGCCAGTGTCAGTATCATAATCGTCATAATCATTAGTGCCTCGGTAGTGAATGGCCTCCGGTTCACTTCGCTCTTCAAGAAGGCACAATGTCCGGTACGCGAAGGCCTGCTCGACGTCCCGAAGTCTGCGAAAGTCGTCAAGTGGCTTGCACAAATCCTCCGGTGCCCACCAGCGGTCTAACAACGACAAGTACCACCAATACCATTACAACGACAAGCAACTACGAGCCGACTGGCGAACGTCTATCTTTATCGGTGGCCGCAAGGTTGTTCTACATATCAGCCTTGTTACGTCGTCGGCAGAATTAATTCAGTCCACCCCGAGTTCAACTACGGCCACGACAATTCACCCCACCAGAGGATTTCGCTATGAAACGTGGCCTACCAAACTGCGCAAGATGAACAACATCAAATCGACATTTTTGTGTCGTTGCCAGTGCCAAGCACCTGGCAGGCTGGACCAAGTCATCCAACTTGTTATGAACTACCCTTGTGATGATGTTTTCCCAGATAACAGAAACAACGCTATGGACAAAACGATCTGGCAAAAGCGTCCACCTATAAGCTGGCCTGGGAATCTCAAATGTCGCTGCGAAGACAAAACTAATGAGCGCTTCATAGATATTTCGTCCAAGAACAACGTGGCCTACCATAAAAGCAGCGGGCGCAATTTCGACGATTGCAACGCCACACAAGACCTCGATTGCTGCAAGGGCACCCTGCTTCAAGACATCGCAAAAATACCTAAAAACCAGAAGAGGATACTTTCCGTCGCCATCCCCAGTGCTGTCAGGCTACATGCCGGCATCAATGTCTTCAGCATTATTCTCCAGGACGCCTTGCGAACCACGTCTGGGAGCGACTCCAACGGAGAGCACACGCCTATGGGAGTCGCATATAAACTCGGGACTATGAATGGACAGCCACAGCCGATTCTTATGTGGTTCAGCCACAGTGATCGCCATAAGTACTACGCCTCGGTACTGACCTGCCTCGTATTGAAACCAAAAAAATACACCTCATTTCCGCATATAGGGACAGTGGATACTGACCGGAAATTCATACACCCCGTCCTGATCGAGGTACAGCCCCGACCAGCTTGTCTGTGGATCCGGGTAGTTATTTCAGTCACGACCACTGAATTCACGGCGAAAGATCAGCATACGCAAGTCATCGAATTTCGCGCAATATTGGCCACTGGCTACAATGTGAGTTACAACATGGCAGAAAACTACAACAAAATGCGCATGTGGATTCTTCGCAAGAATCAAAGTGAAAAAAGAAGTGGCACCTATAACATCGTGCTGTCCAGCGAAAATTTTGACATCTGCCCAAATCAGTCTCGCTTACCGGGTCGCGAAGCAATGCTGCTGATGAAGCAAGACAAATTCAGTCTTTCATTCGCGGCTTCTCCCAGCAGCCCATTCATGTGGTCGGAGCTCTGCCCTACATCTGAGGCCGAAATTGATGACGTTGCCATTGCAGCGTACATAAAGCCCAACTACAAAAATGCGATGGAGGATTCGACCAAGGGGAGCACCTTAAAGCATCATGGCGGACGAAACATTCACCACCAAACGAAGGTGTGGGAGAATCATTTCGCCGAAGGTCACAATCGTGAGGTGAGGCCAGGGAAGCTAGCACGCCGAAAATGTTTACAGAAACGCATGTACAAGCCTGAACCAAAAAGTTATCGTGCCCTTCAAGCGTGGTAGCGCAATTATTATGGTGGTCTGTGACATTGGAGCTATTAGCCAGCGCAGTACCGTGTGTCAGAAGGTACCAAAGGAATCGGTCGTAACACATCTTTTGGACTTGACATTTTTTTCTCTGCCTATTTTTTATAACTACTATGAATCACTGCTACTCCAAGATATGGCGCGCGTTTTCTACGTAAGCGGCAGCAAGAAGCAGTGCCGCCACTGCGACCTGCCGCGAAAACAGCCAGTGGTGGCGCCAAGTCGTCTAGACGCACTGAAACATCAGTTGAACAGCACTTTTAGCTGCTTATACCGGGTTACATATGCCAGTTGCAAGATCATTGACAGTCAAGTCCCGGTCACATTCGAAGCTTCTTCGCCTATTACTGTGGGGCGCTTTCATCCATACATCAAACTATTTCACTACCCGATCCTCGCGGAAGTGGCCAATGTTCTTCTGCTCTTTTGTCAACTCATCGTAGCTTCTCTGCAATTCTTTGGCATATTTGTCAACCAGGTGGTCCGTATTTTTTTTCTGGACGGATGTGAAGTTTACAGTGGCTTCATGCCTCCAGTCTGCACCATGAGTATTTAGCGCAAGCTGGTGATTGTGTGTGTGGTGCCGCAATCACGTTTGTTATCAGGAGGTGTTACTTCAGCAGTGTGTTGAAGAGACAACCTGATAATACTACAGGTTGTGCGTGTGTTGGAGGGGGGAGGTTGAAAATAGGTGTGTTATTGGATTCTGTGAGCAGTTGTGTGTGGTCATGGCGTCCTCACTAATCTGACATCTCATATTTCTACAAGTACATTCAGGCCCTACTATCTGTCCATTTTAACGAACCTCATTTGACACGAGGGTGCTCCTTTAAGGTAGTGGTCACATACTGTCTCGATGACGCCTTTACGGAAGTGCCTGCAACCACGAACATGTGGCAACACGTTCAACATCTCGACCTAAAGAGCGCCTAAAACACGATGTGTTTGGTTCATTGGTTAGATTAGAGAGGACCAACGATACCCTATCTAGCGTGACCCGGCAAGAGTAGTAGCTGGTGATGATTATTTTCCTGCGTCATTGAAGAATGGCATCGTTCATGAAGATAACAGCAGGCCACTTGTCTGCTTGAAGATTTTCAGCTTGCTTGTAGTGTGCTTTGTCTTTCACGTAAAGACTGCCCAAAACTAGCTGGCGAAGCTAACCTTGGACTATGAATAAAAAGGTAGAACTTGTAGAGCTTGGCCGGTAACAACTGCTCACCTAAAATTATCAAGCTTTTTACAATAATGTCTTGTCCCTCTTTACGATGCCTGTCAATGACGCCAGTCAAATCCAATAATTTGATTGCTAAACTGTTGAAGCCATGACTCGTGCTTTCAACAAAAATTAGTTGTGACAACAAAGTTTTCATCACAATCAGGTTTTCGTTAATCCGTTGTGTTCGCAAACAATCTGACGAAATTTTACCGCATGTAGTTTGCCAATTAAAAGGGAAACTCCCGCAGTTTTAACGCGAAAACTGTTATAAGATCAAAACACGGGTCACGCGCGATGCCGTAGTTGACCGCCGCCACCACCCATAACTAGCATCAAACGATAAAAAACTCCAGTTATACAATTAAGTTCAAACAAGGGTCAGCTGCGTGCCAGCCCACTATTCTACCACTGAGCCACAAAAGTGCTACGAACTGGTTTCTAAACTGTCCTTAGGCAGTCTGGCTGTCGGGAAAGCAATCGGGTTATAATGAGTAAAGAAGCGCTGTGTGACGTCTGGTTGTTTTTTTGATGGGCTCAACTTCAAAAGAAAAACCAGGTGCCACACAACGCGAATTTCGTAACAAGTGGGTCGTCCAGTGCTCCAACCCATTGGAAAACATGTACTTGATCACCTACTAACTGTGGCGTATACCGACTGCAGGCATCTTTCTTCTTCGCCTCCAGCCACTGTGCAAAAATCATTGCACAAAATTTCTAACAAGTGTGTAGCGAATACCACGCTTCTCCAAAGAATGACCAGGAATAGCATGGTGAATGCTGGCCTACTACAGAAAAAATATGATTATTTATGGCGTAGTGGGTACCCAGTGTCCTTGAAGCAGTTACACATAGAGTGTTCAGAAAAGGCTCTGAAACACCGCTTTTCTAGCCTTCGCTGTGATTGTGCTGCTCGTTCCACGCAGGCCTGCCGTTTTTAGGGGCGAATCTCCTCTTAATTTAACCTTGTCCTTCCTGTGGTGTAACCGAGAGAAAAAAGACGAAAAAAAAGGCAGGCAGTATCTCTCGAAGAGTATATATAATAGACGGCACTGTCTCATAGAAGTACATAAAAACTGCACTTATGTGATGATATTATAGATGGCGCTGTAGCGATCTCACGAAGTCAAAACAGGTTCAAGGTATTCTGTCTAGAGTTTCGTTGTACTTTAAGAAAAAACACTTATGACAGTAACACTAGTGTGATTTCATACGGAGTCATATCTAAACCACATCAACAGATATAGTGATTTCGCACGCGTAAAAGAGACCGACAACTGATTACTGTGGAACCATTTTTTATCGCCCGACAGTAAAATCACTTTTTGTAGTGTTAGTCGCAGCAGTATTTATAATCACAAAACCACGTAGCTTTTTTTTATCTGAAAGGCTCGATTCAGACACAGATGTACCTTTACTCCAGCACTGTTGAGGATTGATAGCGATGGCGCCAGCTCTTCTTGAGATTTGTGAAAGCTGTGTTAGGGGCGAAGCTCCTTAAAGCGGCACCCGTTCGTCTCTCGTAGTCATAGTTGTAGTGTGTAACAAGTGTTACATTTTGACCTGCATGGTGGTGCTGGTGGGAGATTTCTCCTGTGCTTTGTTGAACAATAAAACGTTCGTGGCGTGCGCGTTAACTAAAAGCCGAATGCTCCTGTTTCTCATTCCCCATTAGCAGCCATTGGCATGGACATTGAGCACTATCTGACAAGAAAGAGTTGCTACGTTATACTCGCTGGGTGTAACCTCCTTAGTTTTAGAAAGGTTTAGCGAGCGTTGAGCCGCAGTGCCATGAATACAATGAACTAGTATATACCATGAAGTCGAGGTGGTTAAAAGGGGGAAGTAGACCCGCAGCGCAAGCCGTAAGAAAGTGTGCGTGTGCAACCTCTCGTTTAGTCCTTGGAATGTCTGCTGGATGGCGGTGCTTCTATATGGGGAATATATGATGAAAAGATGCGAGATTGTGGTACTTGAATGAACGGACACATAAACAGATGCATGGATGTACGCACGAACGGACGCAGGGGCGGATGCATAGACGAACGCAGGGACGGACGCACGAAGAGACGCACGCACGGACGGGCGGATGGATGCATGGACGGTCACACAGACAGACGCATGGACGGACGGAAGCAAGAACGAATGGACGGATTGAATGCTTCGCCCTACTCTCCATCATTCGCTCCATAGATATGCCGTTCTTTCTTTCGCAATATTTTTTGTATGTTAAGGGCTTTTCAAATATTTTTTGGAAATAAGAAGCTGTTATACTGAGATCGTGCGGTATTATACACCTTCCCTGTACTTGTAATACTGTACATGCGCCCTGCGCCAAAAGTTGCCTACGCCTGTATCATTGGTGGCTTGTCTCGGCGTCGTTACTCTCTCAGTACACGATCAAAGTTACTGAAAACGTCACTACGCGTATGCACGGCCGTGCAGAGTAACACACCGAAACATTTGTGAGATAAAGTGTAGGTAGAAAAAATATGTCGTTCAGAAATCTTAGCGAGCCGCAAACTCCGTGCACGCGTTGCATGAGCGCGCTGAAAAGTTGCTCAAGTTTCACCTGGTGAGCATGGCGATGTTACGTACCGCGAAATAAGCACCGCATTATTACATACAACTAACACAGGCCTGTAGGCGAATTTTTATTAAGTAATATCTCTTACTGTAAAGTAACCAACAATATTTCAATACTAACAAAAACAATATTCGACCGCCTCCAACAATAGTCAGATTTTCAAGCGAGTGAGTAATGTGATCTCAGTATAAATGTCACATATGACGTCAGACTATAGCCGTAGAACTTGAACGAAACAGAAGTGCTCTATCTGGCGTTACACAGGTATCGTGTATATACTTTGACAGTGTCTAAAAGAATCGCTCGTGTCACTTTGGGGGCCAGTACGCCACGTCGTTACGCTTCGAGGTTCTAACTATGTTGAGAGCATTACTTGTTTGAAGCATCGATATATATATATATATATATATATATATATATATATATATATATATATATATATATATATATAGTAGAGAGGCTTCCGAACACTGAAAGTGGTCGAACTCTCAGGGGTCTTCTAGTGGCTCTACCCAAAAAGGATTCCGCTCGCACTGAGAGTCAGTGCTTGGCCGTTACTGTTGCCATTGTGTGTGCTCGCTGTGTGCCGTCTAATAAACGCCATAACAAATTGGTGGAGGTGCGGGGGACGATCCCCTTCGATGCCCTTGGAACTGCGATCACGTACCCTGCTATCTACCATGTTCCACGACGCCTCTCAGCCAACTTCTCCTCCCGTGTCGCCCGCTTGTCCAAGTGCCCCCAGGATCCGCGATCCACCCTTCTTTACTGGCGCCAATGGCACTGACGTGGAGTACTGGCCCGCCATTTACGAGCGCGTGATCATCCCCAACAAATGGGACGAGGACGGCAAGTTGACAAACTTGGTGTTTTACCTTGCGGGTGTTGCGAGTCTGTGGTACAACAACCACGCATTTGATTTCGACACTTGGTCCGATTTTCAAACCGCTATCACCAACGTTTTTGGCCGCTCTGCCGTTCGTAAGCTGCAAGCCGAACAGCGCTTACGCGAATGCGCTCTGCAGTCCGGTGAATCATTGACCAGTTACATTGAAGATGTCCTGGACTTGTGCAAGAAATCCAATGACAGCATGTCCGAATCAGACAAAATTCGGAACGTCATGAAAGGCATTGACGATGATGCCTTCACGATGCTGCTTGCCAAAAACCCAGGCACAGTGGCTCAGGTCATCACGCTGTGCCAGAGCTACGAGGACCTCCACCAGCAGCGTTCGATGACCCGTCGCTCCACACCACGAAATGTAGAGCTTGCTGGCTTGGAGGCGAGCTGTGATCAGGTGGCGCTGCTGGCAGACCTCAAGTCCTTCATACGTGAGGAAATCGCGCGCCAGTTCTCTCTTCTGCCCTTTGCCCACCCACCGGCTGTTCAACAATCTCCCACCACCATTCTTCCACCAATCCGCCGAGCGATTGAGCGGGAAATAGCGGAAGTCATGCCTGCGTACCACCCACAGCAGCTTCCAGCCCCTGCGCCCCCAAGTTATGCCCAAGTGGTTGCCAGGCCACCTCCAGTCCTCCAAGCGCCCGCGCCACTGACTTACGCCGAAGCTGCCACATGACCTCCGTCCATTGCAGCGGGTATGCCGGCTACGTATGTTGACGTGACCTCTCAGACTCAGCTCCAGCCGACCCTGCAGCCTTTCCTGCCACCGTTCCGTCCGTCGGCTCTTGCGTCATAGACAAGACCTACCCCGGCGAACTAATGGCGCACACCTGACAACCGGCCCATCTGCTTTGCCTGCGGTTACACCGGCCACGTAGCACGTTATTGCACTCGCGTGCAGACACCCCATATCTCATCGCCTGTTGATGGCCAGATCAGCCGTACCTATCCCGACGAAACGCCGTCTATGCCACCACCGTCTCGCCTAGCTACATCTTCTAGACGGTCACTGTCTCAACGACGTCGTTCCCGGCCCCCATACGGCCAAGTTCAGCTGCTCAAGAGCGGGAAAACTAGTCGTCGCAGTCCCGGAGGCATGGGCTGCGACGCCATCGCATTGTGAAAACCCTCAGAGCCGCCCATCTAATGTCATTGACGTGCTGGTATGCCCGGGGAGGGGTTGAGGCTGCCACCCAGGATCCGGCGAAGGACGACTCTTGCGAAGCGTCTCACGAACAAGTAGAAGATGTGTTTAATTTACATATTTGCAAGGGAAATACATTGCAACGAGAGCGTACATACGCGCCCTTCCATCACAAGGACCCAGAGCGCACTCGAGACGAGCGGGCCAGCGAAGTCCAGAGAGAGAGCTCAGCCAACACCACCTAGACTATTGACAAGGCCCCTCCAGGGAGAGCGTGACGTCACGCTAGTTGCCCACCTGCACCCCGGCCGTCGTCGCCACTCGTTCTCGTTATATCTGGTGTGGGCACTTATTGAAAGCCGGTGTTTCTTTTTTTGTTCTTTTTTGTTCCTGCGCGGTCTGCATTTGTTTACGCCTGCCTTTACACTTTAGTGATTAATCTGTAATAGTCAGAAATGCATTTGTAGAAGTGGTTTTATTAGGACGAAAGGTTAAATCTATCGTACCTCATTTCTTGTTCTAGGTTTATTTTTCTGTCAGCTGCCTTTTTTTGTGCGGTGCTTTGAATGGTGTCATTTTGAAGTCTACAAAAGTTGTTCAGAGCAACATTTGTTGCAACACGCACTACATGCTGCACGATAGTCTCAGAGGTACGGCCATTTTCACAAGTCTCTAGCTCAACATCTCCTAGCAGTGATGTGGTAATGGAGCTTACAATGCCACGTTGGTTGTTCGACGCGAGGAACGCCTTTGCATTTTCTCCCTTGGTGAGCTTTTCGACAACAAGCGTTGTCACCAGCACCATGTGCACAGTACATGGCTGCGGAAACTTTAAGCTTCCTCTTGACAAGTTGCCAATCATTGTGTTACCTTCCACATCTATTTTACTGCTCTCCAGGACGAGCACGCTGCTGCAAAATGCGCATGACAGCTTCTTCAGAGCTGAATGAGCACAATATCCAGCGATATAAACAAAGATCTCCATGTCATGCTTTGGGTTGGAAATTTCATCATTTGAGATGTGAACAAAGAAGTTATGTTGCGATACTTCTGTGTCACTTTCGCTGCTGATGTCTGGCTGCGGAAGCATCAGCAGCTTTTGCAGACGAATTTTCTTTTCAGACTCCAGAAGCTGCCTCACGGAAACATGATATTGTGCACCAGCAAGCTGACGGTAGCGACCGAAGCGATTTTCAAGAGTGCCAGCAAGACTTACTTGAACTTCAGTTCTTCCAAACAGTACTGCGACAGCTCAACAAGGGAGTAGCAAGTGAGTCTCAACGCAGAATGTGTTTCCCTTGTCAAGCAGCCACGGCTCAAGTTGACGCTGCTCCAAGCATCCAGCCAGCCTACCATGCCACTAAGGAACACCAGCTGTTGATCCACCGTAGAATTCACTGGATTTTGAAGGGTGTCGTTCAGTCGGCGACTTTTCGAAGGGGTCTTCTCGTTGACGATTTTCCACCACGTCGATATGATGTTTATGAAGGGAGCTGTGGAACTGGCATATGTGGTTTCAAGGGCAACACCACGCGTCTCAAGTGCGTTTGATACAAACGGATTAATGACATTTAACACCAACTTTACATTTTGTCTCTCTATAGGTGTTGGATTGATTGCCTTGGATTTTAGCTTGTAGCCTAGCTTGAGAAGCGATGTCTGCTCCAGTGCATACAGCTGCCGTACGGTTTAAAATAATGCTGCTTTCATTCTGGGCGGCCCGTCGGCAATATTCCTTACAGGCTCACTTACGTGAAGTAAAAGCATATTCCTTCGTTTTTTTTTATTCATCCAGTTGTTCCTGATGCATTTCAGTATGTGAACAGGGTCTACGACATAGAACAGAGGCCGATTGTCGTCGGCTGGATGAGGATATACAATGCTTACTTCCTGTTTCTCTGAGAAAAACGACATCATTTCCCGGTTGAGGAAATTGTTGTCGGTAATTACAGCAATGACCCTGAGGCCCATAGATTCCACTTCTAAAATTACTTTCTTGCAGAACTCATGTAAAATTTCGGCGGTCATTTTAGCAACAGGAAGAATGTGAAGCACATCTTTGTTTGATGACAAGAGCGACTGAAGCATGAAAACATGAGCGGTTGTGGCTGCCTCTTGAGAATAGGCTGCAGATCAACTATGCTGCCCCCTTTTTAATCGAAGTATGGCTTGATATGAATTTCATCAACCATTAGCGTCACCGTCTTTTCGTGCGGCTTCATGCACTTCACTCTTTCTCGAATAAAGGAAGTTTGCTTCGTTTCGCTCCTTCAGTGGATCGCCTCCATATTTGGAACAAACGCGGCGCAGGGTTGAAGGATGGGGTAAAGTCAACGTCGACGCTGATCTGGCAAAGTTGTAGGCGTGCGGAGATATGGAGTGCAGGATGCTAGAAAACACTATTGTTTCAGCACTGTAGCGACGAATGGGGGCGGCGAGTGCGAGAGCTATTTGCTCATTTAGCAAACGAAAAAACGCACTGTGTTCTTCGGTCGTGTCACTGTCTTGGGACAGTTCATTCAATAACGAGCCGATATGCTGCAACACTGACGCTGTTTTCGACGGACTTGCAACTTCAGGCGTCTCAGTCATGTGGTTTTCCAGCTGCTGGAGCAGTGACGACAACGACCGGATGTCGCGCACTGCGTCTGGAACTGCGCCTCCGCAAGCTAATGAAACCAGCTTGATCAAACCTTACGTGCGGTGAAGGATTATCTTCGATGCGGAGAAAACATCACACAACGATCGTTGGCCTTGATGGTCCGGAAATCATTACTGCATACAGCAGAAAGCTTGCCTCTTAAGTGTTCGAAAGAGGACACAGCATTTCTCTCCTCTTCGCTTTTTTGCGCATATAGAGTCCTTAATCGCTTTGCTCAAGGCCTCGTCTTCCATTCGAGCTCGTTTCGAGACAGGAGATTCTCGACGATTGCGATTCGTGCTCAGGTAGGACGGACAGTTCGGAAACACCGATGGTATAGAATCTGACACTAGGCGCACCCTCTCGCTGTCGACTGTGAATGTCCGTCTCGACGCTGCGTCGAAATGTGACAGCTTTGTGATGAAGTCAGCCTCGAGGAAGTGGAGCTCACAGACCTGCGCCAAGCATAACAGTGACTTGATTGCTTTCATACGAAACGGGCTAATGGGAACTTTGACACGAGCGTGAGTATTTCTGTTCTATTTTACCGCACTGCCCTACCTGAAGCGCGACAAAACTACCATCACCACTCAGGATACTCGCTCCGTTCAACAGTAACAGAGCCAGAACGCCAGTAATGCGATAGAGCCGGTAATACAACAAACTTCATCAGTTTTTCACCTCGGAGTGTATGCTTGGTGTGAAATCCTTTCACGGAATGGCTTTTATTCAAGACTTCTTCCAAGCTTCATCCTTGGGGAATACGAAGACACGCACTTTGGGACCACTGTCATAATTGCCGCGGCATCCGGGAACACAACAACGTTTCATGTCGCACTGATCTATGTGTAATCACATACTCATAAATACAACACCCATAAAATAGGACACGTGGGAACGGACGAAGACTCAGAGCAGTGCGATGCAGCACCAAGCCTAACGCAGTCTAACCAGCGAAGCAGGCAGCGATGAAAGGCACACCTGTCGTGGCTTGTTCACCGTTCGGGGTAAAAAAGTGCGCGGGGTGACCAACACCAACACCTCAGCGACGCGTCCTCGGCCACTGGACAGTTGATGATATGTCCGGGGAGGGGTTGAGACTGCCACCCAGGATCCGGCGAAGGACGACTCTTGCGACGCGTCTCACGGACAAGTAGAAGATGCGTTTAATTTCCATATTTGCAAGAGAATTACATTGAAACGAGAGCGTACAGACGAGCCTTTCCATCACAAGGGCCCAGAGCGCACTCGAGACGAGCAGGCCAGCGAAGTCCAGAGAGAGAGCTCAGCACACTCCCGACACGCTCCTTTTATAGCCGTCCGTGCACGCGCTAGACGCCGACTGCGTACAGCAGGCCTGCCAATGCGCGTTCCTCGCAGTGCGCCAAGAGATTTCCCACGTTCCTGTGGAACGCGGACAGCGTATGGCAGGTACGCCGATGAGCGTCTCTTGCATGCCGGTTCCTTGTATTGCCGGTTATGACAGTGCTTATGGATGGTGTTCATGCATCTGCTCTTATTGACACTGGATCTGCAGTATCAGTTATGGACGAAAACCTTTGCCGCTTTCTTCGAAAAGTGACAACGCCAATTTATGGGTTGTCCCTTCGTACTGCAAGTTCGCATCGTATCCATCCTACAGCAGAGTGCACAGCTCGCGTTGGCGTTAGGACGTTCTGTATGTCACCGAATTCATCATTAATCTTACATGCTCTTATGACGTCATCTTGGGATGCGATTTTCTTTCCCACAACGACGCCGTCATCTATTGTGCCGCCGCCGAAATTGAACTCTCACCCTTCTCGCATTTGACGCCAGAAGACAGTCCCTCGAAACTGACCAGGATTCTCGTGATAGACGATACCATAGTGCCTCCAAGCTCGAAGAAAGGTGTATCGGTCTACTGCGCTGGTCTCTCCGACACAACTGCACTCGTTTCGCCATCCGACCGTGCTTGCAGAAGGAAAAAAGCTGCTAGTACCTTTCGCGACCGTGAAAATCACCCAGGGCAACGCCGCTGTTTTTGTGAGCAACCCATCCCCGTACACTGTTACCTTGGTTCGAGGGGAATGTCTCGGCAGAGTGAAACAAGTGGATGACGCACAAGTCCTGGATGTACCAGATGACTCGCAATGTCCCAATTCGCGTACCACCAGGGCTGTTTCCACTTCTGATTCATCATCTCCTGATGTATTTGGCCCCTACATTGATGACAACCTTACGTCGTTACAGCATTCTCAGCTTCTGGACCTGTTACAAGGCTATCATTCTTCTCTCGATGTCGGGCGAATTTCTCTCGGTCGCGCGTCCACTGTTACGCATCGTATCGACACTGGTGCCCATCCACCACTACGGCAACGTCCATACCGCGTCTCGCCTGCTGAACGTCGAGAAATTATCGAGCAGGTTGATGATAGACTCCGACGCAACGTGATTTGGCCCTTGGACATTCCTTGGGCGTCTCCTGTTGCTCTTGTTGCGAAGAAAGATGGTTCTGTGCAGTTCTGTGTGGACTACAGACGGCTCAATAAGATCACTCGCAAGGATGTTTACCCACTGCCACGCATCGATGACGCAATTGACAGCCTTCACAGAGCCGAATTTTTTTCTTTTCTTGATCTGCGCTCGGGGTAGTGGTAAGTATACCTATGGCTGATGACGCTTGACCGAAGACTGCGTTTATTACACCCGACGGCTTGTACGAATTCAACGCCGTGCCGAATGGTCTATGTAATGGATTTGCGACCTTTGAGCGCATGATGGACACCGTTCTGCGCAACTTGAAATGGCACACGTGCTCCATTTTTATTGGCGGGCGCACAGGTGTTCATTGTATCTGCCTTGCAACGTCGTCAGCAGCATTGACTCAGTCCACCCCGAGTTCGACTACGGCTACGACAATTCACCCCACCGGAGGCTTTTGCTATGAAACGTGGTCTGACGAACAGTGCACGATGAACAAGATCAACTCGAAGTTTTTGTGTCCATGCCAGTGCCAAGCATCTGGCACGCTGAACCAAACCATCCAGCTTGCTATGAACTACCCTTGCAAGGATGTTTTCCCATGTAACAGGCACAATGCCATGGACAAAGCGTTCTGGCAAAAGCGTGCACCTACCAGCTGGCCTGGGAATCTCAAATGTCGCTGTGGAGACAAAAGTACTCAGCGCTTCATTGATATTTCGCCCAAGAACAACGTGGCCTACCGGAACACCAGTGGGCGCGACAAAAAGCAGTGCCGCCACTACGACCTGCCCCGAAAACAGCCAGTGGTGGCGTCAGGTCGTCCAGACGCACTGAAACATCAGTTGAACAGCACTTTTACTAGCTTTTACCGGGTTACATATGCCAGTTGCAAGGTCATTCACAGTCAAGTCTCGGCCGAATTCGAAGCTTCTCCGGCAACTGCTGTGGAGCACTTTCGTCCATACATCAAAACACTTCACTACCCGAGCCTGGCGAAAGTGGCCAATGTTCTCCTCATCTTCTGTCAACTCATCGTAGCTTTTCTGCAATTCTTTGGCATCTTTGTCAACAAGATGGTCCGTTTTTTCTTCTGGGTGGATGTGAAGTTTACAGTGGCTTCTTGCTTCCAGTTTGCATCATGGGTATTTAGCGCAAGCTGGTGATTGTGTGCGCGATGTCACAATCACGTTTGCCATCAAGCGGTGTTACTGCAGCAATGTGTTGAAGAGACAACTTGATAATACTACAGGTTGTGCGTGTGTGGGGGGGGAGGTTCAAGATGGGTGTGTTATTGGATTCTGTGGGCAGTTGTGTGTGGTCTTGGCGTCCTCGCTGATGTGACGTCTCATATTTCTACAAGTACCTTGAGGCCCTATACCACCTGGCCATTTTAACGAACCTCGTTTGACAGAAAGGTGTCCCTTATAGGTAGTGGTCACATACTGTCTCGATGATGGCTTTACGGAACTGACGCGACAACGAACTAGTGGCAACACGCCTAACATCTCGACCTAAAGAGCGTCTAAAACACGATGTGTTTGGTTTCATTCCAGATGAGAGAGGACCAACGATACCCAATCTAGCGTGACCGGCAAGAGTAGTAGTTGGTGATGAATTTCTCCACTGCGTCATCGAAGAATGACATCGTTCATCAAGATGGCAGCAGGTTACTTGTCTCCTTGAAGACTTTCAGCTTCCTTGTAGTGTACTTTGACTTTCACGTAAAGACTGCTCAAAACTAGCTGGTGAAGCTAGCCTTGGACTACGACTAACAAGGTAGAACTTGTAGAACTCTTGGCCGGTAACAACTGCTCACTTAAAATTGTCAAGCTTTTGTTCCAATAAAGACTTGTGCCTTTTTACGAAGCCTGTCAATGACGCCAGTCAAATCCAATGTTTTGATTGCTCAAATGTTGAAGCCATGATTCATGGCTCAACAAACATTAGTTGTGACAACAAAGTTTTCATCATAATCTGTCCTTTGTTCATTTGTGTGTGTTCGCAAACATTCTGACGAAACTTTAGCGCACGTAGTTTGCCTATTTAAAGGAGAACTCCCGCAATTTACAGCGAAAACTGCTATGAGTTCAAAACACAGGTCTCGCGCGGCGTTGTTATTGTCCGCCGCTGCCACCCATAACCAGCATCGAGCAATAAAAAACTTCAGTTACACAATGGCGTTGGAATGCGGGTCAGCTGCTTGCCAGCCCAGTATTCTACTACTGAGCCACACCAGTTCTATGCATTAGTTTTTAAACTGGCCTTGGGCAGACTAGATGTTCGGAAAAGGAATCGCGTTTTGATGAGTAATGAAGCGTTGTGCGACTCCTGGTTGTTCTTTTGATGTGCTCAGCATCAAAAAAAAAAAAAACCAGGTGTCACAAAATGCTAATTTCGTAACGAGTGGGTCGTCCAGTGCTCCAACCCATTAGAAAACTTGTACTTGATCACCTACTAACTGTGGTGCATACTGATTTTAGGCATCTTTCTTCATCGTCATCAGCCACTGCACAAAAATAACTGCACAAAATTTCTAACAAGTGTGTAGCGGACACCACGCTTCTCCAAAAAATGACAAAGAATAGTAGAGTTAATGTTGGCTTACTACACAAAAATTAAAATTAGTTATGGCATAGTGAGTACCCCGGCAGAGTCCTTGTAGCAGCTACATAAAGAGTGTTTAGAAAAGGCCGTGAAACACCGCTCTTCTGGCCTTCCATGTGATTGTGCTGCCCGTTCTGCGAAGGCCTGGCGTTTTTAGGGGCAAAGCTCCTGTTAGTTTACCCTTGTCCTTCCTGTGGTGTAACCGAGAGAGAAAGAAACGAGAAAAAAAAAGAAGGCAGTATCTCTCGAACAGTATAACAGGTGGCGCTGTCTCTTAGAAGTAAATACCTTGAAGTATATTTGAGGGCAGGGAAGCTTGCATCATTTGAGGGCAGGGAAGCTAGCAGCAAGATAAATTTTAAGAAGCGATTGAGAGAAATGGGGGAGGAGCGTTGGGCTTGGATGGTATTCAGCTACTTGTACATGAATAATGTCGATAAAAATGGAGGAAGCGAACCAGAAAATTGACTGGTAAAGACTAGGAAAACAGCAGGAGGCCAGACCGAAAAAAATTGTCGGTTAAGAAGAAGGTGAAGGTAGCTAAGACCAATATGTGTATAACTGGCATAATTAAGAAGTGCGCACGAGAGATCTATCGAACTTTTAAGCAGGAAATTGCCAAGGAAAGGATCTATGATAATACTCGGTGTAGTTCTCTACTGTTTGAGGCCAGGACGGAAGTATGGTGAACCAAGACATATCGGGCCAAATACGAAGGGTATGCAGTGCGTCTGGAGAGGAAAAAGAAACTGCCGAACGCTTGATAATGTTCTGTAAAGGCCTTCACCCTATAGTTCAGAATGATGGCGCAGACTTTTTCAAAGCACTGGGGTTTAGCGACAGGGAGGGCAAAAAATACTTAAACGGGTAGAATTAACTAGAAGGAGGTTATCTGATTGGTGGCTAATGTCAAGGCACGAGTGAAAATTAAACCCTTCACGACAAAGTACGAATCCTCAACCTCACTATTTAAAAAAATAATAAATCTAGTTTTTGTTCATTAAGTATTATGGCTTCGTGGTGCTAGCCACCGCCCGATCTAAAGGGTACAGCCATATATCTATTCATCCATCCATACTTACAAGCTGCAGTGTAGTGAGGACATTCTAGATAGCGCTGTAGCGATCTCGCTAAGTAAAAACTTGTTCCAGGAGTTCTACCTAAAGTTTTGTTGTACTTTAAGAAAAACACTTAAGACAGTAACACAAGTGTGATTTTATACGCAGTCATATCTAAACCACCTCAAAATATACAGTGATTTGGCACGCGTAAAAGAGACCGACAACTCATTATCGTCGACCCATATTTTATGGCGCGACAGTAAAATCACTTTTTAGGGTGTTTCTCACAGCAGTATTTATAATCACAAAAAACACGTAGTTATTTTACCACCGTTAATACTAACGAAAAACTTATTCGACCGCGTCCGGCATTAAACAATCAGAATTTCATGCGAGTGAGTTATGTGATCTCAGTATAAAGGTCACATATGACGTCACCCTGTAGCCGTAGAAATTGAACGAAAGAGAAGTGCTCTATCTGGCGTTACAAAGGTATCGTGTATTAACTTTGCCAGTGTCTATAAGAATCGCTCGTGTCACTTTGGCGGCCCGTACGCTACGTCGTTACACTTCGAGGTTCTCGCTATGTTGCCATAATTACTTGCTAGAAGCAAACTCGATATCGATGTGCCCTTGGAGCAATGACGTTATACGGGATGTTTATGCTCAAGTCACGTCACTCTCGTAGATGGCGCCATTGCTGTCTTACGACATCGAAGTGCACTACGGACGCTCTCTGTAGCTTCCGAACGTCATGGCCGTCTCCCACGAAGACGCCCGATTATTAGCGCTAAAATGAGTCTCTAGTTTTCATATGCCACGCTGGGCATGCCTCGCTGCACCACGCTACAACGACTCGCGCTATGCTTCAGACCGCAGTTATTCTACCGAATTTTGGCCTCATTTTTTCCATGGATCTTACAGAATGCACCACGTCGGAGAACTGGCCAAGCGGGCTGAAAGAAAGCAAGAAGAAGTAGAGCGTCAAACGCGCCTTCGGGCAAGTTTGAAAATATAGATTAATAATGTTACATCTTTCAATATGCACTGGATGAACTATCTTGAGAGAGATTCGAAGGTCGCAGGTTAGGTTCTTGCCCACGGCATGTTATCTTTTTACCCAATTTTCTTTCCTCACATTTACATTTCAATTTGATCTAATACCTTCCCCTATGCTTTTTTTAACATTAATAACTGTTGGATCTCATTACTATTGTCACACACAAAAACGAGCCCTTAATAAGGATAGAGCCTATTTCTTTATATATATATATATATATATATATATATATATATATATATATATATATATATATATATATATATATATAGCAGCTCGAGTTCATGAATTTGACTCTCAGCAACCACGAGAGAGTCTTTTTTGAGAGTGAAATGCAAAGTCGCCCATGTTGAGTGATTTTGACGCACATTAAGAGGCCCGCCTCTCACAAAATAGTAAAGTCCTTACACTTAAGTCACTGTTCTACTTCCCTATATTTTCGACTCGGACACTTTAAGGTTAACCAAGTAGTTATCAAAACATCAGAGTGCGCTTCTGGGCTGATATGCGTGCCAGTACCTGGAGACACTCACTTGGCCGCAACTGTATTGTCTTCTTCATAAACACATCACCAGGTGTGAAGTGTGCGCTGACTGTGTGTTTCGTCATTATTAATGTACCAGTGCCGAATATTAGGATTATCCTAATTTCGGCGGATGATCATGGCGGTTTTCTGGCAGGTCGCACACAAAGGTTGCGGCTAGCTTTGCTGTTAAAACAATAGAGCACAAGCGAGGCAAAGCTAAGTCATACTGTGCTCATTAGCACCGATTGTTCTGTCTCATCGGTTAGGTGATGCTTGGTTTCGCTTTTCGCTAAATTTTACGAGGTGAAGTCTGGTTTGGCAATATAATTTGCTAAGATTTTATATAACGGATGAGATATTGGTTAAATAATATTTGGCTATCGAGTCGTCATCACAACGTATTCTTTATGTATTACGGGGGATCAGGCTAAGCTCATCAAATCATTTCTTGTTGGCATTGAGGGCAATCAAATGAGAGTAGACAATGTGTGAGAATTTATTAGAAGGCAGAGAGGTCGGCCTGAGCTAGTTCGCTCTAGCCTGCTACTCTACACAGGGGATAAAAGAAAGGGGAAGGAAAGAGGGATGAAAGGTGATAATGGGGACAAGAAGAGGCTGGCACTGTTGTTGCTTTGACGTGGTAAACAACATCACGCATATGTTGCCGTCAGTGCTGTGCCTTTCCTTTAAACCCAAAGGCAGTTCATTTCCTTGCTTACAACATGATTTTCAAAGCTTGGTACCGCAGTGCCGGACTCATTGGAGCGAGGCCAGTGTGAATGAGGCGCACCAAAGAATCGCTGCAGTGATATACTTGGGTAAAGAAGCTGAAACTGGTGAAGAACTGAGCGTTCACAATCGGGTGAGCAGCTAACACATCGGCAAAGATGCTGCGTTGGGAACTGTATTTAAAATTTCAGGTTAGTACAGCATGAAGCTTCCCTGATCTAAACGCATAAAAGTTCATTACCTTCAATTGGGCCAGGCCAAAAAGGGCGATATCGCTTATACGAAATATAGCGGTTGCCGAAACTCTCTGTTCGGCCCTCATAGATGCTTTAAGAAACGTACGATATAGTCTCCACTTCTCGCCCTTTAATCAAGGCCTCAAACATGTTTGAAGCAAGGCTAAGCTCGCACCACAGGCGAGGTGAAAGATGCTGTTTTCACGCTATTCCTTAACGCTGCGTTTTCAAGCGTGCATGGCGAGCCTCGTACACATCGCACTTCCTTCTATTAGCAACCGAACAAGGAAGAACAATGCCGAGCAAGCGGTGCGACTCAGCGATGACTGATTCATCATCCCATGATAATTCTGGACTTGATTGATTGATTGATTGATAGATTGATTGATTGATATGTGGGGTTCAACGTCCCAAAACCACCATATGATTATTAGAGACAACGTAGTGGAGGGCTAAGAAAAATTTCGCCCACCTGGGGTTCTTTAACGTGCACCCGAATTTGAGCCCACGGGCCTACAGCATTTCCACCTCTATCGGAAATGCAGTCGCCGCTGCCGGGATTCGACCCTCGCGACCTGCGGGTCAGCTTCCGAGTACCTTAGCCATTAGACTACCGTGGCAAGGCACGCGAGATGTGCGAGTAATATCATAGGTAAATCTCTTGATAGCTCAAATTTTGCGCCAGTGGCCGCTTCACATCTGTCGTCCAAAGCGTCGTGAACGCACACAACTCGTACATAATAAAATTTTATACGGAGTCACATCTAAACCACCTCAACAGATACAGTGATTTCGTGCGCGTAAAAGAGACCAACAACTGATTATCGTCGACCCATCTTTTATGGCGCGACAATAAAATCACTTTTTGTAGTGTTTCTCCCAGCAGTATTTATAATCACAAAACCACGTAGTTATTTTACCAGCAGTTTTTTTTTATTTTTATCTGAAAGGCTCGATCCAGACACACACAGACAGAGAGAGAGAGAGACAGAGAGAGATAAATAGAGAGGAAAGGCAGAGAGGTTAACCGAGCTTGGCTCGGTTGGCTACCCTACACTTGGTGTGGGGGAAAAGGAGAATAATAAAACGGAAAGAGATAGAAAAGAAGAGGAGTAAGAAAGAAAAGCATGAAAAGTCAGCTTGAGACTACACAGCCTAGTGTCACACTGTTCTTTCACAAGCGGTCGTGAGGTCTGGTGGTCCTTAAGAACTGCAAGAGGGCTTTTGTGGCTTTGCGTGTATGGGAGATCGTCGGCCAAGGTCCCAGGATCTTCTCTTCTGTAAGCGGCCGTGAATCCAGCTGACAGAGCTTGGCTTCCATATTACGTCGTTCGGTCTGGTATGCTGGGCAATGACATAGAATGTGCTCAAGCGTTTTCTCGCAGGCACAGATGTTGCATGCCGAAGTGCTCGCAATTCCAAGGAGACGAGAGTACGAATTCGTAAATGCCATGCCCAACCTCAAGCAACAGAGTAAAGTTTCAGCGCATCGTGGGAGCCCGGATGGCAAACGAAGTTGCAAGTTTTGGTCGATCGAACACAGGTACGTGCTGGAGAAACCCTGCGTATTCCATTGTAGGAGAGAAATACGGCGAGCAAGTGATTGTAGTAGCCTTGCAGCGTCCGTTCTCAGGAGTGGTATGGGCGTGCGCTGGTCTTGGTCATTAGCTGATCGAGCAGCTCATCCGCGCGGTCATTGCCGACGATTCCGCAGTGATTCAGCAACCGCTGAAATACAATATCGCGACCTTCCTTGAGAGCTTCGTGGTAGTCGTGCCTTATCTGATATACTGATTGTTCGTATAACCCGTGCCGCATAACAAACCGTAGTGACTGTAAGGCTTGTTACGAAGCGCGCCTCCGACGACGTTACGAAGGGCGCTACGAATCTCACCGCTGCAACCACTGTTTCGAAAGACGGTGATGCCAACACGGTCCCAAAGGCGCCACTGCTTCGAACTCCGCCGGGAAGGTCACCAGCCGTTTGGTAGCGTATGTTTCTCAGCTCGCGACTGCTTCTGCGCAGAGCTGATAGACGAGCGGACGATACGACGGTGAGTTAAACAAGGTTTATGTACAGCATATATACAGATGCGTTACAAATTCGGCACTGGGGCCGACATCTGAGAGACGCGAAGAGCCGAGCTCTCCTCTCTAACACATAGGTCTGCTCTCAAATGGGTCTGCCAACACATAGCTCAACTCTCTATCACATAGCTCTCTTCTCTGACACACAGCTCAACTCTCTATCACATAGCTCTCATCTCTGACACACAGCTCAACTCTCTATCACATAGGACTGCTCTCAAACAGGTCTGCTGCTCACGACGCGCCGCAGGGCTTCTTTTATATGAACCGGGTGGATTCTTTGAGAAACCTAATATCCAACCAGAAGCGCCGCTGGTCGTGAGGTCAGACTCCTCCAATGGGGTCGCCGCTGGGCCGTGTCATTCTTTCTCATCAAATCTGGAGAGGCTGCGCTGCAGGTGGCTGCACCCAAACGAGTGACGCCGTCAGGCATTGCGTCAGACCCACCAGACAGGAAGGCGCCGGTTGCTTGCTCGACTTGCTGCTCGAGTGACTCACTGCACATGCGCGCCAGAAAGGGCCGTCGCGTGTTGACGCCGTTGAGTTGTTCGCGTCAGGGGGGCTCGCGGGCTGGCCTTGACAGAGATTGCCTTTTTCAGAGGCATGGACGTTCGCTGTGGAATCGCACGCATAACAAGTTGACCTGGAGTCGCAAAAGATGGCCCATTGGTTAGGTTGCTGCCGAAGAATGTACTTTCCTGCACCTTGAAGTGCTGCGAGCTCTGCTGCTGTCGACGTCGTGGTGTGAGAAAACTTGTACTGAAGCAACAGATTTTCAGATGGAACAACCACTGCTCCTGTAGAGCTGTTGGAATTGGTGGAGCCATCGGTGTAAACATGTATGCGGTCGAAGTACCTTTCGTCCAACAGACGCAAAGTCAATTGCTTCAGGGCTAGCGTTGACATGCGTGCCTTCTTAAAGATTCCAGGAACTGATAAGCGCACGTCAGGTTGACGAAGACTCCATAGCGCAGCTGCTGGATGCATCGCAAGTTTGAAGCCAGGCGGTAGTATGCTTGATGTTTTGTCACAATACCGCAGTACGAAGAATGGGGCCTCCGAGCGGTCAAATACGCTAAATGATGTGACGGTAGCCGTGATAAATGCCGAATGTGCGCTTTCAGCGTCTCAACAATGATATGCGTTGTGACTGGTTGTTCTTGTGCAATAACAATAGTTGACACTGTCGATGAGCATCTTGGAAGGCCAAGGCATGTCTGAAGTGCTTGGGCTTGTACGCTTTGCAGTGCATGGATGTCAGTCTTACACGTGTTTGACAGGACAGGAAGGCTGTACCGGAGAGTTCCGAGGAAGAGGGCTGTGTAAAGCTGCAACATGGAGTGCATGGATGGGCCCCATGATTTTCCGGCGACGAACTTGAATACATTCTCAATGCCAATGAGCTTTTTCTTCAGGTATGTGACATGCGGGCCCCAGGTTAGGTCACGATCTACGATGACACCTAAGAATCTATGAGTGCTCTTATAAGGGATTAATCTGCCATCAATGCACAATGAGTAGAAAGACATCAGTTTGCCTGTAAACGCCACCGCTGCGCATTTTTTGTGGCGATAGTCAAATCTTGCTGGCGAAAGTATGTCAATGTCATTGTTGCCGCTTTCTGTATTCTTGCACGCACTTGAGGCCGTGTCACGCCGGACGCCCACATGCAGATATCGTCAGCGTAGAGAGATATATAAGCCGTCTGTGGCAGCATTTTGGTGAGCCCAACGAGAACCAGGTTCAAAAGAGTCGGACCCAAACACCGCCTTGTGGCACCCAACGACTTGTCAAATACTTATTCGTAGACCCATCTTCAGTTAGAACGAACATGGATCTCTTTGTTAGGTAGCTTCTTACTCATCGAAGTACACGACCTCCAAGTTCAGCTGCTTCAAGAGCATTGAGAACAGCCTCGTGGGTCACGTTTCATAAGCACCCTTCACGTCTAAGAACTGAGCTACCGACAGCCGCTTCTGAGCTTTCTGATGCTGAACAGAGGTCACTAAGTCAATAATGCTATCAACTGAGGATTGACCTCGTCGAAAACCAGCCATAGCATCAGGATAGATGTTATAATCTTCCAGGTACCATTCCATGCGTGTAAGCAGCATCTTCTCCATGACCTTGCAAACGCAGCTTGCTAGTGCTGTGGGCCGGTATGATGCCAAATCGAATGGAGACTTTCCGGGCTTCAGCAAATGCACCAGGCGACTACACTTCCACTCATCAGGCACCAATTCATCATGCCAAGACTTATTGAAAATTCCAGGAGACAGCGCTGTGCCTTCAGGCCTAGGTGACGTAGGGCAGTAAATGTCACCCCATACGGACCTGGGGACGATGAGCGTCTGCATGTGTTCACTGCCGCATGAAGTTCTTCCATGGTGAATGCAACCTTCATTTGCTGATCTCGTGCGACTGGAACATCCTGTGGCAATAGATCGATCAGTATAGAGATGTCGCCGGTGATCTTTGCATAAAATTCACCAGAAACATCAAGCTGTGAGCGACATTGATGTAGCGCTAGACACAGATGTACCTTTACTCTATAGCCCTGTTGAGGATAGAAAGCGATGTCGAAAGCTCTTCTTGAGATTTGTGAAAGCTGTCATTCTTCTTTCGCTAGTATTCTTGTAAGTATAGAGCTTTTCAAATATATTTGGAAATAGCAAGCTGTGACAATGAGATGATGCGCTATTATACGCCTTCCCTGTATTGTACCGCTCTGCGTGCGCCCTGCGCCAAACGTTGTCTACGCCTGTGTCATTGGTGGCTTGCCTCGGCGTCGTTACTCTCTCAGTACACGAGCCAAGCCAAGCCAACAAAAACGTCACTACGCGTATGCACGGCCGTGCCGAGTACCACAGCGCACCATTTGTGAGACAAAGTGTAGGTATAAAAAATATGTCGTTTTGAAATTTTAGCGAGCCGCAAACTCCGTGCACGCGTTGCATGAGCACGCTGAACGGTTGCTAAAGTTTCACATGGTGAGCATGGCGATGTTACGTACCGCGAAATAAGCACCGCATTATTGCAAACTACTAACGCAGGCCTGTAGGCGAATTTTTATTGAGTATTATCTTTTACTGCTAAGTAACCAACAATATTTCAATACTAACAAAACCATATTTGACCGCATCCAGTAATAAACAGTCAGAATTTCAAGCGAGTGAGTGATGTGATCTCAGTATAAAGGTCACATATGACGTCACAACATAGCCGTAGAACTTGAATGAAAGAGAAGTGCTCTACCTGGCGGTACACAGGTATCGTGTATATACTTTGCCAGTGTCTATAAGAATCGCTCGTGTAACTTTGGCGACCAGTGCGCTAGGTCGTTACCCTTCGCGGTTCTCACAATGTTGCCATCATTACTGCTAGAAGCAGACTAGATATCGATGTGCCCTTGGAGCAATGACGCAATGCGTGACGTTTATGCTCAAGTCACGTGACTCTCTCGTACGTGGCACCATTGCTTTCTTACGACATCAAAATGCACTACAGACGCTCCCTGTAGCTTCCGAACGTCATGGCCGTCTCCGACAAAGACGCCCGATTATTAGCGCTAAAATGAGTCTACTTCACACATGCCACGCTGAGCATGCCTCACTGCACCGCGCTACAATAACTCGCTCTATGCTTCACACCGCAATAATTCGACCGAAGTTTGGCCTCATTTTTTTCTCCATGAATCTTACAGAATGCACCACGTCGGAGAACTGGCCAAGCGGGCTGAAAGAAAGCGAAAGAACAAGTAGAGCGTCAAACACGCCATCGGTCAAGTTTTAAAATATAAATTCATAATGTTCACATTTCTGTGTGCACTGGTGAACTATCTTGTAGTGGTTGAAGGCTGCCAGGTCTCTCTCTCTCTCTCTCTCTCTCTCTCTCTCTATATATATATATATATATATATATATATATATATATATATATATATATGTGTGTGTGTGTGTGTGTGTGTGTGTGTGTGCACGCGCACGAGCAAGTGTGTGTGTGTGTGTGTGTGTGTGTGTGTGTGTGTTGAAATACACTCTGGGTCGAATCGAAGCAAGCACTTCATGCAGTTATTAGACTCATGGATTCTCGGAGTATAAACTGTGTTTTTTTACTAAGCTGCTCGACTTTGTGATTTTGACTTTCGGCAGCCACGAGAGAGTATTTTGTGAGAGTGAAATGCAGAGTCACCCATGTTGAGTGATTTTGACGCACATTAAGAGGCCCGAATCTCACATTATATCAAAGTCCTTACACTGTAGTCACTGTTTTATCACCCTATAGTTTCGACTCAGACACGGCCAGGTGAACCAAGTAGTTATCAAAGCATCAGAGTACGCTTCTGGCCTGATTTGCGCGCCAGCACCTGGAGACACTCGTTTGGCCGCAACTGTATTGTCTCCCTCGCAAACCCGTCGCCTGGCATGATAAAGTGTGGGATGACTGCTGCCTTCGTCAACCTTAATGTACCAGTACTGAGTATTCGGATTATCCCTATTTCAGCGGATGATCATGGCGGTTTTCTGGCAGGCCGCACACAAAGTTTGCGGCTATCTTTGCTGTTATAACACTTGAGCACTAGCGGGGCAAAGCTGAGTCAACGGTGCTCGTTCGCACCGATTGTCCTGGCTCATCAGTTACTTCATGCATGGTTTCGCTTTTTACTAAATTTTGTGAGGCGATACCTGGTTTGGCTATATGATTTGCTACGATTTTATATAACGAATGAGATATTGGTCAATTAATAATTGGCTATCAAGTTGTCATCCGAGTGCATTCTTCAAGCATTTTTTAGGGGGGGGGGGAGAATAGGCTAAGCTCATCAAATCAGTTCTTATTGGCCTTGAGGGTGATCGAAGGAGAGGCTGGCACTGCTGGCACTTGGCACTGTGACATGGTAAACAACATCACGTATATGTTGTCGCCAGTTCTGCGCCCTTCCTTTCAACACCAAGACAGTTAATTTTCTTGCTTACAACATGGTTTTCAAGGCTTGGTACCGATGTGCCAGACTCAGTGGAGCTACCTCAGTGTGAATGAGGCGATCCACAAAATCACTGCAGTGATATACTTGAGTAATGACGCTGAAACTGGTGAAGCAACTGAACTTTCATTATCGGGTCTGCAGCTCACACATCGACAAAGATGCTGCGTTGGGAACTGTCGTTAAAATGCTAGGTTAGTACAGCATGAAGCTTTCCCTGATCTAAATACAGTAAAATTCATTACTTTTATTTGGGCCAGGCCGAAGAGAACCATATCTTTTATGTGAAATATAGCGATTACCGAACAGCTCTGTTCAACCAATATAGATGCTTGAAGAAACGTATGATGTCGTCTCCACTCCCCTCCCTTTAATCAAGGCCTCCACATCATTCGAAGCCAGACTAAGCTCGCAACAGAGGCGCGGCGAAAGGGGTTGTTTTCACGCTCTTCCTTAACGCTGCGTTTTCAAACGTGCATGGTGAGCATCGTACACATTGCACTTCCTTCTATTGGCAACCATAGCAGGCTAAAATGCTAGATACCTGCAGAGTCACTCAACAAGGAAGAACATTGCTGAGCAAGCGATGCGATTCGGCGATAACTGGTTCATCGTTTCATGATATTTCTGGACTAAATTGATTTATTGGTTGATTGATTGATTGATTGATTTATATGTCGGGTTTAACGTCTCCAAACCACCTTATGATTATTAGAGACACCGTAGTGGACGGCTGGGAAAACTTTTGACCACCTGTGGTTCTTTAACGTGCACCCACGGGCCTACAGCACTTCCGCCTCCATCGGAAATGCTCCCTCCGCTGCTGGAGTTCAATCCTCGCGACCTGCGGGTCAGCAGCCGAGTACGTTAGCCACAAGACCACCGCGGCAAGGCACGCGAGTTGTGCGAGTAATATCATTGCTAAATCTCCTGAAAGCTCAAATTTTCCGCCAGTGGCTGCTTCACATCCGTCGTCCAGAGCGTCGTGAACGCGCACAACTCATACATAATAAAGGACGAGTCGACTATATGTCGCCCGTTCCTCGCTATAGCCTTAGCCAGCGCACAATGCTCAACTCGGCTGTCTATAATGACGAAGCTTCGTGCGGCAAACAGCACTGGCGACATCTGCAGTTGCAAATACGCCACACCTGAGCATGCGCGGCGCCAGTGATGTGCCTGCCTCGCAATACTGATCCCCATGAAGTGAAGTTCATATAATAATTACAGAGGAATCTGGCGCAGCGACCGTGTACCCCCATGAGAATTATGGGAAGTACAGACTTCGGATTGGATAGCGTTAGCTGGTGAAATGTCTGCAGACCTTTTGCTACACTTTCAGTTTCGTTCTTTGCGGAGCGCAGGTAGTGGGTGCGAAAAAAGAGGCTGATGCAGTGCCTTTGTTGCTCGAAGAAGCTGACGACCACTAGATCTCATGATTCGTTGCGACGTTGGAGCTTTGCGAGTAGCATTTGACAGTTTAAACGAAGCGTCGTCCACTCACCGCTGCGCCTAGATGTAGCGTCTAGAACCAGTGCAGGGTGGTGCCTCGCGTTCATGTTTTTCACGAGCACGTCTTGCCTAAACTCGTTTTGAATCGACTGCAAATCGATGATGAAGCTCAGAAGACGCACCGTCATGCTCTGCTGACTCGACTTCACAACAAAACAAGAGATGCGTGCGGGGCAGACTACTTGTACAGACGCACCTAGCATCGCAGAAGGCGAAACGATAAGTGTTGCTCACTTAATTCTGTACTGTTATTTGCATAAATAGATTATGCGTACTTTTGAAATAAAAACGAGCACGTTTCTTTTCAAGTAATGTAAAAAAATATTTCATTAAATCTTGATGCCAAGTCTGCAACGGAATGGCAGAGCGATGGTTGAATTTGTCCATGTTTCACTTCTACGCCATGGTCACGAAAAATTTTGCCATAAAGTTTGCGCACAAAACGATGAAGCAAATTTAAATTTAATATATCTTCATATCATTTTGTTTTACACTCGGAAAAGAGGCGTCGCGAATTTCAATAACTTTATCCATCCGAAGCAGATCCGAAGCCTGTACTTCCCATGATTCCCATGCGGGTACAAGCATACAGTTTTTTAATATAAACTAGAGGGAACTCTGGCGCTAGTGTCTATGGGAACTGCAACGCACGGCGCAACAGCGAGCATGGTAATGATGGGTAGTACACACATTTTTCTAAACTTTGTACTTCTGGCCTGATTTTGGCTCTGTGTGTGTTCGTGTGGCTTGGACCTCTTTTCTCACGAAACAAAAATGAGCAAATGTTCTGCGATTGTGCTTCACCACCTCATTCTTTTAGACTTACCTTTCCGAATTGGGTCACAAATTTCAAAAGGGTTAAATCTTTATTTAAAACAAAACCGAAACACAGCAATAAACAAAGCCGCAAGTACGATTTGCTGCCCGCAAATACGAAGACTAGGCAAATGTGTGTACTACAAATCATTCCCACGGTCGCTGAACGATCGCAGCGCCAGAGTGCCATCTAGTTAATTTTAGGAAACTCTATGAATACAAGCGCCGCTGAAGGGGCCCGCGTAGATACTAGCACCAGATTCCACTCCAGGTATTTGTGTACGAAACTCTCTGCTGATCCCCATTTATCGCCGCAGATGCCACAACCGCATTGGCCGTCGAAAGGGCTCCGAGCGATTTCGCGAAAAAAACAAAAAAAAACTAGAAAAAAAAGTCGAAGTAATACTGTTGTCGCTGAGGTATATCACTAAGCGAGAATATTATTTTGTTGTTCTTTTATTTCGATTTTTTAATCTTGAGAGCGCTTCGACGGCCAAAGCAGCCATCGCGGCAGCAGAGATACAGAAGGGTGGAAACTGCAGGGCAGGCATATCATTGGCGCCGCGCATGCTTAGATGTGGCATATTTGGGACTGCAGATGTCGCTGGTGCAGTTCCTCGCGCGATGCTCCGCCGTTCATGACAGCCGAGTTGAGCACTGTACATACTTTCAGGCTGTCTATACAGCTCAGGTACACAATAATACAACGTTTGTAGCACGAAGAACGCCTTGGTTGAGTGGGCTAAGCCACAGGAAACGTCGAACAGGTCGCAGCCAGTATCACGTGATGTGACTTTATACTTCACTGAGCGCTTGCGGCAGGTGATACCACGGTATGACCTCGCAGTAAATGATGTATTGGTAATTCATTGGTTATCAATGAGCTATTGATTGGCTATACGTTGGCCATCAATAACTTTGACCATGTATTTAAGTCATGCTAGGCACATCCAAACATTTCCTTGAATGTATGCTTATCGATCAATTATCGATGAACTCCTGAGTGGCTATTACTAGGCATCGATGGCTAACCTGAACTTAACTAGTCTCGACCATGCTTAGGTAGAATAATGCAAGATGTTTTAAGCTTGCCTGTAGACCAAGTATTCTATGCAAACCTATGCCGAGTTCAGAATGAAAAGCTTCGACGGGTGCAAATTACGTAAGCAAAGGGCAGACCTAACTCACATCCTGTGGGCCTCTCCAAAGGCGGTCCTACAGGGTCGCATAATTGATAATGATGAGCAGTGGGAGACAGTGCTGCTCAGCTCAGACCCCGAAGAACAGCTCTGGGTAATTCGACTAGCCGAGGACGCCGCCAGGACCCAAGGGCTTCTGCCTCACACCTAAGCGTGGGTTCCGCATCATAGACGAAGCCGGATTCTCAAGACAAAGTTTTTTTTTGTCCTCGTCCTCCGCTGTTAAAAATGGTCTTTAAACGAACATTTCTGCCCGCAAAAAGCTGCAAGAAGTTAAACTCCGTCCATCTTCGGCATAGACACCATGTGCGATGTTATGTGCAGCATTGGGCGGAGCCATCGTTTGCTACAAACTCTGGTGTGCAAACAGCTTGTTGCATCCCCGTTCGCGAGGGTGCCAGTGTTGCACGGCTCTCAGGTTCATGGCCTGTTTATAAAAGTTTTCAATTAAAGGAAAACTCTTCGACACTTTCGACGATATAATGCCGTTTTTAAATAGTAGATGGATAATGCCATTTTTAAATAGGAGTAGCAGGCTAGGGTGGTTCATTCTTCATTGTGAAAAAAGCGCGCATAAATACGGCCACTCAGAAAGGAAATAAAGCGCTCGTCCTGTGTCCTTTCTGAGTGTTCGCACTTATTTGCGCTTGTTTCATCATGAATTGATACCAACATCCCCAACTGGCAGTCATCCTAAATCCTAAATGAATTTGCGGGTTCTTTCTGCTGAGACACTGCTGAATCATTTTAAATATGCAAAAAACTATGAGTTGAAAACAGAGAGCAGCTCTGTGCCAATGCCACCTAGAAAATTATTTTCAGGCCTGCTCATTGCCGCTGCAAAATCACCTGTTTTGCCCTAGTGAGCGCGCGTACGGGAGGCTATGAATGCTTTGCCACCATCGTTTCCCGTCAAACATACAGCATTCGCGATGATATTTACATGCTTAATACCTTAATCTGCCATTTACGACAGAAATACTCTTGTTTAAGTAATGTACTACGTTTGAAAGCCTCATTATATTTACCTGTGAGCCATTCATTTCGCCACAAAGTCAAAGAAAGTGAGATTAACCATTTCTATATCTACATTGTAAATAGAACCAAAATATTTTATCATGCATTGTCAAGCAATCATGCAAGGCTTCTCTTCTATATAATTGATTTGTGTATTTCTGTCCAGTTTGGAATATCGTTCATTTTTTTTATACTGAAGACTGACTACTAATGGATACGTTGTTTGTAATACTCGTATTTTTAAGTAAGTATTCAAGTATTATACTGATAAAATGTATTATTTCCAGCGATAATCTCTCATAATATTATTAACAGCGCTTTCCTTATATTCCTGCGACATGCTTCTTTGTCCTCCATTGTTGGGTTATGCCAGTGGCGGTATCATAATCGTCATAATCATTAGTGCCTCGGTAGTGAATGGCCTCCGGTTCACTTCGCTCTTCAAGAAGGCACAATGTCCAGTGCGCAAAGGCCTCCTCGACGTCCCGAAGTGCCCGAACGCCGACAAGTGGCTCGCACAAATCCTCTGGTGCCCACCAGCGGTCTAACGACGACAAGTACCACCAATACCATTACTACGACAAGCAACTACGAGCCGACTGGCGAACGTCCATCTTTATCGGTGGCCGCAAGGTTGTTCTACATATCAGCCTTGTTACGTCGTCGGCAGAATTAATTCAGTCCGCCCTGAGTTCGACTAGGGCCACGACAATTCACCCTACCGGAAGAGTTTGCTATGAAACGTGGCCTGACGAACTGCGCAAGATGAACAAGATCAAATCGACGTTTTTGTGTTGTTGCCAGTGCCAAGCATCTGGCAGGCTGGACCAAGTCATCCAACTTGCTATGAACTACCCTTGCGATGATGTTTTCCCAGATAACAGGACCAACGCTATGGACAAAATGATCTGGCAAAAGCGTCCACCTACCAGCTGGCCTGGAAATCTCAAATGTCGCTGCGGAGACAAAAGTACTGAGCGCTTCATTGATATTTCGCCCAAGAACAACGTGGCCTACCGTAAAAGCAGCGGGCGCGATTTCGACGATTGCAACGCCACACAAGACCTCAATCACTGCAAGGGCACCCTGCTTCAAGACATCACAAAAATATTTAAAAACCAGAAGAGGATCATTTCCGTCGCCATCCCCAGTGCTGTCAGGCTACATGCCAGCATCAACGACTTCAGCAGTATTCTCCAGGACGTCTTGCGAACCACGTCTGGGAGTGACTCCAACGGAGAACACACGCCCATGGGAGTCGCATATAAACTCGGGACTATGAACGGACAGCCACAGCCGATCCTTTTGTGGTTCAGCCACAGTGATCGCCATAAGTACTACACCTCAGTACTGACCTTCGTCGTATTGAAACCAAAAAAAATACACCTCACTTCCCCATATAGGGACAGTGGATACTGAGCGGAAATTCATACACCCCGTCCTGATCGAGATACAGCCCCGACCAGCTTGCTTGTGGATCCCGGTAGTTATTTCAGTCACGACCACTGAATTCACGGCGAATGATCAGCATATGCAAGTCATCGAATTTCGCGCAATATTGACCACTGGCTACAATATGAGTTACAACATGGCAGAAAACTACAACGAAATGCGCATGTGGATTCTTCGCAAGAATCAAAGTGAAAAAAGAAATGGCACCTATAACTTCGTGCTGTCCAGCGAAAATTTTGACATCTGCCCAAATCAGTCTCGCTTACCGGGTCGCGAAGCAATGCTGCTGATGAAGCAAGACAAATTCAGTCTTTCATTCGCGGCTTCTCCCAGCAGCCCATTCATGTGGTCGGAGCTCTGCCCAACATCTGAGGCCAAAATTGATGACGTTGCCATTGCAGCGTACATAAAGCCGAACAACAAAAATGCTATGGAGGATTCGACCAAGGGGAGCACCTTAAAGCATCAGGGTGGACGAAACATTCACCACCAAACGAAGGTGTAGGCGAATCACTTCACCGAAGGTCACAATCGTAAGGTTAGGCCTGGGAAGCTAGCACGCCGAAAAGGTTTACAGAAGCGCATGTACAAGCCTGAACCAAAAAGTTATCGTGCCCTTCAAGAGTGATAGCGCAGTTATTATGGTGGTCTGTGACATTGGAGCTATTAGCCAGCGCAGTACCGTGTGTCAGAAGGTACCAAAGGAGTCGGTCGTAACACATCTTTTGGACTTGACATTTTTTCTCTGTCTAGTTTTTTATAGCTTCTATGAATCACTGCTACTCCAAGATATGGCGCGCATTTTCTACGTAAGCGGCAGCAAGAAGCAGTGCCGCCACTACGACCTCCCCCGAAAACAGCCAATGGTGGCGCCAAGTCGTCTACACGCACTGAAACATCAGTTGAACCGCACTTTTAGCTGCTTTTACCGGGTTACATATGCCAGTTGCAAGGTCATTCACAGTCAAGTCCCGGTCACATTCCAAGCTTCTTCGCCTATTACTGTGAAGCGCTTTCATCCATACATCAAACTACTTCACTACCCGAGCCTCGCGGAAGTGGCCAATGTTCTTCTCGTCTTCTGTCAACTCACCGTAGCTTCTCTGCAATTCTTTGGCATATTTGTCAACCAGGTGGTTCGTTTTTTTTTTCTGGACGGATGTGAAGTTTACAGTGGCTACATGCCTCCAGTCAGCACCATGAGTATTTAGCGCAAGTTGGTGATTGTGTGTGCAGCGTCGCAATCACGTTTGTTATCAGGTGGTGTTACTTCAGCAGTGTGTTGAAGAGACAACCTGATATTACTACAGGTTGTGCGTGTGTGTGGGGAGGTTGAAGATAGGTGTGTTATTGGATTCTGTGAGCAGTTGTGTGTGGTCGTGGCGTCCTCACTAATCTGACATCTCATATTTCTACAAGTGCTTTCAAGCCCTCCCATCTGTTCATTTGAACGAACCTCATTTGACAGGAGGGTGCTCCTCTAAGATAGTGGTCATATACTGTCTCGATGACGCCTTTACGGAACTGCCTGCAACTACGAACATGTGGCAACACGCTCAACATCTCAACCTAAAGAGCGTCTAAAACACGTGTTTGCTTCATTAGTTAGATTAGAGAGGACCAACGATACCCAATCTAGCGTGACCAGGAGAGAGTAGTAGTTGGTGATGATTATTTTCCTGCGTCATTGAAGAATGGCATCGTTCATGAAGATGACAGCAGGCCACTTGTCTGCTTGAAGATTTTCAGCTTGCTTGTAGTGTGCTTTGTCTTTCACGTAAAGACTGCCGAAAACTAGCTGGTGAAGCTGGCCTTGGACTATGAGTAACAAGGTAGAACTTGTAGAGCGCTTGGCCCGTAACAACTGCTCACTTAAAATTATCAAGCTTTTTACAATAAAGATTTGTCCCTCTTTACGATGCCTATAAATGACGCCAGTCAAATCCAATAATTTGATTGCTAAACTGTTGAACCCATGACTCGTGCTTTCAACAAAAATTAGTTGTGACAACAAAGTTTTCATCACAATCAGTTTTTTGTTAATCCGTTGTGTTCGCAAACAATCTGACGAAATCTTAGCGCATGTAGTTGCCAATTTAAAGGGAAACTCCCACAGTTTTAACGCAAAAACTGTTATAAGATCAAAACACGGGTCACGTGCGGTGCCGTAGTTGACAGCCGCCACCACCCATAACTAGCATCAAACAATAGAAAAATCTAGTTATACAATTAGGTTCGAACGTGGGTCAGCTGCGTGCCAGCCCAGTATTCTACCACTGAGCCACACAAGTGCTACGAACTGGTTTCTAAACTTGCCTTAGGCAGTCTGGCTGTCGGGAAAGGAATCGTGTTATAATGAGTAATGAAGCGCTGTGCGTTGCCTGGTTGTTCTTTTAATGTGCTTCACAAGAAAAGAAAAATCAGACGTCACACAACGCGAATTTCGTAACGAGTGCCATGAGTCGTCCAGAGCTCGAAACCATTAGAAAACATGTACTTGATCACCTACTAAATGTGGCGTATACCGACTGCAGGCATATTTCTTCTTCGCCTCCAGCCACTGTGCAAAAATAATTGCACAATATTTCTAACAAGTGTGTAGCGAATACCACGCTTCTCCAAAGAATGACGAAGAATAGCATGCTGAATGCTGGCCTACTACAGAAAAAATATCATTATTTATGGCGAAGTGGGTACCCAGTGTGCTTGAAGCAGTTACACATAGAGTGTTCAGAAAAGGCTCTGAAACACCGCTCTTCTAGCCTTCGCTGTGATTGTGCTGCTCGTTCCAAGCAGGCCTGCCGTTTTTAGGGGCGAATCTTCTCTTAATTTAACCTTGTACTTCCTGTGGTGTAACCGAGAGAAAAAAGACGAAAAAAAAGGCCGGCAGTATCTCTCGAAGAGTATATAATAGACGGCACTGTCTCATAGAAGTACATACAAACTGCAGTTAAGTGATGATATTATAGATGGCACTGTAGCGATCTCACGAAGTCAAAACAGGTTCCATGAGTTCTGTCTAGAGTTATGTTGTACTTTAAGAAAAACACTTATGACAGTAACACTACTGTGATTTTATACAGAGTCATATCTAAAGCACATCAACAGATATAGTGATTTCGCACGCGTAAAAGAGACCGACAACTGATTTCTGTGGAACCATTTTTTATCGCCCGACAGTAAAATCACTTTTTGTAGTGTTAGTCGCAGCAGTATTTAAAATCACAAAACCACGTAGCTTTTTTTTATCTGAAAGGCTCGATACAGACACAGATGAACCTTCACTCCAGCACTGTTGAGGATTAATAGCGATGGCGCTAGCGCTTCTTGAGATTTGTGAAAGATTTCCTTTTAGAGGCGAAGCTCCTTAAAGCGGCACCCGTTCGTCCCTCGTAGTCGTAGCTGTAGTGTGTAACAAGTGTTAGATATTGACCTGCAAGGTGGTGCCGGTGGGAGATTTTTCCTTTGCTTTTTTGAACAATAAAAATTTCGTGGCTTGCGCGTTAACTAAAAGCCGAATGCTCCTGTTTCTCATTCCCCATTAGCAGCCATTGGCATGGACATTGAGCACTATCTGACAAGACACAGTTGCTACGTTATACTCGCTGGGTGTAACCTCCTTAGTTTTAGAAAGGTTTAGCGAGCGTTGAGCCGCAGTGCCATGAATACAATGAACTAGTATATACCATGAAGTCAAGGTGGTTAAAGGGGGGAAGTATATACGAAGCGCAAGCCGTAAGAAAGTAAAAGCCGAATTATCCTGTTTCTCATTTCCCATTAGGAGCAATTGGCATGTACATTGAGTACTATCTGACAGGAAAAGGTTGCTACGTTATACTCGCTAGGTGTAACCACCTTGGTTTTAGAAAGGTTTAGCGAGCGTTGGGCCGCAGTGCCAGGAATACAGTGAACTAGTATATACCATGCACTCGAGGTGGTTAAAGGTGGGAAGTAGACCCGAAGCGCAAGCCGTAACAAAGTGTGCGTGTGCAACCTCTCGTTTAGTCCTTGGAGAGTCTGCTGGATGGCGGTGCTTCTATATGGGGAATATGTGATGAAAAGATGCGAGATTGTGGTACTTGAATGAACGGACACATAAACAGATGCATGGATGGACGCATGAACGGACGCAGAGGCAGATGCATAGACGAGCGCAGGGACGGACGCACGAACAGACGCACGCACAGGCGGGCGGATGGATGCATGGTCGGTCACACAGACAGGCGCATGGACGGACGGAAGCAAGAACGAATGGACGGACGAATGCTTCGCCCTACTCTCCATCATTCACACCATAGATATGCCGTTCTTCCTTTCACAAGATTTCTTGTATGTTGAGGGCTTTTCAATTAATTTTTGGAAATAACAAGCTCTTTTACTGAGATCGTGCGGTATTATACACCTTCCCTGTACTTGTACCACTGTACGTGCGCCCTGCGCCAAAAGTTGCCTACGCCTGTGTCATTGGTGGCTTGTCTCGGCGTCGTTACTCTCTCAGTACACGATCCAAGTTACTGAAAACGTCACTACGCGTATGCACGGCCGTGCCGAGTAACACACCGCAACATTTGTGAGACAAATTGTAGGTAGAAAAAATATGTCGTTCAGAAATCTTAGCGAGCCGCAAACTCCGTGCACGCGTTGCATGAGCGCGCTGAAAAGTTGCTCAAGTTTCACCTGCTGAGCATGGCGATGTTACGTACCGCGAAATAAGCACCGCATTATTACATACAACTAACACAGGCCTGTAGGCGAATTTTTATTAAGTAACATCTCTTACTGTAAAGTAACCAACAATATTTCAATACGAACAAAAACAATATTCGACCGCCTCCAACAATAAACAGTCAGATTTTCAAGCGAGTGAGTAATGTGATCTCAGTATAAATGTCACATATGACGTCAAACTGTAGCCGTAGAACTTGAACGAAACAGAAGTGCTCTATCTGGCGTTACACAGGTATCGTGTATACACTTTGACAGTGTCTAAAAGAATCGCTCGTGTCACTTTGGGGGCCAGTACGCCACGTCGTTACGCTTCGAGGTTCTAACTATGTTGAGAGCATTACTTGTTTGAAGCATCGATATATATATATATATATATATATATATATATATATATATATATATATATATATATATATATATATATATATATATATATATATATATATATATATATATATATTGTAGAGAAGCTTCCGAACCCTGAAAGTGCTAGAACTCTCAGGGGCCTTCTAGTCGGTCTACCCAAAAAGGACGCCGCTTGCACTGAGAGCCAGTACTTGGCCGTTACTGTCGCCATTGTGTATGCTCGCTGTGTGCCGTCTAATAAACGCCATAACAAATTGGTGGAGGTGCGGGGGACGATCCCCTTCGATGCCCTTGGAACTACGATCACGTACCCTGCTATCTAGCATGTTCCACGACGCCTCTCAGCAAACGCCTTCTCCCGTGTCGCCCGCTTGTCCCAGTGCCCCCAGGATCTGCGATCCACCCATCTTTACTGGCGCCGATGGCGCTGACGTGGAGTACTGGCCCGCCATTTACGAGCACGTGATCATCCCCAACAAATGGGACGAGGACAGCAAGTTGACAAACTTGGTGTTTTACCTTGCGGGCGTTGCAAGGCTGTGGTACAACAACCACGCATCCGATTTCGCAACTTGGTCCGATTTTAAAACCGCTATCACGAACGTTTTTGGCCGCCCTGCCGTTCGTAAGCTGCAAGCTGAGCAGCGCTTCCGCGAACGCGCTCTGCAGTCCGGTGAATCATTCACCAGTTACATTGAAGATGTCCTGGACTTGTGCAAGAAATCCAATGACAGCATGTCCGAATCAGACGAAATCTGGAAGGTCATGAAAGGCATTGACGATGATGCCTTCACGATGCTGCTTGCCAAAAACCCAGGCACAGTGGCTCAGATCATCACGCTGTGCCAGAGCTACGAGGACCTCCACCAGCAGCGTTCGATGACCCGTCGCTCTACACCACGAAATGTAGAGCTTGCTGGCTTGGAGGCGAGCTGTGATCAGGTGGCGCTGCTGGCAGACCTCAAGTCCTTCATACGTGTGGAAATCGCGCGCCAGTCCTCTTTTCTGCCCTTCTCCCATCCACTGGCTGTTCATCAATCGGCCACCACCATTCTTCCACCAATCCGCCGAGCGATTGAGCGGGAAATAAGCAGAAGTCATGCCTGTGTATCACCCACAGCAGCTTACGGCCCCTGCGCCTCCAAGTTACGCCAAAGTGGTCGCCAGGCCACCTCCAGTCGTCCAAGCGCCCGCGCCACTGACTTACGCCGAAGCTGCCACATGACCTCCGTACATTGCAGCGGGTATGCCGGCTACGTATGTTGACGTGACCTCTCAGAGTCAGCTCCAGCCGACCCTGCAGCCTTTCCTGCCACCGTTCTGCCCGTCGGCTCTTGCGTCATAGACAAGACCTACCCCGGCGAACCAATGGCGCACACCTGACAACCGGCCCATCTGCTTTTCCTGCGGTTACACCGGCCACGTAGCACGTTATTGCACTCGCGTTAAGACACCCAATATCTCATCGCCTGTTGATGGCCAGATCAGCCGTACCTATCCCGACGAAACGCCGTCTATGCCACCACCGTCTCGCCTAGCTACATCTTCTAAAAGGTCACAGTCTCCACGACGTCGTTCCCCGTCCCCCATACGGCCAAGTTCAGCTGCTCACGAGCGGGAAAACTAGTCGTCGCAGTCCCAGAGGCATGGGCTGCGACGCCATCGCATTGTGAAAGCCCTCATAGCCACCCATCTAATGTCATTGACGTGCTGATAGGCCCGGGGCGGGGTTGAGGCTGCCACCCAGGATCCGGCGAAGGACGACCCTTGCGACGCGTCTCACGAAAAAGTAGAAGATGCGTTTAATTTACATATTTGGAAGAGAAATACATTGCAACGAGAGCGTATAGACGCGCCTTTCCATCACAAGGGCCCAGAGCGCACTCGAGACGAGCGGGCCAGCGAAGTCCAGAGAGAGAGAGCTCAGCCAACACCACCTAGACTATTGACAAGGCCCCTCCAGGAAGAGCGTGACGTCACGCTAGTTGCCCACCTGCACCCCGGCCGTCGTCGCCACTCGTTCTCGTTATATCTGCTGTGGGCACTTATTGAAAGCTGGTGTTTCTTTTTTTTCTTTTTTGTTCCTGTGCGGCCTGCATTTGTTTACGCCTGTCTTTACACTTTAGTGATCAATCTGTAATAGTCAGAAATACATTTGTAGAAGTGGTTTTATTAGGACGAAAGGCTAAAACCATCCTACCTCATTTCTCGTTCTAGGTTTTGATCTTTCTGTCAGCTGCCTTTTTTGTGCGGTGCTTTGGATGGTGTCATTTCGAAGTCTAGAAAAGTTGTTCAGAGCGACATTTATTTCAACATGCACTACATGCCGCACGATTGTCTCTGAGGTATGGTCATTTTCACAAGTCTCTAGCTCAACATCTCCTAGCAGTGATGTGGTAATGGAGCTTACAATGCCACGTTGGTTGTTCGACGCTGGGAGCGCCTTTGAATTTTCCTCTTGGTGAGCTTTTCGACAACAAGCGTTGTCACCAGCACCATGTGCACAGTATATGGCTGCGGAAACTTCAAGCTTCCTCTTGACAAGTTGCCAATCATTGTGTTACCTTCAACATCTATGTTCCTGCTCTCCAGGACGAGCACGCTGCTGCAAAATGCGCATGACAGCTTCTTCAGAGCTGAATGAGCACAATATCCAGCGATATAAGCAACGACCTCCATGTCATACTTTGGGTTGGAAATTTCATCATTTGAGATGTGAACAGAAAAGTTATGTTGCGATACTTTTGTGTCACTTTCGCTGCGTATGTCTGGCTGCGAAAGCATCAGCAGCTTTTGCAGACGAATTTTCTTTTCAGATTCCAGAAGCTGCCTCACGGAAACATGATATTGTGCACCAGCAAGCTGACGGTAGCGACCGAAGCGATCTTCAAGAGTGTCAGTTTGAAATTTTTCCAGCAAGACATACTTGAACTTCAGTTCTTCTGAACAGTACCACGACAGCTCAACAAGGGAGTAGCAAGTGAGTCTCAACGCAGAATGTTTTTCCCTTGTCAAGCAGCCAAGGCTCATGTTGACGCTGCTCCAAGCATCCAGCCAGTCTACCATGCCACTAAGGAAAACCAGCTGTTGATCCACCGTAGAATTCATTGGATTTTGAAGGGTGTCGTTCAGTCGGCGACCTTTCGAAGGGGTCTTCACGTTGACGATTTTCCACCACGTCGATATGATGTTTATGAAGAGAGCTGTTGAACTGGCACATGTCGTTTCAAGGGCATCACCACGCGTCTCAAGTGCGTTTGATACAAACGGATTAATGACATTTAACACCAACTTTACATTTTGTCTCTCCATAGGTGTTGCATTGATTGCCTTGGAATTTAGCTTGTAGCCAAGCTTGAGAAGCGATGTCTGCTCCAGTGCATACAGCTGCCGTACGGCTTCAAGTGATGCTGCTTTCATTCTGGGCGGCCTGTCGGGCAATATTCCTGACAGGCTCACTTCAGGAAAGTGAAAGCATATTCCTTCGTTTTTTTATTCATCCAGTTGTTCCTGATGCATTTCAGTATGTGAACAGGGTCTACGACATAAAACAGAGGCCGATTGTTGTCGGCTAGATGAGGATATACAATGCTTACTTCCTGTTTCTCTGAGAAAAACGACATCATTTTCCGGTTGAGGGAATTGTCGGTAATTACAGCAATGACCCTGAAGCCCATAGATTCCACTTCTAAAATGACTTTCTTGTAGAACTCATGTAGAATTTCGGCGGTGATTTTAGCAACAGGAAGAATGTGAAGCACATCTTTGTTTGATGACAAGAGCGACTGAAGCATGAAAACATGAGCGGTTGTGGCTGCCTCTTGAGAATTGGCTGCAGATCCAACTATGCTGCCCCCTTTATAATCGAAGTATGGCTTGATATGAATTTCATCAACCACTAGCGTCACCGTCTTTTCGTGCGGCTGCATGCACTTCACTCTTTCTCGAATGTAGGAAAGGAAGTTCGCTTCGTTTTGCTCCTTCAGTGGATCGCCTCCATACTTGCAACAAACGCGGCACAGGGTTGAAGGATGGGGTAAAGTCAAAGTCGACGCGGATCTGGCAAAGTTATAGGCGTGCGGAGATATGGAGTGCAGGATGCTAGAAAACACTAATGTTTCAGCACTGTAGCGACGAATGGGGGCAGCGAGTGCGAGAGCTATTTGCTCAATTAGCAAACGAAACACAGCACTGTGTTCTTCGGTCGTGTCACTGTCTTGGGACAGTTCATTCAATAAGGAGCCGATACGCTGCAACACTGACGCTGTTTTCGACGGACTTGCAACTTCAGGCGTCTCTTCATGTGGTTTTCCAGCTGCTGGAGCAGTGAAGACAACGTCCGGATGTCGCGCACTGCGTCTGGAACTGCGCCTCCGCAAGGTAATGAAACCAGCTTGATCATACCTGCTGAGACTGTAAGTGAGAGATCAGCAAGCACAGTGACGGAAAAGCTCACGTGCGGTGAAGGATTATCTTCGATGCGGAGAAACATCACACAACGATCGTTGGCCTTGATGGTCCAGAAATCATTACTGCATACAGCAGAAAGCTTGCCTCTTAAGTGTTCGAAAGAGGACACAGCATTTCTGTCCTCTTCGCTTTTTTTGCGCATATAGAGTCCTTAATCGCTTTGCTCAAGGCCTCGTCTTCCATTCGAGCTCGTTTAGAGACAGGAGATTCTCGACGATTGCGATTCGTGCTCAGGTAGGACGGACAGTTCGGAAACACCGATGGTATAGCATCTGACACTAGGCGCACCCTCTCGCTGTCGACTGTCAATGTCCGTCCCGACGCTGCGTCGAAATGTGACAGCTTTGTCATGAAGTCAGCCTCGAGGAAGTGGAGTTCACGGACCTGCGCCAAGCATAACAGTGACTTCACTTTATTCATACGAAACGGGCTAATGGGAACTTTGACACGAGCCTGAGTATTTCTGTTCTAATTTACCGCACTGCCCTACCTGAAGCGCGACAAATCTACCATCACCACTCACGATACGCGCTCCGTTCAACATTAACAGAGCCAGAACGCCAGTAATGCGATAGAGCCGGTAAGACAACAAACTTCAGCAGTTTCTCACCTTGGAGTGTATGCTTGGTGTGAAACGCTTTCGCGGAATGGCTTTTATCCAAGACTTCTTCCGAGCTTCATCCTTTGGGAATGCGAAAACACGTACTATTGGACCACTGTCATAATTGCCGCGGCACCCGGGAACACAACAACGTTTCATGTCGCACTGATCGATGTGTAATCACGTACTCACAAATACAACACCAATAAAATAGGACACGTGGGAAGGGACGAAGACTCAGAGCAGTGCGATGCAGCACCAAGCCTAACGCAGTCTAACAAGGGAAGCAGGTAGCGAGGAAAGGCAAACTTGTCGTGGCTTGTCCACCGTTCGGGGTTAAAAAGTGCGCGGGGTGACCAACACCACCACCTCAGCGACGCGTCCTCGGCCACTGGACAGTCGATGATATGTTCGGGGAGGGGTTGAGGCTGCCACCCAGGATCCGGCGAAGGACGACTCTTGCGACGCGTCTCACGGACAAGTAGAAGATGCGTTTAATTTACATATTTGCAAGGGAAGTACATTGCAACGAGAGCGTACAGACGCACCTCTCCATCACAAGGGCCCAGAACGCACTCGAGACGAGCGGGCCAGCGAAGGCCAGAGAGAGAGCACAGCGCACTCCCGACATGCTCCTTTTATAGCCGTCCGTGCACGCGCTAGACGCCGACTGTGTGTCCCAGCGACGCTGATGTGCATTTCCTGCGGCGCACACAGACGCCTCCCGCGTTCTGGCAGGACGCGGACAGCGTTTGACCGTTATGCCGATGAGCGTCCCTTGCAAGCCACCTCCTTGCTGTGCCGGCCATAACATCGGACAACTAGCGTGACGTATGCCGTCTGGAGAGAGGGGTATGAACGGGCCTTGTGAGTAGTCTAGGTGGTGTTGGCTCAGCGCACTCCCGACACGCTCCTTTTATAGCCGTCCGTGCACGCGCTAGACGCCGACTGCGTACAGCAGGCCTGCCGATGCGCGTTCCTCGCAGCGCGCCAAGAGATTCCCGCGTTCATGTGGAACGCGGACAGCGTATGGCAGGTACGCCGATGAGCGCCCCTTACATGCCGGTCCCTTGTATTGCCGGTTATGACAGCTCATCCGCCGTCCGAAGAGGTCACGTAAGGGTTGCAGTGGCGCTGCTCCCTGAAGTGGCCGTAGTCCGTCTCCGTGGGCGCAACACTGTCCACCACAACACAGAGACACTCACCACATAGCAGGTCTTACGGTAGGCGCACCTCGACGTCGTAAAGAGGCCCAGCACATCACACGCTTGGTCACAGCATGGGACTGTCCACAGCTGCAAAGGCCCCGTCACCGCTGCCTGGTCGTCCACTGGCCGAAGGAAGCAGGAAGCCCTACCGAAGGGCCACAGTCCGCAATAGCTGGTTCGTCGTGTCCACCATGCCATGCTGTTGAACCGGTAGGCATAGCAATCTTCTGCCTGCCTGTAGCAGGCAAGACGCTCTCAAACCGGACACCCACACTGAGAACACTCAGCTCTCGCGAGAATCACCAGGTGTACCTTGCTGCAAGGCTCGTAATTTATTGCACAACAGAAGACTACACTATGGTGGTGACCAAGTGAACTCGAACAAAGAAATAAAAACGCGCGCACACACGCACAAGGGTAAATAGTAGCACTTGCGTCTGACAAAGGACTCAAAAGAATTGTACCGTTCCGCGTTTCCTTTAGCTATTCAGCTACGGAAAACCTCGGCTCAGACCATCGGCGTTACCGTTGTCTCTGCCTTTGCGGTACTTGAGCTGAAAGCTATGCTCCTGCAACGCTAAACTCCAACGCAAAAGCCTTCCATTTTTCGACGACATACTATGCAGCCATGTTAAAGGAGAATGATCTGTCTGGACCACGAAATGGGATCCAGCCAGATAGCATCGTAGTTTCTGTATTGCCCATACGAGGCACGCACACCCTTTTTCCGACGCACTGTACGCCTGCTCACGAATCGTGAGTTTTCTACTGACAAATACCACGGGGTGTTCGTTCCCTTCAGCGTCGTTTTGTCTGAGCACAGCTCGCATTCCCCGATCACTAGCATCGCACTGCAGTACAAACGGGCGTTCTCTTTTTAAGAAGAGATGTCACGCGTTTTCTACGTAAACGGCAGCAAAAAGCAGTGCCGCCACTACGACCTTCCCGGAAAACAGCCAGTGGTGGCGCCAGGTCGTCTAGACGCACTGAAACATCAGTTGTACAGCACTTTTAGTAGCTTTTACCGGGTTTATATGCCAGTTGCAAGGTCATTCACAGTCAAGTCTTGGCCACATTCGAAGCTTCTCCGACAACTGCTGTGGGGCGCTCTCGTCCATACATCAGAACACTTCATTACCCGAGCCTCGCGGAAGTGGCCAATGTTCTTCTCGTCTTCTGTCAACTCACCGTAGCTTTTCTGCAATTCTTAGGCATAGTTGTCAACAAGATGGGCCGTTTTCTTTCTGGACGGATGTGAAGTTTACAGTGGCTTCATGCTTCCAGTTTGCACCATGGGTATTTAGCGCTAGCTGGTGATTGTGTGTGCGATGTCACAATCACGTTTGCCATCAGGTGGTGTTACTGCAGCAGTGTGTTGAAGAGACAACTTGATAATACTACAGGTTGTTCGTGTGTGTTGGAGGCTGAAGATGAGTGTGTTATTGGATTCTGTGGGCAGTTGTGCGTGGTCTTGGCGTCCTCGCTAATGTGACGTCTCATATTTCTACAAGTACCTTCATGCCCTATACCACCTGGCCATTTTAACGAACCTCATTTGACAGAAAGGTGTCCCTTACAAGTAGTGGTCACATACTGTCTCGATGATGGCTTTACGGAACTGACGCGGCCACGAACTAGTGGCAACACGCTCAATATCTCGACTTAAAGAGCATCTATGACACGATGTGTTTGGTTCGATTTGTTAGATTAGAGAGGACCAGCGGTGCCCATTCTAGCTCTACCTGGAAAGTAGTAGTTGGTAATGATTGTCTTCACTGCGTCATCAAAGAATGACATCGTTCATGAAGATGGCAGCAGTCCACTTGTCTCCTTGAAGAGTTTCAGGTTGCTTGTGGTGCGCTTTGACTTTCACGCAAAGAATGCCCGAAAATAGCTGGTGAAGCTAGCATTGGACGAACAAGACAGAACTTGTAGAACGCTTGGCCGGTAACAACTGCTCACTCAAAATTATCAAGCATTTTCCAATAAAGAATTGTCCCTCTTTACGAAGCCTGTCAATGACGCCAGTTAATTGCAACATTTTGGTTGCTAAACTGTTGAAGCTATGACTCATGGCTTCAAAAAAAAATTAGTTGTGAAAACAAATTTTTTATCATAATCTGTCCTTTGTTAATTCTTGTGTGTTCGCAAACAATCTGAAGAAATTTTAGCGCATGTAGTTTGCCCGTAGTTTTAAAGGAGAACTACCGCCATTTTACAGCGAAAGCTGTTATGAGATCAAAACATGGGTCAAGCGCGGTGCCACACTTCACCTTTACCGCCACCCATATCAGCATCAAACAATAAAAGCTCCAGTTACAAAATGGGGTTCAAACGCGGGTCAGCTGCGTGCCAGCCGACTATTCTACCACTGAGGCACACCATTTCTACGAACTGGTTTCTAAACTGGCCTTAGGCAGTCTGGATGTCCGCAAAAAGAATCGCGTTAATATGAGTAAAAAAGTGTTGTGCGACGCCTGGTTGTTCTTTTTATATACTCAACAAGCATAAAAAAACAGGCGTCACACAACGCGAATTTCGTGACGAGTGGGTCGTCCAGTGCTCCAACCTATTAGTAAACTTGCACTTGATCACCAATATACTGTGGCACATACTGACTTCAGGCATCTTTCTTCATCGACGTCAGCCACTGCACAAAAATTATTGCACGAAATTCCTAACATGTGTGTAGCGGATACCACGCTTCTTCAAAAAATGACAAAGAATAGCAGAGTGATTGCTGGCTTACTACACAAAATCTATAATTATTTATGGCGTAGTGAGTACCCAGCAGCGTCTTTGGTAGTAGTTACACAAATAGTGTTTAAAAAAGGCTCTGAAACACCGCTCTTCTAGCTTTCCCTGTAATTGTGCTACCCGTTCCACGCAGGCCTGCCGTTTTTAGGGGCGAAGCTCCTCTTAGTTCAACCTTGTCCTTCCTATGGCGTAACCGAGATAAGAATAGACGAGAAAAAAAAAGAGAGGCAGTATCTCCCGAACGCGCTTTCTGCGCGCTGCATGAGCGCGCTGAAAAGTTGCTGAAGTCTCACATTGTGAGCATGGCGATGTTACGTACCGCGAATTCAGCGCCGCTTTATTTGATACTACTGTATACTAACACAGGCCTGTACGCAAATATTTATTGAGATATATATTTTACTCTAAAGTAACCAACAATAATTCAATACTAACAAAACTATATTCGACCGCGTCCAGCAATAAAGAGTCCGATTTTCAAGCGTGTGAGTTATGTGATCTCAGTATGAAGGTCACATATGACTTCATACTATAGCCGTTGAACTTGAATAAAACAGAAATGCTCTACCTGGCGTTACACAGGTATCGTATATATACTTTACCAGTGTCTATAAGAATCGCTACACTAGGTCATTACGCTTCGTGGTTCTCACTATGTTGCCATCAATACTTGCTAGAAGCAGACTCGATATCGATGTGCCGCCCTTGGAGCAATGACGCTATGCGTGATGTTTATGCTCAAGTCACGTGACTCTCTCGTACGTGGCGCCATTGCTGCCTTACGACATTGAAATGCACTACGGACGCTCTCTGTAGCTTCCGAACGTCATGGCCGTCTCCGACGAAGACGCCCGATTATTAGCGCTAAAATGAGTCTACTTCACACATGCCACGCTGGGCATGCCTCGCTGCACTACGCTACAATGACTCGCTCTATGCTTCACACCGCAATAATTCGACCGAATTTTAGCCTCATTTTTTTCCATGGATTTTACAGAATGCACCACGTCGGGGAACTGGCCAAGCGGGCTGAAAGAAAGCGAAAGAACAAGCAGAGCGTCAAACGCGCCATCGGTCAAGTTTTAAAATATAGATTTATAATTTCAATATGTACTGGGTGAACTATCTTGTAGTGGTTGAAGGCTGCCAGGTCTCTCTCTGTCTCTGTCTCTCTCTCTCTCTCTCTCTCTATATATATATATATATATATATATATATATATATATATATATATGCGCGCGCGCACGAGCGCGCGCGTGTGTGTGTGTGTGTGTGTGTGTGTGTGTGTGTGTGTGTGTGTGTGTGTGTTGAAATACACTCTGGGACGAAGCAAGCACTCCATTCAGTTATTACGCTCATGGATTCTCGGAGTATAAACTGTGTTTTTCCACTAAGCAGCTCGACTTTGTGATTTTGACTTTCGGCAGCCACGAGCGAGTATTTTGTGAGAGTAAAATGCAGAATCACCCATGTTGAGTGATTTTGACGCACATTAAGAGGCCCGAATCTCACATTATATCAAAGTCCTTACACTGTAGTCACTGTTTTACCACCCTAAAGGTTCGACTCAGACACGGCCAGGTGAACCAAGTAGTTATCAAAGCATCAGAGTACGCTTATGGGCTGATTTGCGCGCCAGCACCTGGAGACACTCGTTTGGCCGCGACTGTATTGTCTCCCTCGCAAACCCGTCGCCAGGCATGATAAAGTGTGGGCTGACTGCTGCCTTCGTCAACCTTAATGTACCAGTACTGAGTATTCGGATTATCCCTATTTCAGCGGATGATCATGGCGGTTTTCTGGCAGGCCGCACACAAAGTTTGCAGCAATCTTTGCTGTTAAAACACTTGAGCACTAGCGGGGCAAAGCTGAGTAAACGGTGCTCATTCGCACCGATATTCCTGGCTCATCAGTTAGGTGATGCTTGGTTTTGCTTTTTGCTAAATTTTGCGAGGAGATAGCTGGTTTGGCTCTATGATTTGCTTCGATTTTATATAACGAATGATATATTGGTCAATTATAATTGGCTATCAAGTTGTCATCCGAGTATATTCTTCAAGCAAAATTTTAGGGGGGGGGGGGGGGTAGGCTAAGCTCATCAAATCAGTTCTTATTGGCCTTGAGGGTGATCAAAGCAGATGCTGGCACTGCTGGCACTGTGACATGGTAAACAACATCACGTATATGTTGTCGCCAGTTCTGCGACCTTCCTTTCAACACCAAGACAGTTAATTTTCTTGCTTACAACATGATGTTTAAGGCTTGGTACCGATGTGCCGGACTCATTGGAGCGAACTCAGTGTGAATGAGGCGCCCCACAAAACCGCTGCAACGATATACTTGGGTAAAGAAGCTGAACCTGGTGAAGCAACTGAACTTTCATTATCGGGTGTGCAGCTCACACATCGGCAAAGATGCTGCGTTGGGAACTGTCGTTAAAATGCTAGGTTAGTACAGCATGAAGCTTCCCTGATCTAAACGCATCAAAAGTCTTTACGTTCAGTTAGGCCAGGCCGAAGAGGGCGATATCTTTTATACGAAATATAGCGATTGCCGAACAGCTCTGTTCAGCCCTTATAGATCCTTGAAGAAACGTACGACGTGGTCTCCACTTCTCTCCCTTTAATCAAGGCCTCAACCTCGTTTGAAACCAGACTAAGCTCGCACCACAGGCGCGGTAAAGGGGGCTGTTTTCATGCTGTTCCTTAACGCTGCGTTTTCAAACGTGCATGGTGAGCATCGTACACATTGCACTTCCTTCTAATAGCAACCATAGCAGGCTAAAATGCTAGATACCTGCAGAGTCACTTAACAAGAAAGAACATTGCCGGGCAAGCGATGCGATTCGACGATAAATGGTTCATCGTTTCGTGATAATTTTGGACTAAATCGATTGATTGATTGATTGATTGATGTGTCGCGTTTCACATCCCAAAACCACCTTATGATTATTAGAGACACCGTAGTGGAGGGCTGGGAAAAATTTTGACCACCTGGGGTTCCTTAACGTGCACCCAATTCTGAGCACACGGGCCTACAGCACTTCCGCATTCATCGGAAATGCTGCCGCCCCGCCGCGGTGGTCTAGTGGCTAAGGTACTCGGCTGCTGACCTGCAGGGCGCGGGTTCGAATCCCGGCTGCGGCGGCTGCATTTCCGATGGAGGCGGAAATGTTGTAGGCCCGTGTACTCAGATTTGAGTGCACGTTAAACAACCCCAGGTGGTCTAAATTTCTGGAGCCCTCCACTACGGCGTCTCTCATAATCATATAGTGGTTTTGGGACGTTAAACCCCACATATCAATCAATCGGAAATGCTGCCGCCGCTGCCGAGATTCGATCCTCGTGACCTGCGGGTCAGCAGCCGAGTACCTTAGCCACTAGACCACCGTGGCAAGGCACGCGATATGTGCGAGTAATGTTATAGGTAAATCTACTGATAGCTCAAATTTTCCGCCAGTGGCTGCTTCACATCCGTCGTCCAGAGCGTCATGAACACACAGAACTCATACATAATAAAGGACGAGTCGACTATATGTCGCCCGTTACTCGCTATAGCCTGTGCTAACTCACAGTGCTTAACTCGGCTGTCTATAACGACGAAGCGTCTTGCGGTAAACAGCACGGGCGACATCTGCAGTTGCAAATACGCCACATCTGATCATGCACGGCGCCAGTGATGTGCCTGCCTCGCGATTCTGATCCCCATAAAGTTTCATGCAATGATACCTAGAGAGGTATCTGGTGCTGCCATAGTGTACCCCCATGAGAATTATGGGAAGTACAGGCTTCGGATCGGATAGCGTTAGCTGGTGAAATGTCTGCAGACCTTTTGCTACAGTTTCAGTTTCGTTCTTCGCGGAGCGCGGGTAGTGGGTTCGGTAAAACAGGCTGAAGCAGTGCCTTTGTTGCTCTAAGAGGCTGACGACCACTATATCTCCCGATTGGCTGTGACGTTGGAGCTTTGCGAGTAGCATTTGACAGTTTAAACGAAGCGTCGTCCACTTACCACTGCGTGTAGATGTAGCGTCTCAAGCTATAGGGCAGGGTGTTGCCTCGCGTTCATGTTTTTCACGAGCACGTTTTGCCTTAACTCGTTTTAAATCGACTGAAAATCGGTGACGAAGCTCAGTAGACGCACCGTCACGCTCTGCTGACTCAACTTCACAACAAAATCAGAGATGCGTGCGGGGGAACTACTTGTACAGAAGCACCTAGCGTCGCAGAAGACGAAATGATAAGCGTCTCTCACTTAATTCTGTACTGTTATTTGCACAAATAGAATATGCGTACTTTTGAGATAAAAACGAGCACGTTTATTTTCAAGTGTTGTAAAAAATTAATTCAATAAATCTTGATGCCAAATCTGGAACGCAACGGCAGAGCCATGCATAGCCTGATGGTTCAATTTTTCCATGTTTCACTTCTACGCCATGGTCACGAAAACATTTTGCAATAAATTTGCGCACAAAAGGATGAAGCAAATTTTAATTGAATATAACTTCATATCATTTTGTTTTACATTCGGAAAAGAACCGTCGCGAATCTCAATAACGTTATCCATCCGAAGCAGATCCCATGCCTGTACTTCCCATCATTTCCATGCGGGTACAAGCATAGAGTTTCTTAATATCCGCTAGCGGGAACTCTTTCGCTAGTGTCTATGAAAGCTGTAACGCACGGCGCGTCAGCGAGCATGGGAATGATGGGTAGTACACACATTTGTCTAAACTTCGTACTTCTGGCCTGATTTTGGCTCCGTGTGTGTTCGTGTGGCTTGCAGCTGTTTTCTCACAAAATAAAAATCCGCAAGTGTTCAGCGCTTGCGCTTCACCGCCTTATTCTTTTAGACTTACCTTTCCAAATTGGGTCACAAAGCTCAAAAGGGTTAAATAGTTATTTCAAAACAAAACCGAAACACACCAATAAACGAAGCCGCAAGTACGATTCGCCACCTGCAAGTACCAAGACTAGGCAAATGTGTGTACTACCCATAATTCCCATGGTCGCTGAACGATCGCAGCGCCAGACTGTCCTCTAGTTAACTTTAGGAGAATCCATGGGTACAAGCGCCGCTGAAGGAGCCTGCGTAGACACTAGCGCAAGATTCCACTAAGGGTATTTTTGTATGAAACTTTATGCTGATCCCCATTTATCGCCGCAGATGCAACAACCGCATTGGCCGTCGAAAGCGCTCCAAGCGATTTTGTGAAAAAACAAAAAATCAAGAAAAAAAAAGACGAAGTATTACTGTTGTTGCTGAGATATATCACGAAGCGAGAATATTTTTTGTTGTTCTTTTATTTCAATTTTTTAAACTTCAGAGCGCTTCGCCGCCCAAAAAGCCATCGCGGCACCATAGATAAAAATGGGTGGAAACTGCAGGGCAGGCACATCATTGGCACCGCGCATGCTCAGATGTGGCGTATTTGCGACTGCAGATGTCGCTGGTGCAGTTCTCCGCACGATGCTCCGTCGTTAATGACAGCCGAGTTGGCAACTGTACTTATTTTCAGGTTGTCTATGCAGCTCAGGTAAACATATTACAACGTTTGTAGCACGAAGAACGCCTTGGTTTTGTGGGCTAAGCAACAGGAAATGTCGACCAGGTCGCAGCCAGTATCATGTGATGTCACTTTATACTTCACTGAGCGCTTCCGGTAGGTGATACCACGGTATGTCCTCGCAGTAAATGATGTATTGGTAACTTATTGATTATATATGAGCTATTGATTGGCTAGACGTTGGCCATCAATAGGCTTTGACCATGTATTTAAGTCATGCTAGGCACATTCAAACATTTCCTAGAATGTATGCTTATCGATCCATTATCGATGAACTCTTGAGTTGATATTACTAGGCATCGATTGCTAACCTGAACTTAACTAGTCTCGACCATGCTTAGGTAGAATAATGCAAGATGTTTTAAGCTTGCCTGTAGACCAAGTATTCTATGCAAAGCCAAGTAAGTATTCTATGCAAAGCCAAGTATATACGAATAGACCAAGTAACTATGCCGAGTTCAGAATGAAAAGCTTTTTTTTTTGTCCTCGTCCTTCGCTGTTAAAATGGTCTTTAAACGAACATTTCTGCCCGCAAAAAGCTGCAAGAAGTTAAACTCCGTCCATCGTCGGCATGCACGCCATGTGCGACATTATGTGCTGCATTGGGCGGAGCCGTCGTGTGCTACAAACTCTTGTTACAACCCAGCTCGCAGGGGTGCCAGTGTTGCACGGCTCTCAGCTTCGTGGCCTGTTTATTAAAGCTTTCAATTAAAGGAAAACTCTTCGGCACTTTCGACGATATAATGCCGTTTTTAAATAGTAGATGGATAATGCCATTTTTAAATAGGAGTAGCAGGCTAGGGTGGTTCATTCTTCATTGTGAAAAACGAGGGCATAAATACGGCCACTCAGAAAGGAAAGAAAGCGCTCGTCCTGTGTCCTTTCTGAGTGTTCGCACTTATTTGCGCTTGTTTCATTATGAACTGATACCAACATCCCCAAATGGCAGTCATCCTAAATCCTAAACGAATTTGCGGGTTCTTTCTGCTGAGACACTGGTGAATCAATTTAAATAAGCAGAAAACTATGAGTTGAAAACAGAGAGCAGCTCAGTGCCAATGCCACCTATGAAAATATTTTCAGGCCTGCTCATTGCCGCAGCAAATTCACCCGTTTTGCCCAAGTGAGCGCGCGTACGGGAGGCTATCAATGCTTTGCCACCATCGTTTCCCGTCAAAGATACAGCATTCGTGATGATATTTACATGCTTAATACCTTTATCTGCCTTTTCCGAAAGAAATACTCTGGCTTAAGTAATGTATTTTGTTTGAAAGCCTCAAGATATTTACCTGTGAGCCATTCATTTCACCACAAAGTCAAAGAATGTACGCTATCAAACTGGGGCTCGATCTATAGGAGCAACTTTTTCAGGACCAACAAAGGTACAATATATAAAGGCAAAATTTATTCATTCTTAATATACACACAATCACAATCATCAACACTCGTGAGATTAACATTTCCTATATCTACATTGTAGTTAGACACAAAATATTTTATCACGCATTGTTAAGCATTCATGCAAGTCTTCTGTTCTATATATTTGATTTGTGTATATCAGTCCAGTTTGGAATCTCGTTCATTTTTTGTGCACTGAAGACTGACTACTAAATGATACGTTGTTCGTAAGGCTCGTATTTTCAAGTAAGTATTTAAATATTATACTGATATATTGTAATATTTCCAGGGATAACCTCTCATATTATTAATACCAGCGCTTTCGTTATACTCCTGCGACATGCTTCGTCCTCCATTGAGGGTATAAACCAGTGTCGGCATCATCATCCTTGTAATCATTATTGCTTCGCGGCGAATGACGTCCGGTTCACTTCGCTCTTCAAGAAGGCACAATGTCCAGTACGCGAAGGCCTCCTCGACGTCCCGAAGTGCCCGAACGCCGACAAGTGGCTCGCACAAATCCTCTGGTGCCCACCAGTGGACTAACTACGACAAGTACCAGCAATACCATTACTACGACAAGCAACTACGAGCCAACTGGCGAACGTCCATCTTTATCGATGGCCGCAAGGTTGTTCTACATATCAGCCTTGTTACGTCGTCGGCAGAATTAATTCAGTCCGCCCCGAGTTCGACTACGGCCACGACAATTCACCCTACCGGAAGATTTTGCTATAAAACGTGGCCTGACAAACTGCGCAAGATGAACAAGATCAAATCGAAATTTTTGTGTTGTTGCCAGTGCCAAGCATCTGGCAGGCTGGACCAAGTCATCCAACTTGCTATGAACTACCCTTGCGATGATGTTTTCCCAGATAACAGGAACAACGCTATGGACAAAATGATCTGGCAAAAGCGTCCACCTACCAGCTGGCCTGGAAATCTCAAATGTCGCTCCGGAGACAAAACTACTGAGCGCTTCATAGATATTTCGCCCAACAACAGCGTGGCCTACCGTAAAAGCAGCGGATGCGGTTTCGACCATTGCAACGCCACACAAGACCTGGATCACTGCAAGGACACCCTGCTTCAAGACATCGCAAAAATATCTAAAAACCAGAAGAGGATCATTTCCGTCGCCATCCCCAGTGCTGTCAGGCTACATGCCGGCATCAACGACTTCAGCAATATTCTCCAGGACGTCTTGCAAACCACGTCTGGGAGTGACTCGAACGGAGAGCACACGCCCATGGTAGTCGCATATAAACTAGGGATTATGAACAGACAGCCACAGCCGATTCTGTTTTGGTTCAGCCACAGTGATCACCATAACTACTACAGCTCAGTACTGACCTGCGTGGTATACTAGGTTCTCGGTGTTCACCAGAGAACCTAGTATGCCTTCCGTTCCCACAACCACCCTGATAGGTTCTAGCATGCCTGCGCTAGCATTTTCTGCGGACGGCATTTCTTCCCTAATAAAAACATTAAACTTTCCTCGTCATGTGGCATTGAGGAAATTAATTCTAAACTGTTAAAGAACATTACCGATACAATTGTACCATACTTGCACCTCATATTCTCACAGTCACTCAGCACCGGCGACCTTCCGAATGACTGGAAAATTGGTAAGGTCGTTCCAGTCTACAAAGCAGGCGACAGCAACTCCCCACTCAATTATCGTCCAATTTCATTAACAAGCATCCCATGCAAAATCATGGAACATGTCATATATTCTCATGTTATCAACTTCCTCGATTCCAATAGTTTCTTTCACACCTGTCAGCATGGCTTCCGCAAGGGACTTTCCTGTGAAACACAATTAGCACTCTTTCTTCACGACATACATACAAATCTTGACACCAACTTTCTGACTGACGCCATTTTCCTTGACTACGCAAAAGCATTCGATACAGTTCCACACAACAAACTAATACAGAAGTTATCCGGGCTAAATCTTGACCCTAACGTGTTAAGATGGATTAAATCTTTTTAGCTAATCGTTCTCAATTCGTGCACGTAAATAATGAATCATCTGAACCTATCGAAGTAACGTCAGGAGTACCGCAAGGGTGCGTCCTTGGCCCCTTGCTATTTCTAATCTACATTAATGACCTACCACTAACTGTGTCTTGCAAAATCCGCATGTTCGCCGACGATTGCGTGATCTACCATACAATAACTAATGCTTCCGATCAACTAACCCTACAACACGATCTGAACAACATTCAAGAATGGTGTGACAATTCGCTTCTCAAACTTAACCCCAACAAGTGTAAGGTTGTCTCATTCACTCGCCGGAAAAATCCTTTCTTATTCCCATACCAAATCACTAACGCCCCTCTAGAAATAGTACAGTGTTTCAAATATCTAGGTGTCACACTGTCCGCCGATCTAACTTGGAATGCGCATGTCACAAACATTATCTCATCTGCAAACAAAGTATTGGGATTCGTGAAACGTCATCTGCGTTGCGCACCTCAACACGTAAAACTTCTCGCATACACATCCCTCATCAGGCCAAAACTGGAATACGCCTCTGCAATATGGAATCCACCTCAAATTTACCTAATCAATGACCTTGAATCAATTCAAAATCGCTCAGTCCGATTCATACATTCGTCATATTCTTATGACATCAGTGTTTCATCCTTAAAAGCCCAATCTGGATTGCAGCCACTTGCCCTTCGACGCCGCATAGCCACTCTTTCCCTGTTTCATAAGCTGTTTCATTCGCCCCTCAACCATCCTCCATACGTCATCCCTCCAACGTACATTTCGCACCGCACCAGCCACCCCCTCCAAGTCTCCCGTTACCGCACTAGGACTACTACCTTCTCCGCATCCTTCTTTCCGCGTGCTGTGAAGACTGGAACGACCTCCCAAACCACGTCGTCACAATCACCTGCCCATCAACTTTCGCTAAAAATGTAACAACTCATCTCTGTCAGTGAAACTTTATGGCAATGTATATACACACACCTATGTAGCAATATTTTATACTTTGAATGTAGCAAAAGTCTTATATCCTGTATACCAACCCCTTATGTGGCAAATATTTTTATATACTGTACATCCACCCCTTATGTAATACCCCCTTGTGGGGTCTTTAAGGAAATAAAATATGAAATATGAAATTGAAACCAGACAAATACACCTCACTTCCCCATATAGGGACAGTGGCTACTGACCGGAAATTCGTACACTCCGTTCTGATCGAGGTACAGCCCCGACTAGCTGGCTTGTGGATTCGGGTAGTTATTTCCGTCATGACCACTGAAGTCACTGCGAATTATTAGCATATGCAAGTCATCCAATTTCGCGCAATATTGACCACTGGCTACAATTTGAGTTACCAACATGGCAGAAAACTGCAACAAAATGCGCATGTGGACTCTTTGCAAGAATCCAAGTGACAAAAGAAGTGGCACCTATGACACCGTGCTATCCAGCGAAAATTTTGACATCTGCCCAAATCAGTCTTCCTGACCGGGTACCGAAGAAATGCTGCTGGTGAAGCAAGACAAATTCAGCATTTCATTCGCGGCTTCGCCCAGCAGCCCATTCATGTGGTCGGAGCTCTACCCAAACTGAGGCCGAAATTGATGACGTTACCATTGTAGCGTACATAAAGCCCAACAACAAAAATGCGATGGAGGTTTCGACCAAAGGGAGCACCCTAAAGCATCATGGCGGACGAAACATTCACCACCATACGAAGGTGTGGGCGAATCATTTCACCGAAGGTCACAATCGTGAGGTGAGAGCTGTAAAGCTAGCACACCAAAAGGTTTTACAAAAGCGTCTGTACAAGCCAGAAAAAATAATTATCGTGCCCTTCAAGCGTGATAGCGCAATTATTATGATGGTCTGTGACATTGGAGCTATTAGCCAGCGCAGTACCGTGTGTGAGAAGATACCAAAGGAGTCGGTCGTAACACAAGTTTTGGACATGACTTTTTTTGTCTGCCTAGTTTTTTATAGCTACAATGAATCACTGCTACTCCAAGATATGTCACGCGTTTTCTACAGAAACGGCAGCAAAAAGCAGTCGAAAACAGCCAGTGGTGGCACCAGAACGTGTAGACGCACTGAAACATCAGTTCAACAGCACTTTTAGCTGCTTTTACCGGGTTACATATGCCAGTTGCAAGGTTATTCACAGTCAAGTCCTGGTCACATTCGAAGTTTCTCCGCCTATTGCAGTGGAGCGTTTTCGTCCATACATCAAACTACTTCACTACCCGAGCCTGGCGGAAGTGGCCAATGTTGTTCTCGTCTTCTGTCAACTCACCGTAGCTTCTCTGCAATTCTTTAGCATAATTGTCAACCAGATGCTTCGTTTTTTTTTTCAGGACGGATGTGAAGTTTACAGTTGCTTCATGCCTCCAGTCCGCACCATGGGTATTTAAGCTGGTGATTGCGAGTGCGGTGTCGCAATCAAGTTTGTTATCAGGTGCTGTTACTTCATCAGTGTGTTGAAGAGACAATCTGATAATACTACAGGTTGTGCGTGTGTGTGGGGAAGGTTGAAGATGGGTGTGTTATTGGATTCTGTGGGCAGTTGTGTGTGGTCTTGGCGTCCTCACTAATCTGACATCTCATATTTCTACAAGTACTTTCAGGCCCTACCATCTGTCCATTTTAACGAGCCTCATTTGACAGGAGGGTGCTCCTTCAAGGTAGTGGTCACATACTGTCTCGATGACGCCTTTACGGAAGTGCCTGTGACCATGAAGTAGTGGCAACGCGCTCAACATCTCGACCTTAAGAGCGTCTAAAACACGATGTGTTTGGTTCCATTGGTTAGATTAGAGAGGACCAGCGATGCCCATTCTAGCGTGACCCGGCAAGAGTAGTAGTTGGTGATGACTTTTTTCCTGCGTCATTGAAGGATGCCATCGTTCATGAAGATGGCAGCAGGCCACTTGTCTGCTTGAAGACTTTCAGGTTGATTGTGGTGTGCTTTGACTTTCTCGTAAACACTGCCTGAAACTAGCTGGTGAAGCTAGCATCAAACTAACAAGGCAGAACTTGTACAACGCGTGGCCGGTAACAACTGCTCACTTAACATTATCAAGCTTTTTCCAATAAAGACTTGTCCCTCTTTACGAAGCCTGTCAATGACGCCAGTCCAATGTAATATTTTGATTGCTAAACTGTTGAAGCCATGACTTGTGCCTTCAACAAAATTAGTTGTGACAACAAAGTTTTCATCATAACCTGTTTTTTGTTCATCCTTTGTGTTCGCAAACAATCTGACGAAATTTTAGCGCATGTAGTTTTGCAATGTAAAGGGAAACTTCCGCAGTTTCAACGCGAAAGCAGTTATAAGATCAAAACACAGGTCATGCGCGGTGCCGTAGTTGACCACCGCCACCACCCATAACAAGCATCAAACAATAGAAAACTCCAGTCATACAATTAAGTTCGAACGTGGGTCAGCTGCGTGCCAGCCCAATATTCTACCACTGAGTCACACACGTGCTACGAACTGGTTTCTAAACTGGCCTTAGGCAGTCTGGCTGTCGGGAAAGGAATCGTGTTATAATGAGTAATGAAGCGCTGTGCGACGCCTGGTTGTTCTTTTGATGTGCTCAACATCAAACGAAAAAACAGGCGTCACACAACGCGAATTTCGTAACGAGTGGGTCGTCCAGTGCTCCAACCTATTAGTAAACTTGCACTTGATCACCAATATACTCTGGCACATACTGACTGCAAGTATCTTTCTTCTTCGCCGCCAGCCACTGTGCAAAAATAATTGCACAATATTTCTAACAAGTGTGTAGTGGATACCACGATTCTCTAAAAAATGACGAGGAATAGCATGGTGAATGCTGGCCTACTACAGAAAAAAATATCATTATTTATGGCGCAGTGGGTACCCAGTGTGCTTGAAGCAGTTACACAAAGAGTGTTCCGATAAGGCTCTGAAACACCGTTCTTCTAGCCTTCGCTGTGATTGTGCTGCCCGTTCCACGCAGGCCTGCCGTTTTTAGGGGCGAAGCTCCTCTTAGTTTAACCTTGTCCTTCCTGTGGTGTAACCTAGAGATAAACGACGAGAAAAAGAAGGCAGGCAGTATCTCTCGAAGAGTATATTAGACGGCGCTGTCTCATGGAAGTACATACAAATAGCAGTTGAGTGATGATATTATAGATGGCGCTGTAGCGATCTCACAAAGTCAAAACAGGTTCCAGGAGCTCTGTCTAGAGTTATGTTGTACTTTAAGAAAAACACTTATGACAGTAACACTACTGTGATTTTATACAGAGTCATATCTAAAGCACATCAACAGATATAGTGATTTCGCACGCGTAAAAGAGACCGACAACTGATTATTGTGGAACCATTTTTTATCGCCCGACAGTAAAATCACTTTTTGTAGTGTTAGTCGCAGCAGTATTTAAAATCACAAAACCACGTAGCTTTTTTTATCTGAAAAGTGAAAAGCTCGATTCAGACACAGATGTACCTTCACTCAAGCACTGTTGAGGATTAATAGCGATGGCGCTAGCGCTTCTTGAGATTTGTGAAAGCTGACCTTTTAGGGGCGAAGCTCCTTAATGCGGCACCCGTTCGTCCCTCGTAGTCGTAGTTGTAGTGTAAAACAAGTGTTACAATTTGACCTGCAAGCTGGTGCCGGTGGGAGATTTCTCCTGTGCATTGTTGAACAATAAAAAGTTCGTGGCTTGCGCGTTAACTAAAAGCCGAATGCTCCTGTTTCTCATTCCCCATTAGCAGCCATTGGCATGGACATTAAGCACTATCTGACAAGAAAGAGTTGCTACGTTATACTCGCTGGGTGTAACCTCCTTAGTTTTAGAAAGGTTTAGCGAGCGTTGAGCCGCAGTGCCAAGAATACAATGAACTAGTATATACCATGAAGTCGAGGTTGTTAAAGGGTGGAAGTAGATACGAAGCGCAAGCCGTAAGAAAGTAAAAGACGAATTATCCTGTTTCTCATTTCCCATTAGAAGCAATTGGCATGTACATTGAGCACTATCTGACTGGAAAAGGTTGCTACGTTATACTCGCTAGGTGTAACCACCTTGGTTTTAGAAAGGTTTAGTGAGCGTTGGGCCGCAGTGCCAGGAATAGAGTGAGCTAGTATATACCATGAACTCGAGGTGGTTAAAGGTGGGAAGTAGACCCGAAGCGCAAGCCGTAAGAAAGTAAAAGCCAAATTATCCTATTTCTCATTTCCCATTAGGAGCATTTGACATGTACATTGAGCACTATCTGACAGGAAAAGGTTGCTACGTTATATTCGCTAGGTGTAACCACCTTGGTTTTAGAAAGGTTTAGCGAGCGTTGGGCCGCAGTGCCAGGAATGCAGTGAACTAGTATATACGATGAACTCGAGGTGGTTAAAGGTGGGAAGTAGACCCGAAGCGCAAGCCTTAAGAAAGTGTGCGTGTGCCACCTCTCGTTTACCTTGGAATGTCTGCTGGATGGCGGTGCTTCTATATGGGGAATATATGATGAAAAGATACGAGATTGTGGTACTTGAATGAACGGACACATAAACAGATGCATGGATGGACGCATGAACGGACGCAGGGGCAGATGCATAGACGAGCGCAGGGACGGACGCACGAACAGACGCACGCACGGACGGGCGGATGGATGCATGGACGGTCACACAGACAGACGCATGGACGGACGGAAGCACGAACGAATGGACGGACGAATGCTTCGCCCTACTCTCCATCATTCACACCATAGATATGCCGTTCTTCCTTTCACAAGATTTCTTGTATGTTGAGGGCTTTTCAATTAATTTTTGGAAATAACAAGCTCCTTTACTGAGATCGTGCGGTATTATAGACCTTCCCAGTACTTGTACCACTGTACGTGCACCCTGCGCCAAAAGTTGCCTACGCCTGTGTCATTGGTGGCTTGTCTCGGCGTCGTTACACTCTCAGTACACGATCCAAGTTACTGAAAACGTCACTACGCGTATGCACGGCCGTGCCGAGTAACACACCGAAACATTTGTGAGCTAAAGCTGTAGATAGAAAAAATATGTCGTTCAGAAATCTTAGCGAGCCTGCAAACTCCGTGCACGCGTTGCATGAGCGCGCTGAAAAGTTGCTCAAGTTTCACCTGGTGAGCATGGCGATGTTACGTACCGCGAAATAAGCACCGCATTATTACATACAACTAACACAGGCCTGTAGGTGAATTTTTATTAAGTAATATCTCTTACTGTAAAGTAACCAACAATATTTCAATACTAACAAAAACAATATTCGACCACCTCCAACAATAAACAGTCAGAATTTTCAAGCGAGTGAGTAATGTGATCTCAGTATAAATGTCACATATGACGTCAGACTATAGCCGTAGAACTTGAACGAAACAGAAGGGCTCTACCTGGCGTTACACAGGTATCGTGTATATACTTTGCCAGTGTCTATAAGAATCGCTCGTGTCACTTTGGGGGCCAGTACGCTACGTCGTTACACTTCGAGGTTCTAACTATGTTGAGAGCTTTACTTGTTGAAGCATCGATATATATATATATATATATATATATATATATATATATATATATATATATATATATATATATATTGTAGAGAAGCTTCCGAACACTGAAAGTGGTCGAACTCTCAGGGGCCTTCTAGTGGGTGTACCCAAAGAGGACGCCGCTCACACTGAAAGTCAGTGCTTGGCCGTTACTGTCGCCATTGTGTATGCTGGCTGTGTGCGGTCTAATAAACGCCATAACAAATTGGTGGAGGTGCGGAGGACGATCCCCTTCGATGCCCTTGGAACTACGATCACGTACCCTGCTATCTAGCATGTTCCACGACGCCTCTCAGCCAACGCCTCCTCCCGTGTTGCCCGCTTGTCCCAGTGCCCCCAGGATCCGCAATCCACCCATCTTTACTGGCGCCAATAGCACTGACGTGAAGTACTGGCCCGCCGTTTACGAGCGCGTGATCATCTTCAACAAATGGGACGAGGACGGCAAGTTGACAAACTTGGTGTTTTACCTTGTGGGCGTTGCGAGTCTGTGGTACAAAAACCACGCATCCTATTTCGCAACTTGGTCCGATTTTAAAACCGCTATCACCAACGTTTTTGGCCACCCTGCCGTTCGTAAGCTGCAAGCTGAGCAGCGCTTACGCAAACGCGCTCTGCAGTCCGGTGAATCATTCACCAGTTACATTGAAGATGTCCTGGACTTGTGCAAGAAATCCAATGACAGCATGTCCGAATCAGACGAAATCCGGAACGTCATGAAAGGCATTGACGATGATGCCTTCACGATGCTGCTTGCCAAAACCCAGGCACAGTGGCTCAGGTCATCACGCTGTGCCAGAGCTACAAGGACCTCCACCAGCAGCGTTCGATGACCCGTCGCTCCACACCACGAAATGTAGAGCTTGCTGGCTTGGAGGTGAGCTGTGATCAGGTGGCGCTGCTGGCAGACCTCAAGTCCTTCATACGTGAGGAAATCGCGCGCCAGTTCTCTCTTCTGCCCTTTGCCCACCCACCGGCTGTTCAACAATCTCCCCCCACCATTCTTCCACCAATCCGCCGAGCGATTGAGCGGGAAATAGCGGAAGTCATGCCTGCGTACCACCCACAGCAGCTTCCGGCCCCTGCGCCCCCAAGTTACGCCCAAGTGGTCGCCAGGCCACCTCCAGTCGTCCAAGCGCCCGCGCCACTGACTTACGCCGAAGCTGCCACATGACCTCCGTCCATTGCAGCGGGTATGCCGGCTACGTATGTTGACGTGACCTCTCAGACTAAGCTCCAGCCGACCCTGCAGCCTTTCCTGCCACCGTTCGGTCCGTCGGCTCTTGCGTCATAGACAAGACCTACCCCGGCGAACCAATGGCGCACACCTGACAACCGGCCCATCTGCTTTGCCTGGGTTACACCGGCCACGTAGCACGTTATTGCATTCGCGTACAGACACCCCATATCTCATCGCCTGTTGACGGCCAGATCAGCCGTACCTATCCCGACGAAACGCCGTCTATGCCACGACCGTCTCGCCTAGCTCCATTTCTAGAAAGGTCACAGTCTCTACGACGTCGTTCCCCTTCCCCCATACGGCCAAGTTCAGCTGCTCCCGAGCGGGAAAACTAGTCGTCGCAGCGCCAGGAGGCATGGGCTGCGACGCCATCGCATTGTGAAAGCCCTCAGAGCCGCCCATCTAATGTCATTGACATGCTGATATGCCCGGGGAGGGGCTGAGGCTGCCACTCAGGATCAGGCAAAGGACGACTCTTGCGACGCGTCTCAAGAACGAGTTGAAGATGCGTTTAATTTACACATTTGCAAGAGAAATACATTGCAACGAGAGCGTAGAGACGCGCCTTTCCATCACAAGGGCCCAGAGCGCACTCGAGACGAGCGGGCCAGCGAAGTCCAGAGAGAGAGCTCAGCCAACACCACCTAGACTACTGACAAGGCCCCTCCAGGGAGAGCGTGACGTCACGCTAGTTGCCCACCTGCACCCCGGCCGTCGTCGCCACTCGTTCTCGTTATATCTGCTGTGGGCACTTATTGAAAGCTGGTGTTTCTTTTTTTGTTCTTTTTTGTTCCTGTGCGGTCTGCATTTGTTTACGCCTGTCTTTACACTTTAGTGATCAATCTGTAATAGTCAGAAATGCATTTGTAGAAGTGGTTTTATTAGGACGAAAGGCTACAACCATCCTACCTCATTTCTTGTTCTAGGTTTTGATCTTTCTGTCAGCTGCCTTTTTTGTGCGGTGCTTTGGATGGTGTCATTTCGAAGTCTACAAAAGTTGTTCAGAGCGACATTTGTTTCAACAAGCACTACATGCCGCACGATTGTCTCAGAGGTATGGTCATTTTCACAAGTCTCTAGCTCAACATCTCCTAGCAGTGATGTGGTAATGGAGCTTACAATGCCACGTTGGTTGTTCGACACTAGGAACGCCTGTGCATTTTCTCCCTTGGTGAGCTTTTCGACAACAAGCGATGTCACCAGCACCATGTGCACAGTACATGGCTGCGGAAACTTTGAGCTTCCTCTTGACAAGTTGCCAATCATTGTGTTACCTTCCACATCTATGTTCCTGCTCTCCAGGACGAGCACGCTGCTGCAAAATGCGCATGACAGCTTCTTCAGAGCTGAGTGAGCACAATATCCAGAGATATAAGCAACGACCTCCATGTCATGCTTTGGGTTGGAAATTTCATTATTTGAGCTGTGAACAGAGAAGTTATGTTGCGATACTTCTGTGTCACTTTCGCTGCTGATGTCTGGCTGCGAAAGCATAAGCAGCTTTTGCAGACGAATTTTCTTTTCAGACTCCATAAGCTGCCTCACGGAAACATGATATTGTGCACCAGCAAGCTGATGGTAGCGACCGAAGCGATCTTCAAGAGTGTCAGTTTGAAATTTTCCCAGCAAGACATACTTGAACTTCAATTCTTCTAAACAGTACTGCGACAGCTCAACAAGGGAGTAGCAAGTGAGTCTCAACGCAGAATGTGTTTCCCTTGTCAAGCAGCCACGGCTCATGATTGACGCTGCTCCAAGCATCCAGCCAGTCTACCATGCCACTAAGGAAAACCAGCTGTTGATCGACCGTAGAATTCACTGGATTTTGAAGGGTGTCATTCAGTCGGCGACCTTTCGAAGGGGTCTTCACGTTGACGATTTTCCACCACGTCGATATGATGTTTATGAAGAGAGCTGTTGAACTGGCACATGTGGTTTCAAGGGCATCACCACGCGTCTCAAGTGCGTTTGATACAAACGGATTAAGGACATTTAACACCAACTTTACATTTTGTCTCTCCATAGGCGTTGCATTGATTGCCTTGGAATTTAGGTTGTAGCCAAGCTTGAGAAGCGATGTCTGCTCCAGTGCATACAGCTGCCGTACGGCTTCAAATGATGCTGCTTTCATTCTGGGCGGCCCGTCGGGCAATATTCCTGACAGACTCACTTCAGGAAAGTAAAAGCATATTCCTTCGTTTTTTTTTATTCGTCCAGTTGTTCCTGATGCATTTCAGTATGTGAACAGGGTCTGCGACATAAAACAGAGGCCGATTGTTGTCGGCTGGATGAGGATATACCGTGCTTATTTCCTGTTTATCTGAGAAAAATGACATCATTTTCCGTTTGAGGGAATTGTTGTCGGGTAATTACAGCAATGACCCTGAGGCCCATAGATTCCACTTCTAAAATTATTTTCTTGCAGAACTCATGTAGAATTTCGGCGGTCATTTTAGCAACAAGAAGAATGTGAAGCACATCTTTGTTTGATGACAAGAGCGACTGAAGCATGAAAACATGAGCGGTTGTGGCTGCCTCTTGAGAATTGGCTGCAGATCCAACTATGCTGCCCCCTTTATAATCGAAGTATGGCTTGATATGAATTTCATCAACCATTAGCGTCAACGTCTTTTCGTGCGGCTGCATGCACTTCACTCTTTCTCGAATGTAGGAAAGGAAGTTCGCTTCGTTTTGCTCCTTCAGTGGATCGCCTCCATACTTGGAACAAACGCGGCGCAAGGTTGAAGGATAGGGTAATGTCAACGTCGACGCTTATCTGGCAAAGTTATAGGCGTGCGGAGATATGGAGTGCAGGATGCTAGAAAACACTGATGTTTCAGCACTGTAGCGACAAATGGGGGCAGCGAGTGCGAGAGCTATTTGCTCATTTAGCAAACGAAACGAAGCACTGTGTTCTTCGGTCGTGTCACTGTCTTGGGACAGTTCATTCAATAAGGAGCCGATATGCTGCAACACTGACGCTGTTTTCGACGGACTTGCAACTTCAGGCGTCTCAGTCATGTGGTTTTCCAGCTGCTGGAGCAGTGAAGACAACGTCCGAATGTCGCGCATTGCGTCTGGAACTGCGCCTCCGCAAGGTAATGAAACCAGCTTGATCATACCTGCTGAGACTGCCAGTGAGAGATCAGCAAGCAGAGTGACGGAAAACCTGACGTGCGGTGAAGGATTATCTTCGATGCGGAGAAACATCACACAACGATCCTTGGCCTTGATGGTCCAGAAATCATTACTGCATACAGCAGAAAGCTTGCCTCTTAAGTGTTCGAAAGAGGACACAGCATTTCTCTCCTCTTCGCTTTTTTTGCGCATATAGAGTCCTTAATCGCTTTGCTCAAGGCCTCGTCTTCATTCGAGCTCGTTTCGAGACAGGAGATTCTCGACGATTGCGATTCGTGCTCAGGTAGGACGGACAGTTCGAAAACACCGATGGTATAGCATCTGACACTAGGCGCACCCTTTCGCTGTCGACTGTCAATGTCCGTCCCGACGCTGCGTCGAAATGTGACAGCTTTGTGATGAAGTCAGCCTCGAGGAAGTGGAGTTCACAGACCTGCGCCAAGCATAACAGTAACTTCATTACATTGATACGAAACGGGCTAATGGGAACTTTGACACGAGCCTGAGTATTTCTGTTCTATTTTACCGCACTGCCCTACCTGAAGCGCGACAAAACTACCATCACCACTCACGATACTCGCTCCGTTTAACAGTAACAGAGCCAGAACGCCAGTAATGCGATAGAGCCGGTAAGACAAAAAACTTCAGCAGTTTCTCACCTTGGAGTGTATGCTTGATGTGAAATCCTTTCGCGGAATGGCTTTTATCCAACACTTCTTCCGAGCTTCATCCTTGGGGCATGCGAAAACACGCACTTTGGGACCACTGTCATAATTGCCGCGGCACCCGGGAACACAACAACGTTCCATGTCGCACTGATCGATGTGTAATCACATACTCACAAATACAACACCAATAAAATAGGACACGTGGGAATGGACGAAGACACAGAGCAGTGCGATGCAGCACCATGCCTAACGCAGTCTAACCAGCGAAGCAGGTAGTGATGAAAGGCAAACCTGTCGTGGCTTGTCCACCGTTCGGGGTTAAAAAGTGCGCGGGGTGACCACCACCACCACCTCAGCGACGCGTCCTCGGCCACTGGACAGTCGGTGATATGTCCGGGGAGGGGTTGAGGCTGCCACCCAGGATCCGGCGAAGGACGACTCTTGCGACGCGTGTCACGGACAAGTAGACGATGCGTTTATTTTACATATTTGCAAGAGAACTACATTGCAACGAGAGCGTAAAGATGCGCCTTTCCATCACAAGGGCCCAGAGCGCACTCGAGACGAGCGGGCCAGCGAAGTCCAGAGAGAGAGCACAGTGCACTCCCGACACGCTCCTTTTATAGGCGTCCGTGCACGCCCTAGACTCCGACTGTGTGTCCCAGCGACGCTGATGTCCATTTCCTGCGGCGCACACAGATGCCTCCCTCGTTCTTGCAGGACGCGGACAGCGTTTGACCGTTACACCGATGAGCGTCCCTTGCAAGCCACCTCCTTACTGTGCCGGCCACAACATCGGACAACTAGCGTGACGTATGCCGTCTGGAGAGAGGAGCATGAACGGGCCTTGTGAATAGTCTAGGTGGTGTTGGCTCAGCGCACTCCCGACACGCTCCTTTTATAGCCGTCCGTGCACGCGCTAGACGCCGACTGCGTACAGCAGGCCTACCGATGCGCGTTCCTCGCAGCGCGCCAAGAGATTTCCCGCGTTCATGTGGAATGCGGACAGCGTATGGCAGGTACGCCGATGAGCGTCCCTTGCATGCCGGTCCCTTGTATTGCCGGTTATGACAGCTCGTCCGCCGTCCGAAGAGGTCACGTAAGGGCTGCAGTGGCGCTGCTCCCTGAAGTGGCCGTAGTCCGTCTCCGTGGGTGCAACACTGTCCACCACAACACAGAGACACTCACCACATAGCAGGTCTTACGGTAGGCGCACCTCGACGTCGTAAAGAGGCCCAGCACATCACACGCTTGGTCACAGCATGGGATTGTCCACAGCTGCAAAGGCCCCGTCACCGCTGCCTGGTCGTCCACTGGCCGAAGGAAGCAGGAAGCCCTACCGAAGGGCCACAGTCCGCAATAGCTGGTTCGTCGTGTCCACCATGCCATGCTGTTGGACCGGTAGGCATAGCAATCTTCTGCCTGCCTTTAGCGGGGAAGATGCTCTCAAACCGGACACCCACTCTGAGAACACTCAGCTCTCCCGAAAATCAACAGGTGTAACTTGCTGCAAGGCTCGTAAGTTATTGCACAACAGAAGACTACACTATGGTGGTGACCAAGTGAACTCGAACAAAGAAGTAAAAACGCGCGCGCACACGCACAAGACTAAATAGAAGCACTTGTGTCTGACAAAGGACTCAAAAGAATTGTACCGTTCCGCGTTTACTTTAGCTATTCAGCTACGGAAAACCTCGGCTCAGACCATCGGCGTTACCGTTGTCTCTGCCTTTGCGGTACTTGAGCTGAAAGCTATGCTCCTGCAACGCTAAACTCCAACGCAAAAGCCTTCCATTTTTCGACGACATACTATGCAGCCATGTTAAAGGAGAATGATCTTTCTGGACCACGAAATGGGATCCAGCCAGATAGCATCGTAGTTTCTGTATTGCCCATACGAGGCACGCACACTCTTTTTCCGACGCATTGTACGCCTGCTCACGAATCGTGAGTTTTCTACTGACAAATACCACGGGGTGTTCATTCCCTTCAGCGTCACTTTGACTGAGCACAGCTCCCATTCCCCGATCACTAGCATCGCACTGCAGTACAAACGGGCAGTCAAAATCAGGCACCCTCAACACAGGCCAACTGGACAGAGCAGATTTCAGAGCAGCAAATGAGCGTTCCTTCTCTTCACTCCACTGCACTTTCATAGGTTCATTCATTTGCAAGCTATCTGTGAGTGGACTAGCAATCTCTGAAAAGTTGGCAATGTAATGCTGGTAGTACCCAACCAATCAAGGAAAGGATCGAATGTCAGTTTTACTGGTAGGTCTGGGGTAACCAGATTTGCTGCGATTTTAACCTCTAGCGGACGCCGGTAACCTTGTCCAACCTTGTGGCCGAGGTAGCTGACTTCTCCTCTTCCCAACTGACATTTCTCTGTCTTTACGGTCAGCCCCGAAATCTTCAAGCGCGTTAACACTTGTCGCAGATGCGAGAGGTGGTCCTCCCAGCTACCAGAAAAAATCGCAATGTCATCCAAGTATGGCAATGCGTACTCCTGCATGTCTTTGAGAACGTGGTCTATTAGCCGAGAGAAACAAAATGGTGCATTCTTCAGCCCGAAGCTAAGGACTAAGGGACGGAAAGTTCCAAGAGGAGAAATAAACGCGGCATAGCCACTTGCCCGTTCAGTTAGCGGAACCTGCCAGTAGCCTCTAGTCAGGTCGAGCGTCGATATATACCTTGCACGGCTTATGATTTCTATTCTGTCCTCTAGGTTAGGGAGGGGGTAGGGTTGGTCCCGAGTTACTGCATTTAACTGACGATAATCAATGCATGGTCTAGGCTTTTTGCCTTGAGCTTCTACGAGAAATATAGGGGAGGTATACTCACTATCCGCTTCGACAATCAAACCAAGCTCCAACATGCTCGACGCTGAACGTCGAGAAATTAACCAGCACGTTGATGATACGCTCCGACGCAACGTGATTCGGCCCTTGGACAGTCCTTGGGCGTCTCCTGTTGCTCTTGTTGCGAAAAAAGATGGTTCTGTGCAGTTCTGTGTGGACTACAGACGGCTCAATAAGATCTTTCGCAAGGATGTTTACCCACTGCCACCCATCGACGACGCAATTGACGACCTTCACGGAGCCGAATTTTTTTCTTTTCTTGATCAGCGCTCGGGGTAGTGGTAAGTATACCCATGGCTGATGACGCTTGACCGAAGACTGCGTTTATTACACCCGACGGCTTGTACGAATTCAACGCCGTGCCGAATGGTCTATGTAATGCACTTGCGACCTTTGAGCGCATGATGGACACCGTTCTGCGCAACTTGAAATGGCCAAGTGCTTGTGTTACCTTGACGACGTCGTTGTCTTCGCTCCAGATTTCTCCACGCATCTCCAACGTCTGAAAGATGTTTTCGCGCGTGTGAGTAATGCCGGCTTGCAACTAAATCTGAAGAAGTGCCGCTTTGCAGCACAGCCACTCACCAACCTAGGGTACGTCGTGTCCAAGGATGGCATTCTTCTTGACCCAGCCAAGCTTCGGGCACGTGGCCGAATACCCAAAACCTGAGTCCGTCAAAGAACTGCGTAGTTTCGTGGGGCTGTGCTCATACTTCTGACGCTTCATTCGAAACTTTGCCACGATCATATCACCGCTGACGAAGCTCCTTGGAAGCAACGGACCCATAAATTCGTGGTCGTCTGAGTGCGACGACGCAATCGTGAAGCTCCGCCATATGTTGACGTCTCCTCCCATTCTACACCACTACGACCCTACGGCGCCAACGGAGGTGCACACGGACGCCAGTGGTGTAGGCCTTGGCGCTGTCCTGGCGCAGCGCAAATCCGGATTCCCTGATTATATTATTGCATATGCAAGCTGTACGCTCACGGGAGCCGAGACAAACTACACCGTCACGGAGTAAAAGTGCCTGGCAATCGTCTGGGCCCTTACAAAGTTTCGACATTATTTGTATGGTCGCTCATTCGATGTCGTCACCGACCATCATGCACTATGCTGGCTATCATCATTGAAGGATCCCTCAGGCTGTCTCGCCCGTTGGGCGCTTCGCTTACAAGACTACTACATCCGCGTGCTGTACCACAACGGCCGCCAGCATGCCGACGCTCACACCCTCTCGCGCTCCCCTCTGCCTGAAGATGACGTGCTCTGCTCAGTATCCTCGGCTGCTGTTTCTGCCATTGATGCTGACATCATCGCTACCGAACAGCGAAAGGATAATTGGATCGCCCGGCTCCTCGACTTGCTCTCTGATCAATCCGCAACGCCATCTACGCGTGCCTTGCGTCGTCGAGCTCGCCGTTTCGCCATCCATGACGGCCTCCTACACCGACGCAATTACGACGCCGATGGTCGGCAGTATTTACTCGTGATACCCCGCACTATGTGGTCGGAGATATGTGAATCCTTTAATTCTGATCCGCAATGCACGCACTCTGGGGAATTCAAAACCTACCAACGCATTCGACTTCGCTACTTCTGGCGCGGGATGTACCTCTACGTGCAGCAGTTCGTTCGCTTCCGCGTCACTTGCCAATGCCGCAAACCTTCAGCAAACATGTCGCCAGCCGGTCTGCAACCGTTACCTTGCCCTGAGCGTCCGTTTGGGCGCATAGGTATCAATTTGTATGGACCACTTCCTCTGACGTCGGCTGGTAACCGCTGGGCCATCGTCACCGTAGATCATTTAACGCGACACGCCGAAACCGCCGCTATCCCTGCGGCTACTGCGCGTGATGTTGCGTCCTTCCTACTGCATCAATTCATACTGCGCCACGGTCCACCCCAGGAGCTTCTCAGCGATCGAGGCCGTGTCTTCTTGTCAGAAGTCGTCGAAGCCATTCTCACGGAGTGCCATTCTGTCCACTGCAAAACTACTGCTTACCACCCGCAGACGAATGGTCTCGCCGAACGCTTTAACCACACCCTCGATGTCATGCTTTTGATGTACGTCGCCGCCAACCACACGAATTGGGGTACTATACTGCCCTTCGTCACCTACGCCTACAACACCACCCCTCAGAGCACAACCGGGTTTTCACCTTTCTTCTCGCTGTACGGAAGGTACCCGTCACTCCCCATCGACATGATACTCCCGTACAATCCGGATCCATCTGAGTGTGCACCTATTTCTGAGACTGCAAGGCTTGCTGAAGAGTGCCGCGAGCTTGCCAAGAATTTTACGACGCATGAGCAAGAGCGGCAGAAGAGTATTCGTGATGTCTCCGCCCCTTCTGAGCCCACGTTCCTCCTTGGTTCTCTTGTATGGCTCTCGATCTCGACCTCTGTAGCTGGCCTTTCTTCCAAACTACTCCCGAAATACGAAGGCCCCTACCGCGTCATCGAGCGAAGATCTCCGGTCAACTATCTGATTGAACCAATTGAACAATCTTCTGACATGTGCCGTCACGGGCACGACATAGTCAACGTGGAGCACCTGAAGGCTTACTATGACCCGCTCATAGTGACAAGCTGTCAGGTCCCCAGGCAGCTCCATCTTCGACCCCAGGATAATTGTAGAGAAACTTCTGAACACTGAAATTGGTCGAACTCTCAGGTGCCTTCTAGTGAGTCTACCCAAAAAGGACGCCGCTCGCGCTGAGAGTCAGCGCTTCGCCGTTACTGTCACCATGTGTATGCTCGCTGTGTGCCGTCAAATGAACGCCCTAACAATATATATATATATATATATATATATATATATTGTTACGAGACAATGCCCCACTTAAACAGTGAGATAGGCGCCGAGGAAGACGAGGTGACTTGGCGGTGCGCGCGCTCTCTCTTGTTCGCCATCTTGGCTTGCGCGTTGGCGCTGTGTAAATATATTTTAAAACGCCTAGTTTCCCTTGTGCCTTCACGCAACATTTTGGTGGAAGGTGCTGGGTTACAACGCACGACGGAGTTACGCAGCGGACGCCTAGTCTCTGCTCCCAACATGTCCACCGGCAGCGACGCTTCCTCAACTGCTACGCCCAATGCATCAATGGCGCCGACCTCTCCTGTTTATCTCGTGGCCGCTCCACCCCGCGATCCCGGCAACTTTTCGGGAACGGACGGCGAGGACGTGGATGAGTGGCTTAAACTCTACGAGCTCTTCAGCACAAATCACAGGTGGGACCCAACCTTAATGCTGGCAAACATCATCTTTTATTTACAAGGAACGGCCAAGGCGTGGTTTAATAACAATGTGGACGGTATCACAAGCTGGGACGTATGCAAGACCAAATTACGCGAGTTGTTTGGTCAATCTGCCGGCTGCAAGCAGGCCGCTAGGAAAGAACTTGGCACACGTGTTCAGACGTCCACGGAGTCCTACCTGGCGTATATTCAAGATGTGCTGACCCTTTGCCGTAAAGTTGACCGAACCATGGCTGAAGCCGACAAGGTAGCGCACGTGCTCAAGGGCATCGCAGACGATGCATTTAACCTCATTGTGTGCAAAGGCTGTTCCACCGTGCAAGATGTTATCTTGGAGTGCCAACAGTTTCAAGAGGCTAAAAGCCGTCGCATTGCTTACCACTTTACGCGCCTTCCCAACACTGCTGCGACGTCAACATGTGCGGATCTCCGTGTACCGACCTTGCCCAATTCACACTCCAGTGACATCACGAGAATTGTACGCCGTGAAATCGAAGCCATCTCACCCGCCCCCTTGAGAGCACTGGCACCGAGTGATCCTCAGCCGACCATATCGCTAATACAGACCGTTGTTCGCCAGGAACTAGCCAACGCGGGTGTTCACACAGTCTGTTCTGTGCACCGTCCCGGCGCTGTCAGTTCGTCTACCCCGAGCCACCCACAGCAGTATCGCCGCCCTGCTCCACGTAATCGTGACCCAAATGCGTGGAGAACGCCTGATGACAGGCCGATTTGCTTCCGATGTGAACGAGTGGGACACATTTCCCGTCATTGCCGAAGCACGTGGACCTCACCGTATCGGGCAAACCCAAGCTTCTCCAACCCCCATTCACCGGCCCACCTCTATGACCAGGAACCACCACGGCGTGATGGCTCAGCTAATTATGACCCGACCACTACGACCACTGCCCAGTACAGTCGCTCACCTTCACCTCGACGTAGATTTTCCCGATCTCCACCGCCACCTCGTTCCCCGTCCCCGTCCTCTGCCCGGCGGTTTTCTTCGGAAAACTAGCGGCTGCAGCTCCTGGAGGTGACGCTGCTGATACGACTTGCTCTCCAATTCCTCTGTTGACGCTCCCGACCAATCAGAACTTGATCGACGTTGAAGTGGACGGTTTATCTGTTAAAGCCTTAGTAGACACTGGCGCCCATATTTCTGTGATGAGCCTGCACATTCGAGACCGCTTAAAGAAAGTACTTACTCCAGCCCCTTCACGCAGCGTTCGCGTTGCTGATGGTAGTACGGCTGCTGTTATTGGCGTCTGTACTGCACGCGTTACTATTGCCGGCCGTCAAACTTCAGTTCTCTTCACCGTTCTTTCTCACTGCACCAATGATGTGATCCTCGGTCTTGACTTTTTGTCCACTCATTCCGCTCTCATCGACTGTTCAGCCGGTACTGTGCAACTTGACCTACCGTGTCCGATTGATCCGCCCAGTCGACCGCAAGCCCGTATGTGCTCTGCTGAACATGTCCGTTTGTTACCGCAAACTGTGACCTGCATCACCGTTACGCCCTCGCCACCTGTATCCGATGGTGACTATGTGCTCGCGCCCATCACATCCCTTCTCTTGACCCACAGTGTTACCTTACCACACACTGTTATTCAGTTACGTGCAAACCGCGCCTGCATTCCTGTGCTCAACTTTGCTCTGTGTCCGCAAGTGCTTCCGCGCGGAATCGCCCTCGCCATGCTGACTCCTTCTGAAGAATGCGTCATATCAGCTCTGTCTTCGAACGAGACTCGACACTCCAGCTTCACACATGCTCGATCTTCGCAAGGAAGCCCGTCTCCTGATGTTAAAAAAATGATCGCGTCAGACCTTTTGCCGCATCAAGCCGACGAACTCCTTCGCGTTCTTGAGTCATACTGGGACGTATTTGACTTTTGTGATCGTCCACTAGGTCAAACCAGTGCGGTAAAGCACCGCATTGACACCGGCGATGCCTCCCCTGTCCATCGACGGCCATACCGCGTCTCTTCGACCGAGCGTCACATAATTCAAGCAGAAGTCGACAACATGCTCGCCAAAGACATAATTGAACCATCATGTAGTCCATGGGCTTCCCCTGTTGTTCTTGTCAAAAAGAAGGACAACACTTGGCGATTCTGTGTTGACTACCGACATCTGAACAAGATCACTAAAAAAGACGTCTACCCGCTACCGCGCATAGACGACGCCCTAGATTGTCTTCACGGCGCTAAGTATTTTTCTTCTATTGATCTAAGAGCAGGTTACTGGCAAATTGCTGTCGATGACATGGACCGCGAGAAGACCGCTTTTGTCACCCCCGATGGTCTTTACCAATTTAAGGTCATGCCCTTCGGATTATGCAACGCTCCAGCCACCTTCGAGCGGATGATGGACTCTCTTTTGCGTGGGTTCAAATGGTCAATTTGTCTATGCTACCTTGACGACGTTATCGTCTTTTCCCCGACCTTTGAAACCCACCTCGACCGCGTTTCCTCAATACTGGCCGTATTTCGCAATGCCGGTCTCCAACTGAACTCGTCAAAGTGTCACTTCGGACGCCAGCAACTAACAATGTTGGGCCACCTTGTCGACTCCTCTGGTGTACGTCCTGATCCCGATAAAGTGCGAGCCGTGCGTAACTTCCCTGTTCCGACCTGCACTAAAGAAGTACGCAGCTTTCTCGGTCTGTGCTCGTACTTTCGACGTTTTGTGAACAACTTTGCGGAAGTCGCCCGTCCTCTCACAGACTTATTGAGAAAAGATGTCTCCTTCACATGGGGCGCTGCGCAGGCTACGGCGTTCTCTACACTTATTGAATCGCTAACAAAACCACCTGTTCTGGCCCATTTCGACGTTTCTGCCCCTACAGAAGTACACACAGATGCCAGCGGTTACGGAATCGGTGCTGTTTTGGTTCAGCATCAAAGCGGCTGCGCCCGCGTTATCGCCTATGCCAGCCGTCTCCTTTCGCAGGCGGAAAGGAACTACTCCATCACCGAAAGGGAATGCCTTGCTCTCGTTTGGGCAGTAGCAAAATTTCGGCCTTATTTACATGGTCGACATTTCACTGTCATAACCGATCACCACGCACTTTGCTGGCTCTCGTCCTTGAAGGACCCCACTGGGCGCCTTGGTCGATGGGCACTACGGCTTCAAGAGTATACCTACTCGGTGTCCTACAAATCTGGCCGTTTACACCATGACGCTGACTGCTTATCTCGGAATCCAGTGGACCCACCTGAAGCGTTCGATGAATCGCCATGTGTGCTGTCTCTCTCCGCTTTAAGCAACATCCGTGAGGAACAGCGCCGAGATCCTGCCTTACGTAACATCATCGAGAAGCTTCATTCTGCGGCACCCGATCCTTCTACTCGATTGTTCGTGCTTAAGGATGACACATTGTACCGTTGCAACGTCCGCCCTGATGGACACGAACTCCTCCTTGTGGTACCTTCCCACTTACGTGCGAGCGTGATCGGCCAGCTTCATGACGCTCCCACTGCCGGTCACCTCGGACTGTCTCGGACGTATGACCGCGTACAGCGTCGATTTTACTGGCCCAGTCTTTATCGCTCGGTCCGCAGCTACGTCGCCTCATGCGATCAGTGTCAACGCCGAAAAAAACCTTCCATGAGTCCTGCCGGGTTCCTCCAACCACTTGACGTTCCCTTTGATCCCTTCTTCCGACTTGGTCTTGACCTCCTAGGCCCTTTTCCTGCATCCACTCTGGGGAATAAGTGGATAGCTGTCGCGACGGATCATACAACCCGGTACGCTATCACGCGGGCTTTGCCGACCAGCTGCGCCACAGACGTTGCCGATTTTCTCCTGCACGACGTCATACTTCACCATGGCGCCCCACGCCAACTCCTAACAGATCGTGGGCGCTATTTCCTTTCCCGAGTTATCGACGACCTGCTTCGCTCCTGCGAGACGAAACATAAATTTACGACAGCTTACCACCCGCAAACTAACGGACTCACTGAACGATTCAACCGGACTTTAACTGATATGCTCGCTATGTACGTATCGTCCGACCACCAGGACTGGGACGTTGCATTGCCCTTCGTTACGTTTGCCTATAATTCTTCACGCCATGATGCAGCTGGTTTTTCACCTTTCTATCTGGTGTTTGGCCGTCATCCAACTTTACCTTTCGACACCATCTTTCCGACAGCTGTCGACTTTACGACTGAATACACCCGTGATGCTATCACCAGGGCTCGCAAAGCACGAGAAGTTGCTCGTCAGCGCCTTTTAGCATCGCAAGATCACCAGCGGCATCGTTACGACTCACATCACCGCCAAATTTCCTTTACACCAGGTTCTCTTGTGCTATTGTGGACTCCGACTAGACGCGTCGGACTTTCTGAAAAACTGCTTTCCCGGTACTCGGGACCCTACCGCGTATTGCGCCAGGTGACAGATGTGACCTACGAGATAGCCCCGCTCGAGTCTTCCTCCACCTCCGCTTCGCTGTCTACAGACATTGTCCACGTATCCCGCCTTAAGCTTTACCACTCGGCAACACAATAGAAAGCACCGAGACGGTGCTTCAGCACCCGGGGGTTATGTTACGAGACAATGCCCCACTTAAACAGTGAGATAGGCGCCGAGGAAGACGAGGTGACTTGGCGGTGCGCGCGCTCTCTCTTGTTCGCCATCTTGGCTTGCGCGTTGGCGCTGTGTAAATATATTTTAAAACGCCTAGTTTCCCTTGTGCCTTCACGCAACAATATATATATATATATATATATATATATATATATATATATATATATATATATATATATATATATAATCGAAAGCCGCAGGTTTGGTTTTTGCCCTCGGCAAGTTATCTTTTTACCCAATTTTCTTTCTTCACATTTAGATTTCAATTAGGTCTAATACATTTCCCTATGCTTTCCTTGACAGTATTAACTGTAAGATCTCCTTAAGATTCTGTCAAACACAAAAACGAGCCCTTGTGAATAGAGTTTATTTCTCAATATGTATGTCTGTCTGTCTCTCTCTCTCTCTCTGTGTGTGTGTGTGTGTGTGTGCGTGCGTGCGTGTGTGTGTGTGCGTGTGTGTGTGTATCTGTGTGTGTGTGTGTGTGTGTGTGTTTGTGTGTGTGTGTGTATGTGTGTGTGTGTTTGTGTGTGTGTGTGTGTGTGTGTGTGTTCATTGATTCTCGGTGTATAAAATGCATTTTTTCAATACGCAGCTCGAGTTCGTGAATTTCATTCACTCTCGGCACCCCCGATAGAGTCTTTTGTTAGAGTGAAATGCAAAATGAAACATGTTGAGTGATGATGACGTACAATAAGGGGCCCGCTTCTCACACTTTATCAAAATCCTTACACTGTAGTCACTGTTTTACTACCCTATAGTTTCGACTCAGACACTTTAAGGTGAACCAAGTAGTTATCAAAGCATCAAAGTGCGCTTCTGGGCTGATTTGCGCGCCAGTACCTGGAGACACTCATTTGGCCGCAACTGTATTGTCTCCCTCGCAAACCCATCGCCAGGCATGATCAAGTGTGGGCCGACTGTTGGCTTCGTCATTATTAATGTACCTGTGTCGAGTACTGGGAATATTCCTATTTCGGCTGATGATCATGGCGGTTTTCTGGCAGTCCGCACACAAAGGTTGCGGCTAGCTTTGCTGTTAAAACACTTGAGCACTATCGGGGCAAAGCTAAGTCATACGGTGCTCGTTAGCACCGATTGTCCTGTCTCATAGGTTAGGTGATGCTTGGTTTCGCTTTTTGCTAAATTTTGCGAGGTGAAGCCTGGTTTGGCTATATGATTTGCTACGGCTTTATAGATCGGATGAGGTATTGGTCAATTATTATTGGCGATTGAGTTGCCATCACAGCTCATTCTCTACGCATTTTGGGTAGGGGGAGTCAGGCTAAGCTCATTAAAGCATTTCTTATTGGCCTTGAGGGTGATCAAAGGAGAGGCTGGCACTTCTCCCGTGGTGACGTGGTATGCAACATCACGCATATGTTGTCGTCAGTGCTGTACCCATACTTTCAACCCCAAGGCATTTAATTTTCTTGCTTACAACATGGTTTTCAAGGCTTGGTACCGATGTTCCGGACTCATTGGAGTGATTCCAGTGTGAATGAGGCGCACCACAAAACCGCTGCAACGATATACTTGGGTGAAGAAGCTGAAACTGGTGAAGCGACTGAGCTTTCATTATCGGGTGTGCAGCTCACACATCGGCAAAGATGCTGCGTTGGTAACTGTCGTTAAAATGCTAGGTTACTACAGCATGAAGCTTCCCTGACCTAAACGCATCAAAATTCATTACGTTCAGTTGGGCCAGGCCGAAGAGGGCGATATCTTTTATACAAAATAATGCGATTGTTGAACAGCTCTGTTCGGCCCTTATAGATTCTTGAAGAAACGTACAATGTAGTCTCCACTTCCCTCCCTTTAATCAAGCCATCAACCTCGTTTGAAGCCAGACTAAGCTCGCACCACAGGCGCGGTGAAAGGGGCTGTTTTCATGCTCTTCCTTAACGCTGCGTTTTTAAACATGCATGGTGAGCGTCGTACACATTGCACTTCTTTCTATTAGCAACCATAGTAGGCTAAAATGCTAGATACCTGCAGAGCCACTGAGCAAGGAAGAACATTGCCGAGCAAGCGATGGGATTCGGTGATAACTGGTTCATCGTTTCGTGACAATTCTGGACTGAATTGATTATTGGATTCATTGATTTATTGATTTATATGTGCGGTTTAACGTCCCAAAACCACCTTATGATTATTAGAGACACCGTAGTGGAGGGCTGGGAAAAATTTCGACCACCTGGGGCTTTTAACGTGCACCCACATATGAGCACATAAGCCTACAGCATTTCCGCCTCCATTGTAAATGCAGCCGCCGCTGCCGGGATTCAGTCCTCGCGACCTGCGGGTCAGCAGCCGAGTACCTTAGCCACTAGACCACCGCGGCGGGCCACGCGAGATGTGTGAGTAAGATCACAGATAATTGTCCTGATAGCTCAAATTTTACGCCAGTGGCCGCTTCACATCCGTCGTCCAGAGCGTCGTGAACGCGCACAACTCGTACATAATAAAGGACGAGTCGACTATTTGTCGCCCGTTCCTCGCTGTAGCCTCAGCCAACGCACAGTCCTGAACTCAGCTGTCTATAACGACGGAGCGTCATGCGCGAAACAGCACGGGCGACATCTGCAGTTGCAAATACGCTACACCTGAGCATGCGCGCGGCCAGGGATGTGCCTGCCTCGCGATTCTGATCGCCATAAAGTTTCATGCAAAGATACCTAGAGAGGAATCTGGCGCTGCGATCGTGTACCCCCATGCGCATTATGGAAAGTACAAGCTTCGGATTGGATAGCGTTAGCTGGTGAAATGTCTGCAGACCTTTTGCTACAGTTTCAGTTTCGTTCTTCGCGGAGCGCGGGTAGTGGGTGCGGTAAACAAGCTGAAGCAGTGCATTTGATGCTCTAAGAGGCTGACGACCACTAGATCTCCTGACTCACTGCGACGTTGGAGCTTTGCGAGTAGCATTTGACAGTTTAAACGAAGCGTCGTCCATTCACCGCTGCGCCTAGATGTCGCGTCTCATTCCAGTGCAGGGTGTTGCCTCGTGTTCATGATTTTCATGAGCGCGTCTTGCCTTAACTCATTTTAAATCGACTGCAAATCGATGACGAAGCTCAGTAAACGCACCGTCACGCTCTTCTGACTCGACTTCACAACAAAACCAGAGATGCGTGCGGGGCAGACCACTGGTACAGACGCACCTAGCGTCGCAGAAGACGAAACGATAAGTGTTTTTCACTTAATTCTGTACTGTTATTTGCAAAATTGATTATCCGTGCTTTTGAGATAAAAACGAGCACGTTTCTTTTATTGTTGTAAAAAAATAATTCATTGAATCTTGATGCCCGATTTGGAACGCAATGGCAGAGCGATGCATACCCTGACGGTTCGATTTGTTTATGTTGCACTTCTACGCCATGGTCACAAAAAGTTTTGCGATAAAGTTTGCCTACAAATGGATGAAGCAAATTTTCATTTATTATATATTCATATCGTTTTTATGGAGCTCGACACATCATTATTATGGAGCTCGACACTATGGATCTCGACACATCATTAATAGTAGAGTATGAGAGGTGCTTCTTGTCTGATTTCACCTTAAGGAAATAAACAAAGGACATGTAAGTTCTCTGCAGATAAAGCGATTACACATTTAAAGGCTTTCTACGGGGCTTGTGCGAAAAGCATTCCTAGAAAGGCGGATGCCCCTCGGGGTCCAGCATCCTCAAAGCACTTTTAGTCGCAGTCTGATACACAATGGCCCCATTATCTAAGCGGGTGCGAATGAGGATTCTATATAGATTCATGAGACATTGCCTGTCACTACCCCACGTAGCATGTGACAACACTTTTAAAACATTCATGGCTTTTAAACATTTTGTTTTTAAATGCTTGATGTCGGTACGAAGGTCAACTTGTTGTCCAAGAGTAAGCCTAAGAATTTTCTCCGCATTACCAGACAGACGTTGATTATTCATTTGAATGTCTGGTTCTGAGTTCACGCTTCTTTTTCGGGAGAACAAGCCACACGTGCTTTTTTGTGGGTTCAGTCGAAATCCGTTTTCCTCTGCCCATTTGCAGACCTTGTTTAAACCTAACTGAACCTGCCGCTCACACATTGCCAAGTTGCATGACTTGAAGCCAAGCTGAACGTCATCGACATATGTACAATAGAACATATTGCGGGGAATGGACAGGTGCAAGGAATTCATTTTGATAATAAAAAGTGTACAACTAAATACACCACCTTGCGGCATGCCTGTTTCCTGGACAAATGTTTGGGAGAGAACACTGCCTACGCGGACACGGAATGTCCGATTGAACAAGTAACTCTCGATTATCGAAAACATTCTACCGCGCACGCCAAGGTGGGACAGGTCTCTTAGAATTCCAAAGCGTCATGTTGTATCATAAGTCTATTCGATATTGAGAAACACAGAGAGAAAATATTGTTTATGGACGAAAGCGTCTGTGATCTGTGCCTCGATACGAACAAGGTGTGTGTGGTGGATCTACTCTCTCGAAACCCGTACTGAAATGGGTCCAGCAAATTGTTTGTTTCAAGGAAATGTACAAGTCGGCAGTTTATCATTTTTTAGAAGACTTTGCAGAAGTTGCTTGTAAGTTCAATGGGCATATAACTCGAA